>JAQHUG010000144.1:1870274-1912604 GCA_028555095.1 Dicrostonyx torquatus
TTTTCTTCTATAATATTGTTAAATATATTTTCTGGGCCTTTGAGCTGGAATTCTTCTCCTTCTTCTACCCCTATTATTCTTAGGTTTGGTTTTTCATGGTGTCCCAGATTTCCTGGATTTTTTGTTACAAATTTGTTGGATTTGTTATTTTCTTTGATCAAAGAGTTTATTTTCTCTATCGTATCTTCAGTGTCTGAGAGTCTTTCCTCCATCTCTTGCATTCTATTGATTAAATTTGTCTCTGTAGTTCCCAGAGAATTTTAAGTACTCAAACAGGATAATGCACTGTAGCTGACCCATGTGCAGTACAGGCAGTGTGTGCCGAGAGTTTTGTGCACTTGCTACGCTCAGTCCTGTAGTGGCACACCTGCCCAGTGCAGTCTCTTATGGTGGAGGCACAGTGACCAGTAGGCAGCTGTTACACAGGAGCCAGAGATGATTTGCATCTGGGGATGTAATTTGGCTTACAATGGCTGGCAGAGCTCTCCTGTGAATTGTCAAATGTTCCAGTTATGGCAACAGAATCAAAGAAGAAATGAGCCCAAATGAGAATGCTTTCTAAACTGTGAAGTGCTCTACAACAGTGTGGTTATAAGGGAGCACACAGTGCTCTGCTTCTGTTAGGAAACCAGGGCTAAATTTTAAGGTTAGAGGTCACAGTGTATAAGTATTGTTTGACCTTAAGTCAGGCCAGCCATACTCATTTTATCTTAGCCTTTCCATAATCTTTACAGTTCAGCTCTTATGACTGCACACACAAAGGGATTGGGTGTGTTCAGCTGCAAAATCAACACAGACATCAGCATGACCGCATCTCCATTGCCACGTGCCCGCCCACTCACAGAAACAATCCAAGGGCACATTGACACAGCTCAGCACAGATGGAACTTACCCCATGGTCAACAATTAAAGTAGGAATGAGCACCAAATAACAAGTAGAAGTTATAACTGCTCCCCAAAGATAAATTGTAAGATGAGATGACATTTTGCATTTCTCTTGAAAGTGCTTAAGCTAAGGTGGTGGTGTAATTGCCATCATGGGAGAATTAAACACTTGAAGGCCACAAAATCTAATTGTTAAGTCACAAGACATTCCCCTGCTTTGTGGATTTCAGGTCCTGTTAACCTTTCCCTTTGCTTGCTCACTGGTCAGTTATTTGAGATGGGGCCTTTCCCCTCTTCTTCCAAATGGTCATTGGCTTATGATTGGCTGGGTCAATATACCAGGAAGATCTGCTGTTAACTAAAAGGAAGCTGCAAATACACAATAGCCAAGCCCAAACTGACTGAATTCCAAGACTAAGAGACGCTATGAGAAAAAACAAATAGAGCAAAGCAAATTTCTATCATGCAAGGAACATCTGAGCAGGTGTTAAACATCTTATTATCTGCATCCAGACCAACAGATGTTTAAACCAGAAAGAATACCAAATGAAACAGAAAATACTTCTTTAGAAATATCAATTGCCAGAGCTGGAGATCTGGCTCAGAGGCTAAGAGTGCTTCCTACTCTTTTAGATTCAGTTACCAGCATCCACATCCAGCAGCTCACAACTGCCCATAGCTCCAGATCCAGGGGTTCCAACTCCTTCTTCTGGATGCCGTGGGCACCTGCATTCACATGTGCACACAAACATATGGACATAATTAAAAACAAATCAATAAAACATCATTACTCACCCTCTCTCCCCACCTAGGCGTTAAAAATTGTATACTCTTTTTCTGCATGTATCACACACTTGCCGTATGCTCATGTCTACATATATCATATTCAATAGAGAAACTTCTTAGAATAATCTGTTTATAGTAAAATAATATGAATGTCAAGTTGAAATAGAACTTAAACATATTTTTAGTTTACAATTAGAGATTTTACACAAACAACTTTAGAGGATAATATTTTATCAAGTACCAATTATTATAGAATTTAAGATTCCAAAGTGTAGTAGCTTTTAAAAAAAGTCAATTTGCACATCTCTCTGCAGGGTGGAATGTGGACTATGCTCCAAAAGGTGCCTCTTCTGCCTCGTGCCTTTTAGCCAGCTCATGCACTGCAGTTGGCTGCCGGTCTGCTGAGTGCAGGACGGTCCCATTTGCTCTCACTCACATCTCCAGGGCCTTGTCCAGTAGGCTCCACCCCTGGGCTCTGTGCTATCTCCCAGCATAGTCTCTCTGTCCACATGATAATTCAACATATAGAGAACTAAAAAGGTTATTCAAAAGACAGCAGTTTTCTGAAAGGCCGAGACACAGAATTCAAGGTTGGGATGAGGAGGTACAGAGGTGGGATATTGGTACCTGGAAGTGGGATTCTGCCAAGATCTTATCTAAAATGTATAGCTTTGACATTGGGACTGAGCAGTAGGAAAAGGCTAACCATGGTATCAGTGAGACTGTGATAGCAATGAGGATATCTCACGGATAGAGAAGAAACAAGCAGTAGTACGTAGAGGCAAAACCCAAACCAAACCAACCAAACCCAAAGTAACTTAGGAGACCAGTGCTCGAGGAGCAGATGCTGCCTTCAAGCCTGGATTTTAGCACTCAGGTCCTTGTGTGTGGCCCCGAGCCATCTCCCCAGGCACCTGGATAGTTTCTGTAGTTCTCATTTGTGTTTTGTTTGCTCTTCCAGCACTAAGGAAGAGAACTGCAAACTCTTTCAAGTCAAATGTTTAAAGTGGGTCCCTCTCTCCTGACCCAGCTTTAGCTATGCTGATAAATTCTGACATACTTCGTTATTGTTTGATTTAAAATATTTTCTACTTTCTCAAGATTTTGTCTGTGCATGAATTGCTTATAATTTTTATTTTAAAAATTTGGGGAGGAACTCATCCATATCATACTAAGGATATCTTATTTCTGATTGAATTTACTGGCCACTTGAGAAAATAATTTATATTGTTTTGGCCTTTTGTCAGTGTATAGATCTTGTTATATAAAGCTGCCTGACCTCTGTTTTGTAACTGTTGAATTCTGAAACCATTTGTGTAGGGTTCCATAAATGCCAATTGACTTTCACAGTGTTGGATCATTTTAAAGTTAATTTTGGTCTAGTTATTCTCAGTTGCAAAGAGTGTACTCTAACTACAAATTGTCTGTTTCCTTTTTAGTGTTGACGAGTTTCTTCATAGGTTTTATAATTGAGTACATACATTTTTAACTGTTCTGTCTTCCCAATCAGTTATCCTTTTTTCATTATTAGAAATTTCTCACTTTTTAATCTGTCATCAAGGATATTGAACTTATTTTTGCAGTCTTTTTTGTGTGTGATATTTAAATATTCACCTTGCCTCTAAACCTGCTATTTATGCTGCTTATCTTTTTCCATCCACTTAGTTTTGAACATGTTTTGGGGCAATAGTATGTTAGTTATACACAGTATGTGATATTGTCTTGCTTTTATACTACTCTGTCAATCACTGCTTTTTATTAGGTCCATTTAAATATTCTCAATGATATGTAGCCTCTGTCCCTTTTTTATTTAAGTAAAAATGAATCAGAAGTAAATGAAATTAAAAATGCTGTTCCTTAGTTATAGTGGCTACATGGACAGTGTTCTTTGGTCACATGTCAACAGGTAACTGCTTTGGGTGCCTGTGGCTGGGACATGTCCTACTGGAGTGGTTCCACAGTGGTGTGAAGAAAATTTGAACTGGCTCAGTAAGGGAAAGAATTGAGAGCCCTCGCCAGCAGACAGTCCCAAACATTTACCATGTGAGTGCAGCCCTCTGTGACTCTCCTAAGACTCCAACCCTAAGAGATGCCCAGACGAGCTCAGCACAATTTGTGGATTATTATTAATTTGTGGTATGTTTGTAGAATTTTTTTTCTGGTGCTAAGGATTGATTCCAGGGCTTCCTTCCCCATTCTAGGAAGGTGCTCTACGAATGATTACATTTAGCATTAGGGGCTTGTATTGATGTACTAACTTGTGGTATGACCCACAACTTCTTGTGTTAATCTACATGAATTAAGATAAGCTGTCCTGTCTATTTACTACTTTCTTATTTATAGGTTGTTAATTGCAAATGTCTGAAATTCGCGTTACTAACCTTAAGTAGTCGATAACTTGAAACATAGATTTGTTTGTAGTTCAGGGAAAACAAGGGCAAGAAGTACAGTTGGGCTTCCTTGGGCTAGGACCAGAAACCAAGGTTACATGGTCTCTGTCTCTCAGAGGATGACTTTACCATATTGTTCTTAAGGTTATAGGACTCGCTAGTTTTATGTCAACTTGACATAAGCTAGAGTTACATGAGAAGAGGGACCCTCAATTGAGAAAAATGACTCTACCAGATTGACCTGTGGATAAGACTGTAGAGCTTCATCTTGATTGATGATTGATGTGGAAGGGCCCAGCTGGCTGTAGGCAGTGCCACCCATGGGCACTTGGTGCTATAAGAAAGCAGGCTAAGCAATCAAGGACACAGCACCCTGCGTGGCCTCAGCATCAATCCTGCCTCCAAGTTCCTGCTTTGAGTTTCTGACCCGACTCCCCTCAGTGATGGAGTGTGACCTGGGAGCTGTACGCTAAAATCCTGCCTTCTCTGGGTTGCTTTGGGTGATGGTGTTTATCACAGCAATGGAAACACTAAGACAATGGCCTTAGCCACTGTGGTAAATAAAATCTGCTTGGTCCCTCTCACACCCCATGCCAAATTCTAGCGGGAAGAGACCCTGATTAGCTTAGCTTACTTATGCCAGGAGCCTACTCTAGGTTACAGCTGCTGGGGTTGAGCGACAGGTTACTCGGTCCAACAGTGGTTGGATGGAGGCACTCTTTAGAGAAGTCTCTGTATGATTGGGGTGGGGGATCTTCCAACTGCATGACTATGTTGCCAATGGAGAGAAAGTGGGAGAATTTTGGAGTAAGCCCAGGTGTTCAAAGTGTGGAAGGAGTTTTAAGCAGTGCAGTCTGAGAGATAAAAGTGGGCGAGAAGAGAGCGGCTTGAGCAGGAGGTTAAGTCGTCAAGGAGATGAAGTACAGATGAGGAACTTGGATCTGAGGGAGAGCAGTCTGGCCGAAGATGTGTGAAGCAGGAGCAAATTTGGCATTCAAAGAGTCAGAGTGTGTCTGTGCTGAACCCTGGATTGTTTTATAGGATGTTCCGGAGTGTGCAATGGTGCACACTGCTTGGGGAGGTGACTTATGGTTCTTCTCCTGCATGAAGATGGCAGAAAAGGCAAGTTGTTGGAAGAAGAGTGACAACAGAACCAGAGTTTTGCAGTGACACAGAAAGATAAGTCAGCAAAGGACATTACCTATTTTGCAGATTTGTACCAGCAAGGGAGGATGAAGTCGAGTGGCCTCACACTTCCTTCAGCAGCATGAGAAAGGCAAAGCTCAGCTGTGTTGTGAAGTATTAAAATAAAATGGAGAAGAAGAAAAGAAAGAACCAGTATCAAACAGAACTTGAATTCCTTCCAGCCTGTGGCTGACCAAATATCTTCTGCAAATCTGCCCGTCTTGACCTGCAGAAGATGATAATAACAGTAACAGTGTGGTTATCCTGTGCCAGGCATGGCTTAAAGACTTCTCACAGATACCATATCTAATTTTCACAATAACTGAATGAAGTAGAGACTATCAATACCCGCATGATAGAGACAAAGAAATCAGGACGTAGAGAGCCTGAAAGCAGCAGAGGTGAGCATTAGATACAAAATATTTGGTTCCTAATCCATGCATTTTAAAAGTATGCTATGGTGCCCTTTAACTATGGTGCCGGTTAACAGTACCAACTCGACAGAATCTAGAATCAACTGGGAGCTAGGGCTCTGGGTGTGGCTGTGTGGATGATTTTGATTGTGTGTATGAAGACCCACCCACTCTAGGTCCTTCCCATGCTGGGGTCCTGGACCATATAAGTGAAAAAAAAAAGAGCTGAGTGTTAGCATGCATTTTCTCCACCCCATCTGCTTCCTGCATGCAGACAGTGTGACAAGCCAGCCCCTGACACCATGCCTTGCTGCCGCTGTCTCTTCTTCCTTACCAGGATTGACTTTGTTCCTTTAGAACTGGAAGCAAAAATCAACTATTTTGTTTAAGTTGCCTTTGTTGGCTTACTTCATCACAGCAATGAGAAAGTAATTAAGGCAGTTATTTTTTTTTATTTTTACTTTATACCTGTTAACGATGTCATGTAATATCCCTTTATATGTCTGTTAGGGTCAACAGTTTCAGTCCCAGTATGTTTCTAGCTGGAGGACTCTAACTTAGGTGCCTTCCTGCCCCAAAGAGACAAAACCCACAGGGCTGAAGATGTCTGTTCTCAAGGTGCTATGAGGAGAGTCATGAACTGTAATGGATGACTCTTCAGTAACAGCTGTGTACTCCTGAAGCCAGACGAGATGTCCACCACTCTCCTGATCATACATGGCAACTTTCTCTCCTGACAGAGACCAGCAATCATAGGCCCAACCTCTGCTAACCACTCTGTTGCCTCAACACCACACACAACGCACACACACACACACACACACTCATACACACACACACATGTGCATACACACACATGTGCACATACATGCACACAAGCATGCACACATGTGTACACACACACGTGCGCGTGCACACACACACAAACACTCTGTGCCGTTTCAGACTTCTGAAAAACTCTTCAATTTCAGTGCCCTCCTAACTCGTCACTCTGAGGACAAGAGTCCTGTCCTTGCTAATGCACCTTCTGCTTGCTCAAGGACTGTAAGCCACCTCCCACATCCCACACTGCTCTCCATAGCTCTGAAGTCCTCTGCTGGGGTTTCTGTCCTCTGTCACTGAGGTTGGCTTATGTTAGCATGGGGGAGGAAAAGAGACAAATTTGTTTCAGGAAAGCAGGCCAACATGCAAAACCTTGCCAAATTTTCTCAGATATCATTATTGGATGGATCAATGTCAGTATCCTGAACATCAGATTATCAAGTTCCATTGCCCAATGGAAGTTGGCAGCCCTGAGCCCTTTTACATGGATTCTGTACAAGACATTGACATTATGTTGTTTTGAATAACAAGAGGCAGAGAAATTCATTAGCGACCCTTCTAGAAAGGGGGCTTCTGCTGAAGTCTCTACCTGGATTCTAAGAAAGAACTGAGACTGTTTGGTAGGCTGCCCATCTCTTTCCGGGGCTATGGGGCTAATCCCTTGCTTCTTTTCTCCTGTAGGTGTGCAATTCCTCTCTCGACTCCTGTTGCCTTCTTTCTGGCTTCTGCAGAGTGGTCACTGGAAATCTAACCCGCTTATAGCATACTGATTTGGCTTTTGCTCCTAATAATGCTTCTTGGATTCCTTCTCTGTGAATTTATTAGTTTACATTCTTGAGAGGGAATCTAAATAATTGAACAGATGTTTTTTTGAACGTCAGGTAAGGAACTACAGATTAGCTTTGGTGGTTGTCTCTGTTGTTCCAGTCATCAGAATGGAGAGGGAAACTCAAGAGATAGAAAACAAGGCTGCCAGCCTTAAGCTCTGTTTCTCTCTATGTCTGTCTGTCTGTCTGTCTCTCTCTGTGTGTCACTGAAATGATCTCACCTGGACCTGTTGTGTAGTCTAGCACGTGCTGTAAACATGTCTAGATAAGATATTTGGAGCAAAGTGAAACAAAACCTTGGTGACAGTATAGCAACATCTACTTTGGACTTTTAAAATTAGGTCATAAAAGTTTAGAAACTTTAAATTTGCATTCCTTCCTGGCCAGTTTTGTTTTAATCTTTCAGATATAAGATGATATATATTTTCCAAAGTTCATGATTCAGTAAATTCATGTATTATTTTGAAAAGGGTTATTAGTAAATGATCAAAGAAAGGATCAAGATCACTCGCAGTCTCTTTGGTCTATCTGAGCTTCAGCATCCCCAGCTGCTCTACCCTCCTCCCCGGTGTGAGATCCACGCTCGTCAGCCTCACTTTAATTCAGGGTAAATGGTCCAACTGAACCAAACTGCTAGAGGCGACGGGAAAAGCTCAAAAAACTTAGCCTTGCTTGGCTTCACATATAGGATCTTCAAGGTGAGAGTTCACAAAACCACCCTCTAAAGATAACTTTGGGGAAAGAACTAGTGAGTTGTGTGTTATTTGCACTGCAAAACAGTGCAATAACATTAGGTACAAAGATTGAAATGCAGTTACAGGATTTTTATTTTCAGTGGTCTAATAATCAAGTAATCCAAAGTATCATACTCCTCCCAAGTTAAACTTCCACGGTAATTTTTAAAGATTACTATGTCAGATGAATTCCTCACTTCCTTTGCTCGCATTCTCTTCTTAAGAACTTTTCTTGCTAACAACTTTGAGTAATTCCATATTTGAGTGATTTGACCTGCAGCACAAGCAGAGCTGTTCAGCACTTTCGGTGGTATGGCCACTGACGGGCCTGTGTGCTTGTAAAACTCGCTTATCGATGCTCCTCCAAATAACTCCAGTGTAACTCTCCCGCTACCCCCACAGGCCGGAAAGTAGAAGGGGACTAGGTGCCTAGTTGAGAAGGGGAAGGAGTTTATTGGAAGTGGGAAAGGAGAAGATAATGGAATGGGTATGATTAAAATACATTATGCCCTAGTATGAAATTTCATAATGAAATCCATTATTATATATAACTATTATATATTAAAAATAAAAATATTAGGCCGGGCGGTGGTGGCGCACGCCTTTAATCCCAGCACTCGGGAGGCAGAGGCAGGCGGATCTCTGTGAGTTAGAGACCAGCCTGGTCTACAAGAGGACAGGCTCCAAAGCCACAGGGAAACCCTGTCTTGAAAAACAACAACAAAAAAATATATTATATAAAAGTAGCTTCATGCTATGCATATATGGCATATATAATATTAAATTGGTGATAAATTTTATGTTTACACTTTGATTTATTCCCTAAGGCCACATGCACTTCGTATACAAATATTACTAAATCACCCCAAATCTAAAATCCCAAATTTTAGACATTCTTGTCTAAATGTCTTGGATAATATATCCATTAAAATTGACTTGAGAACATCCCAAAATTATCTGTAGCTGAAGTTAGAGGGAAACAGACTGTTGGAGGAGAGAGCTGCTTGTTGGTTCCCCGCCACTTAGCCCTGAAATAATCACTCAGAAACTGTATTAATTAAATCACTACTTAGCCCATTAGCTCTAGCTTCTTATCGGCTAATTCTAACATATTAATTTAAGCCGTTTCTATTAATCTGTGTATCACCAAGTGGCTGTGGCTTACCGGCAAAGTTTTGGCATTTCCGGCTCTGGCGGCGGCTCCATAGTGTTTCTGTTTCCCGACTCAGCCCTTCTTTCTCCCAGCATTCAGCTTAGTTTTCCCCACCTAGCAAAGTTCTGCCCTGCTATAGATCCAAAGCAGTTTCTTTATTCATTAATGGTAATCACAGCACACAGAGGGGACTCCCACATCAACAGACAGTGAGAGTCCAGAGAAGAACCTTGTTTCCATAGGAAACTGGAGTGAGTGTAAAAAGAGACATGAAGACAATATGGCAAGAAAGAAGGAGAAATTATCTGTCCAAAGATGCTTGAGTACCCCCAAGTCCCCCGCTGCACTCCAGAGTCAGAGGATCCTCTCCAACTCAGATGATACAGTCTCCTCTACTGGCTTGAGTGGATGATGAAGATGAAGGTAATTTGCTTCACTTGTATATATTTTTAATCTGGATGAAGGCTGCTTTTAGTGGTGTGTCAAAAGACACAAAGATGCCTTCCACCCTTCCTGGCATTCTCCATAGGAACCTGAAGGCAATCACCAAAGCATGCATTTTGTAAGCCTTTGCAGTGAATTGTAGTGTTGTCTGGAATGGATTTCATGAGCAGCTTCTGTCACCCAGGTACAACAGTAGCAAAGTTTGCCAAATGAGCTGGATGGTTCCGTTATTGTAACCACTCATGCAGTCATGCAGGGTGTCTACTGTATGACGAGACACTGTCAACAGCTCAAGATTCCTCAAGGACATTAGATGAATTACAAGTCAGGTTTCCGATAAATGACAACCACTGTGGTGTTTGCTGTGGCCCACTGAGTGCTGACAGGTTCCAGTCACACACAAAACTCCAGCCCCTCTTTCCCTTGACTTGCACTGACAATGGATTCTGAATGAAAGCAAAGTCCTGGGAACAAGTTTCTGAGACAACTCTGAACAAATCGACAGGATCTGGAAAAGAGTTCTCTTCGTGGAAGAACTACTGTGCAAGCACGTGAGCTAAGACAGGCACATCTGAATAGACTGTAGATTCTGTGACGAGATCTATCTCAGCCTCGCTGCTTCCTGTTTGTGTTGATGCTGGAGCGTTGCTTATTGGTAGATTCTGTTGATGTCTAAGGCAGTTGTCACTCAGCATGATCTGTAGCATCAGTTTGAGTTAGGAACAGGAGCGACTTTTAAATAATGTCATTTTAATTGGATAAGAATATTAACAATTGATTATCCTTGGCTTGCTTTATGGACAAGGTCTAAATTCACGCCCTCTTAGCCCAGAAAGCAACGTGTCAGACTTGGAATAATGATATGTGCCATTTTTGTTGTTGAAAGATGCAGACAGTTTAACTCTCTGAGTCCAAGGTCAAGAGTGAATTAAAACCTGAGTTGTCAGCCCAAGAAGGAAGTCTGAGAAAGCTATCTGGCATGAGCGCTGAGTCTGTCAGCCACATCAATAGAGTATACAACTCAACATTTGCAGATCAAGCTGCCTCTTTCTTCCTTAGCAGCTCAAGGAACTTTCTCAGAATCTGTCAAAAACCCAACTACAGCTGAGATTAGAGACACTCAAAAGTGGAGCACAAGATCAAAAATATATTCAGAAAGCACCGTGCAGCGTAGTTCTGCACAAGTGCCGACGACCACAGTGGCTGAGTCACAAATCAGAGCTGGGGACCTGCTCCAGAGCAGGCGCTGCTTTCTTATTGGTCTAGTAGGGCAGAAGTTAAGTTCTTTAAAACGCCATGTGTTCAGTAAGGTATATTCTTAGGAGCAAGGGGGAAATCCCGCTAGAAGTCAGACTTACTACCTAAGATAAAAGTCATAGTTCAAATACCATAGGAATTTACAGAGACAAACATAAATGCAAGGGAAGGCCCTGAAGTCTCATCATCAATGATACGGTTTTTCATCGAGGGATTCAAGCTACTCTGAGTCACCCAGCTACATCCCCAAATGTTGTATCCTCAGGAAAACAAAAGACTCTTTCAAGAATTATCTCCACAAAGATTGAGGTGGAGCCTGACGAAAGCCCCGTGACTGGAAGCTGAGAAGCAACAAGAAGAGCTGGAGAACTGCCGTCAGAGGGTTTGCCTTGAATCCTGAGGTAATTCTCCATTTTTCTGAGTTTGCACAGGCTACTTTGCATCTCCAAACCTTGATTGTCTTTTCCCTGAGATGGCAGTCACAATAACCCAGGGTCATGGTGAGGTCTAACAGAAGTCACGTGTGGACCTAGCGCCTGGCTCGTGGCCTAACGCTGGATGTCATTTCACCGCTGTTTGTCACTACGTTCTATTTCTTCCTTTGGGCCGGAGAGGGAAGATGGCAAGGTGGTTAGAGCACACAGCAAACAGATTGGGATTTTCTCAGCCCACAGCTTGAAGTAACTATTTTTCAGGTGTGTAACTTTGGGCTGGTTTCTTAGCTTCTGTACATGTCAGTCTCTAGTATTGGCTGACAAGGCCAAGGCACTTGAGTAGCATTTGGCCCAGAGTGAACACCGTGAAATTTGGTAGCTGCCATTGTCACTATTGCTATAACTTGTGTACTTGGTAAAATGGCTGCCCCATCAGAGCTTGTTCAGGTGGAAGTGTTTTCCCCCATCTTTTAGCTCTTCAGTAATGCACATGGCAAACCATCCCGGCATTAAAATTTCATAGTCTCTCTTTAGGGGACTGTATTTTCCCAGATGACTTCAACAGTAACTCCCATCTCAGGAACTCTTTCTCCTACAGTGTAAAGCTGTCCCTTCTCCATCAGCAGGTGCTGTCCCCCTAACCTGTGTTCAGTGGGCTCTTGACTAGTTTGGCCAAGAGTCTGAAGAAAGTGATTTCATGGTTGATAAGTTATGATTTGTTCCACCTGAATTGAGCTGGGAGGCCCTGCTGTGTTGTGGGGAAGTCAGAGATCAGAGACAGACATCTGACTGAGTCCTACCCTACGGGATACCTCAGCACTGGACCTCGGGGCCAGAGGCGGGTGGCCCTGAGAGTCCAGTCTCAGCTTCTGAGTCACTCTGGGCAGCTGGGATATTGGAGGGTACTTATGCAGCAGCAGTGATGGATATGTCCTTGCAAGAAGAGTCCATTATTTTCAACGTTTTCTGTAACATGAGGGTCCTGCTTGTTGGGGTTACTGTCCTACCCAGTACCCCACAGCCAGCAAGCCCCAAAGAAAATCACACAGAGTCTACATTAGGTTATTAACTGATTGGCCCATTATCTCAGGCTTCTTACTAGCTCCCATAAGTTATATTAACCCATTGTCAGCCACATAGCCAGTACCTTCTCTCAGCTGGGCTGCTACATGTTGCCTTGTTGGAGATCTGCGCAGGAATGCCAGGGAAGCTTCCTGCTTCCCAATTTCTCCTGTTCTTCTTGCTCCACCTCTACTTCCTGTCTGGTTTTCCCGCCTATACTTCCTGCCTGGCCAATCAGCGTTTATTTAAAACATGATTGACAGAATTGTCCCGCACCAGTTTTCAACATTAGCATGCACGCAAAGTTCTTCTGAACAGAAAGATTATATCCTTCATGATTATTCAGAGCAATAACCTGAACAATCAACATTTTAAATTGAAATTTTCTTTCATGAGTTCATGGGTAGGAGCTGAAATGAGCCCTTCTTCCTGATAAGAAGCTATTCCCTTCCCTCTTCCCTCTCCTACACAAACCTGGAAGGGTTGTGGCCTACAGTAGGCATGGGCCTCACAGGTAGAGACACCTGGGTTTGATTCCTGGTCTTCTGATCTACTTACTCACATCATAGCCTGGGGGAGTTGTATAAAAGTTTTGAATCCCTCTTTCTTTAATTAGAAGCAGCGAGTATTGTATCCCCACCTTATAAGATTTCCAGGAGAATGAAAGAACATACTCTCAGAACCTGGAACCCTTCTTAGACTGTAACTAAAGGCTTACTGTCTATTTCTATTATTTAGAATAAATGAATATTACATAGTTATAAACTAAGAGACTCCCAGAGCCACCAGAGGCTGAAAAAAGCAAGGAAGGATTCCCTTCTGCCCCTGGAGTGTTCAGAGGGAGTCTGGCTTGGCCAATGCCTTGATCTAAACTTATGGCTTTAGAATCATACATTTCTGTTGCTCCGAACCACAGTTTGTGATCATTGACTGTGGCATTCTTAGGTAATGAATACATCCTGCTACCTCAACTGCCACAACCCCAGAGGACCATAGATTATAAACTTCACCCACTCTGTTCCAAAGACTCTTCCCAAGGACAGCAGCCGACACCTGATGTCAGCCAAACGGCTAAAGAACCTGAACTGGGAAATGTTCAGTATCTTGTCTGTGGCACTGAGCTGAATCTCCAACAGTTATGTCTGTGCCTTTCCATTCCAGGATTTCCTTAAGCTGTTAGCATTGTTTCCTTCCTTTTGAAAGTGGAGCCTATGGTCCTCAGGGCAGATTTAATTGGTAAAAGCCTTTTCCATGTTCCTTATGCATCCCTGGCTGTTGCTTTGTTTCGGCCCTTGTTTGTAAAGCACTGCAGACTTGGAAAGAAGCGGGTTGATGCCACGGCTGCAAGGTTACAGGACAAACATGAGTTTCAGAAGCGTCTCTACCTCCATCACCACTCTCTTTTGTTCAGATCAACTCCTCCCATGCCCAAGCCCCTGTGAGCAAACACTTCCTCGGTTCTGTTAATTCCATCATGGTCATTTGTGCTTAAGCATAGTTTTAAATTAGATGATATTAAATTTAGATCATAGTTCCCCTATTCTCTCATTTGTAAAAGCAATTACACTTCTGGTTATATAATTTAATGTGTTTCAGAAACATTCTCTTTCTGGTGTGTTCATTGGGATTCCCCCCTTAGATTTTCTGTAGAAATTAGAAGATGGTGTGGGCCTGTGTTCTGGTGATGTGCTGCGGCATTGGGCAGCTCAGGCATCCTCAGGCAGCTCAGGCGTCAGGCAGCTCAGGCGTCGGGCAGCTCAGGCATCGGGCAGCTCAGGCACCGGGAAGCTCAGGCATCCGCAAGCTCAGCAAGCCTCCGCCAGCTCCGCCAGCCTCCGCCAGCTCCGCCACCACCAAGCTCCGCCAGCCTCCGCCAGCTCCGCCAGCCTCCGCCAGCTCCGCCAGCCTCAGGCAGCTCAGGTATCTGGCAGCTCAGGTACCGGGCAGCTCAGGCATCCGGAAGCTCCGCCAGCCTTGGGCAGCTCAGGCGTCGGGCAGCTCAGGTACCGGGAAGCTCAGGTGTGGACAATAACCCATTAGTTTCTTCTTGTGCACATCATTCTCTTCACCTCTTTGGTATCACCCAAGACTTGCAGCATCTGGGCGGAAGCTGCACACATGCATTGAGTGGCTCCTCTGTAGATAGCACTGCACTCCAGTTGCTATAGAAATAAACCAGAGAACAGAACTCTGGGTTCTTATGTCTCGCATATTCAAATTTAGATGATCTGTAACATGTCTAGAGGAAGAAAAAGAGATGATACCGTTTTCCATGAGGTAGAAAAGCAAATCTCCCGTTTTATCAGACTTCTTAAACTGAGAAGGTTGCCAATTAAAGACAGAGGAAGCCATTTATCTGTTCTACTTTATGATCTCCCAGCTTGAGGAGGCTTCATCTAGTATGACTACTTACTTAGCCTTTGGTGTCCGTGTTGCCCTGAAAGTTAATGGAGTGGGGGAGGAAGATGGAAAGGCAGAGGAGCACAATGATACAGCATTTTATTGATGTATTCATGATGAAACACTTCTCTTGCTTTTCTAATAATGTATCACATAAACAAGAGGCAGGTGGATACTGGCCAGACTGAGGAGTAGCCCCGGGGACGACAGCTCAAAATATGTGCTAAGACTCCAAAAAGAAAATTACCAAGACCCAAACCAAGCCCAGTGTCTGCGGGAGAAAAGGAGGCAGAACATTCTGTTTTTGATGGCCCTTCTTCTGAGCTAATCTTTTTCTTTTCCCTTGAAAAGCAATTGAAAATCAATTGAGGACACACAGGACTCTCTAGCTTTTGTTATTGTAAAGCACATGTTCAATTTAAGACTGGCATTGTTGAGAATAAAGTCATATAGAAATGGTCAACAGGACGGGGAGTGGGACAGGAGCAAGAAAACCAGGCTTTGCAAAGTGGGTCTTTAAAATGGCGCTTGCCCCCATACTCTTGCAATGAAATGGGGAACATTCCCTGCCCATGCCCCACCCTCTCCCCACCCCATCACCCCCTGCACCCAACTCACCCTCCTCTCACCTGTCACCCCTGCTTGTGCAGCTCTAGCCTGAGAAAATACATGTACAGTCTTTTCTCAGCTGGATTTTAAATGCCACACTGCAGCGCCCTGCGGGGAGATTGGCGGCATAAGAACAAGAGACAGGACTCACCGTGTTCCTCCTCAGCGCTTTGCCCCTTAGCATCTCATCAGATCGCATATGGGCACCACAGATTACCTGTGTCTGTCAGGAGGGTGCCCGCAAAGTTGTTCTATGAAGCCCCATTCCCACCCTTGGCTGCTGATGGGAGCCTGAAATGCTAACCAAAGGCGGGGTCGGGGGCAGGAAAGAAGTTGTGTTTTCCTTCGAGGGAAAAGGGCTCAAATTGATGAAGCTACTAATTGCACCAGGGGAAATGGTAGCTAAGAGCTTGAATGAGCAGGACGAGAGATTTAAGAGAGGTGTTAAGAGGGTTTGGGGTTGCGGGTTAGGCTCAGCTGGCACAGTGCTTCCCTGGCTCTCACAGTCACCAGGCATGGTGGACCATTCTTCAAGACTGTAATCCCAGCACTCAGCAGGTAGAAACTCCAGAGACATCCTTGGATACATAGGGAGTTCAAAGCCAGCCTAGGTTACATGGGATCTTGTTTCAAAAATAAAACAAAAACAGAGAAGGTTCCCCAATAAGCTGGGAAGCTGGAGATGTTACTTGAGAGACTCTTAGACAAGGAAAGCCTTCCAGGCCCTGTTTCCCGCCCCCAGCTGTGATTACATAAAGGACGGCAGCAACTTTACCTGGTGGGTGTTCCTCTCTCACATTTACGTGAACATTTCAGTGTCTGCAGTTGCACAATGGGGACAATAGTAACAAGGTGTCCTGTTTGGTTTCTAGTGAGGAGTCATCAAACAGTGCATAGTAAATGTGTGGCTTACTCTATAGGAATCTAGCAAATACTCATAGATATTTATGTTTCTGCTACTACTATTGCTGGTGTTTTGGGAGACTGCGGTTTCTTCATCACGAAGGAGGTTACGGCTGTCACTACTTCCTTTTCTCTAGTGTCTTACACAGCTAGTGCACCAGTAACATCTTGTTATAAACTCAGTTCCTTAGGAACTGCAAATCCCCACCAGGCCCAAAAGTGCCTGCAGAGATCATGTTCAGGTTGACCTTTTATCTAATATGACAATATTAACCGAACCCACCCAGTTCTGCAACACTCCAACTTGGGCTCCCCATCACCAGGAACATCACCTTCTCACTGCTAATTTGCAGTTTCTTTGGGGTCTCAGACCTTTCAAAATTGGATATGGTCCATTTCTTTACCAGTGGCCTGTAGAGTCAATTTTATGATCATTAATCTCTGTGAACTCAAAGGTGGGCCCTGCAGCAAAGGGCTCATTGGAGCTGCAGAGTGGGTGGGAACAGAGGCAGAGACCCCCTTACATCAGTGAGATCTTAAGGACTTCATTAACACAGAAACGCCTGTCTGTTGCAAGTGATGCAAGACATCGTGTTCTGCCTGTATTTTTTTTAAAAAACATGTTGCTGGAAATGAGTTTCTGGGCGTTATAAGAAGCATCCAGGTAATAAGAGTCCTGCATGGAAAGTTCCACAGAAACCCAGGAAGAGCTTAATATGCAGCAGAAATGGAGTAGGCTTGTCTCAGTGCAAAATGTGAGCAGGCAGGACAGATAAGAAAGGTCCTGTGTCTGCTTCGTTACTTTAGGAGTCTGGACATGGGACCTGAGAAAAGCCACATGCTGCGTTAATTTTTTATTCATTATTTATTTTTCTTTAGCACTTATTTTTCTTTTCACTTATTTTTTCTAGGTTTTAACTTTAGGTATATTTAATTTTAAATCTAGGCAAATAAGATTAAAACAGAACAAAGTGTGTTATTTTTGCCTGACGAAAACAGCGAACAAGCCGACAGAAATAAAAAAAGTGAATTGCCTGGTTCAGAAACTACTAGAAAGGCTGACTGTCCTGATGTTTCTTTCTGCAATAATGCTTCTTTCTCCAGTAAGTCAACCTTGGGAGGCCTGGTTTTTGTTCCTAGTTAAAGATGAGCAGAGATGCGGGACAGGGAAGCTGCTCCGCTCTGCAGAGGTATGCGCAGTTGGAGTTTGCTAGAAGGCTTGCTGTGGAATTCGATCTATAAGAAAAGCAGAGAATGGCCTCCTCGGATTAGGGATTTCCTTAGCTCTAATAAGCCTCATGACAACAGTGACATGAAGAGTATCCATGATTCCATCAACAACAACAGCAGATAACCTTTGCAATGAAAAAAAAAAAGATTCATGTGGAACATTTTCTGAAAGTCCAAGTGGGAGTCCCCTCTGCTTAGACTTCTGCCATCCTTATCTGGAGAGCAGATGGGACCAGCATCCTGGCATATAGAAGAGGCCGCATTTGCCCTCACTAGCCACATGCCACACTGTTAAATGGCCTTCCTATTCCATTTCCAGGCCAAAGCGTCAGTGACCAGCCCTGCACCACCTGAGCCCAGTACATAACAATTGCCACCTCTAAATCATACTGTAGTGGCCATCTTGACAGAGATGTCCATTGTGTCAGATGACCAAGGACTCCAGAAACCAGCTTGAGGTGCCCCTATTTCTCCTTTAATTTCAACAAAAGAAATTCCAATTTCTCATGCATCAGCCAAAGCAATACAAATATATATTCTTTGGTCTCACACCTATTTTCCCTACTAAGTATTTTTTCCCACAGAAAGGAAACACAAAACTTTTTCTTTTAAAATGGGGACACACATTTTCCTGAGTGTGTGTGGTTTGACACCACATGGGGGAAAGATGTGTTATTGACCCTTGTTTATGCCAAGCAAAAATAAGCCTGTGTAGCCACAGCAGCTGCCTGGGGACCTTGCCTCCTGTTTGTCCCTGTCCCTGGCGATGACAGATGATCAGTGCCTCCCAGGGTCTTTGGGGGTCTTATTTAGGCCATGAAAGCCTCTGGCTGCTTCCAGTGGTCCTTAGCATATGCCTGGCTCAGAGCAGGCAACAAAGACAACTTTCTTATTTTAACACCCTCCTCCTTCCCACTTTGAAATGTGCTGCGGTGAATGGGAACATTCCAGCAAATTCAGCAGGCCAGGCTTACAAAGAGCTGGCTGTGCTGTTCAGAGAAGAGATGCAATTCTGTTTCCGACAGTGTGTGAGTATGTGCTGTGTTTGTGTGTGTGTGACGTGGGGGAAAACTGTACACTCCTACTTTGATTCACAGCTTGCCCAGCAACGTTTAGAAGCTTTTTCTATAAAAACACAGTCAATATAAAACTAAGTGTACCACTGGGGTGATCCCAGAGAAAGTCACGGGTTACTTCCCAATTTCATATGTCTTAGCGCTCCTACTCACACTTGGAATAAAGACTTTGGGTTTCTACGATCCAATATTTGCATGGATAAGGTGTACTTTTGTCTCTGGGTACACGGAGATAATCATATGAGTACATAAATGTAGATTTGTTCTGCTTTTACAGCTTTCAATTATTAAGTGCAAAACCAAATATTTCTGGTAAAGGTAGCAATAACGATAATAATAATTATTATAATCATTATTTACTGATCACTAATTGGGATCTTGAAATTGAGAACTTTATGCCCATAAACTTTAATTTAATTTAATTCTCAAGGCACTATATTCGGCACTAGTACCACTCTTGCACTGGAGACAAAACTAGTCTAGAGATTTGGTACCCTGCCAAGACTCACAAAGCTGTTAGGCAGCTTGGGTTGCCACATTTCACCCTAGTGTCCGCACATCTCATCATGACACCCACCTGTCCGGGATAAATGCTACCTGACTGACCCTCAAGAGGCAGGGAAAACTTGCCAATCTTGTTATAAATGAATAAAGGCCACACTGCCTCGATGCAGCAATTTCTTACCACCTCTTCGTGTATAGGCACTGCCAGGGATGAGCCTCCGAAGACAGCAGCTGGTTTCAGACTGGCAGAAGCTGCAGAATTGGCTGGAATGGTGGCTTTCGTTATGTCATTCACTTTGCTGTTAGTAGTTCTGATGACAGATATCATGGAGCAAAACTTAGCAAGCACCCAGACCAAAAAAATCAAAACTATTTCAACAGGAAAATAGTTGGCAAGTAAAATAATGCAAACTTTAAGCCTTATAGCTTCTTTTTTCCTTTCCTCCTTCCTTAGTCTTGTGTTCACACAGGGATTAGCTTACTGTCTCATGAGACCGACAGGCATCACAAAAAGGCGGTAAAGAACAGAAGAAGTCAGAATCGTTTTGACTACTGCAGACATTGAGTCCCGGCTCTCAGTAGTGATTATTATAGGAAATGCATGAGTCTGGCTAACTCACAAAGGGGACGCATAGGTGTCTTAATAATGTGCTTTCTCCTTTGTTTTAGAAAAATAAAGAAAAGATGAAGAGCAGCCACCACGGTAGACTTCCTAACCTTTTCCCATCTCCCTCTGGCAGTTGAAATTCCTCTTCTTAATTGAAAGGTTGAACCATTGGAGCTATAAACAAATTGTAAGAGACCATTCATTCAAAGGCCTGACAGCTTAACCGGATCTCCTTGTGGTGAGGTTTCCTTTACAAGATTCAGTTCCCAGATGCCACAGAGGGGGATCCATATTCACAGCGGAATGTAACCTCATGTGCAAACCTGTCACACTGCTGGTACATCCTCCACAGTTAATCCGTTCGCAGGGCTCCTAGCCATACTAGCTGCATTACCATAGTCACGCTGAGGCCCTACCATCTCCTCCATCTTGGGAAACATTGGTATTGAACTGAATCCCAGATCTAATCCTTTATGTAAATACTACCAGGAAATCTGGACCGTGGACTCACGTGCCTTGCTCACTATACAGAGTGTTCATACTGAAAACGCTGCCCTCTGCCAAGACCTCTGGAGTCATCCTGTCACGAACTATTAATTCAGAGATCCGTCTTCTCATTGGCAGCTAACCACCAAACCCACAAAGTTGTATTTAATTTGTTCTTGGAGGAAGGACTGGGTTGTCCCTGTGCGAATGATGCTCCTCTGTGGAGCCCCAGAGAATGCCCGGATGTTCACAAGCAACTCTTCTCCCGGCTGTCAGTGGCATGGCTGATCCGTTCCAGCCAACCTTTCCTGAAATCCAGACCGAGAAAACCACTGCTGGCTGCACCAGTTCTTGAGGGAGCTTTGGCTTTCTTCTGTAAACTCAGGCTTTCTATTAACACCAGTTAATGCACTCTGGTCCCCCGGCAGATTGCTTATTTGCCTTGTAAAAAGGATGTGCGTTGCTTTCTTGGCAACCAGAGATATTACAAGCAGCAATGGTGAGAGCTGGTGGCGGTGTTTTTCTTGTGAAATGTATGCACATGCTGGGGTAGGCAAGGAGTTAGTGCAGATTCTCAAAAAGGCATCTTAACACTTACCAATGCTAAGTGCCAGCAGGCAATCCTCAACGTGTCATTGCTTAAGAGCAAGCCACGAGCCTAAAAGAGAGCTTAGAAGAGCAAGGACTTTATATGTCAAGCTTGGTGACCTGAGTTTGAGGCCACATGGCAGAAGGAGAAAACTGACTGCTGGCATTTGTCTTCTGACCTCCATATCCACACCATGGCATGGGTGCATGTGTGTGTGCGTGCATGTGCACACACACACACACACACACACACACACTCTCTCTCTCTCTCTCTCTCTCTCCAATAAAAATTTAACTTAAAAATAAATAAACCAAAAAAATAGCTTTGTTCCCAAACTACTCCCAAGCTAAAGGGTAAAGTGATAACAGTAAATGCAATTTGCTGTGTTTTCCTGACCTAAAGCTTGCAAAAAGCTAAAAGATCACTCCAGTCATAAATTCCACACAGAACATGCCCTCCGCACCAGGCTGTCGGCGGATGTGATCTTGCACAGGGTTTGTGCACACAACCGTAGCTGTTGAGAGTGCATGGCTGAAACTCCTCCGGCCTGTTCAGAAGACACCACTACTAAACATTCCTCCTGGTTGTCTTGCTCTGATAATCCTTCCTCCCCAGAAGGGGGTGATTTTTAAGATGTCAGCCAACAGCAACTTCACGTGGCTAAGCTGGTAAACCTTGCAGGGAGAGCTTGAAGGTGAAGAAGTGGGGAGATTTCCTTGGGCAAATGTCCTTGAGTGGGATGGAGGCACAGGGCTTCTGGCCTGGTTCTCAGTGGCAGGAGATGAGGTAGAGGCTGGGCCAGGCACAAACAGGCTGAATGACCTTGGGACCATTCTGTGCCATGCTACACTTCACACAAACAACGGGCTTCCAGCATTCCTGTGAAGCCAAAGAATGTCAACCTTATGGGTCTTGTGACACTTGGGTGGGATAGCTACGTATTATGAGTTCCTTGCTACTCGTGGTCTCCCCTAACTCAGCCAGGGCCTTGACTTTATGAAGTCCTGCCTCAGCCTCCCGAGTGCTGGGAATATAGATTATTGTTAGTTTTGGGCCTATGTTAGGAAATTCTATAGACAGGACCTTGCTTCTATCTTAAAACTAAGCCTGCCCTTCTTTCTTTCGTTTACATTTTTTAAATCTTGGATGTGTATCTATGTGTGGAGCGGGGGGCATCGTGTGTGCTGAGGTTAGTTTGAGGGAACTGGTTCTCTCCTTCTACCATGTGGATCCTGGGAATTGAGCTCAGGCTATCAGTTGGGCTGCAGCCTCCTTTACCTGCGGAACCACCTTGCTCAATCAGACCCGTCTAAAAAGATTCCGCATGCCCAGGTTAGATAGTTTGCATGCTTGTTTTGTGACTACAGGGAGGGGGAGGCCCCGGACGTCCCATTGGCTTGATTTTAGGAGGGTCAGCTTCTTCCTTCAGCCTTGTGATGCTGCCCCCGCCCGTCAACCTCTTTTCCAGAATTTAGGGGAGCAGGCTAGAGGGATAAAAGTTGCAAAGAGTGGACCAAAAAGAACCCAAGGGAACTCCAGGTCAGCCCCACATTTTTCCACAAGTATACTGAAATAGTTTTTGATGACTCTTTTCTCTGCTTTCATGAATTTTAACATTTAGACTTAAATCTCTGATCGAGGGCTTTACAGAACTTGATGGATACCATAAATGTCTCTTTTCCACACTTCAAAATTAGAGATTTTCAAAGTATTCAGTCAGGTAAAAAGGAAAAAAAACCAAAAAAACAAAAAATGGAATTTGCTAGACCATCTAGTTATGCCAGGCTCCCATGCCAGACATTCCTGTCTCTATTCTACAAATACAGGTCCAAGAGATGGGGCAGCCTACCAAAGGCAGCACACTGTGAGGGGAGCATCCAGACTCCCAACTCTGGGAGCCCCATAGCCTTGCTATTTTTCACTCTGCTTTGCTCTGTGGACGGTGAGGAGAGCAGATGAAAGGCTAGTGTTTCTGTTCCTCCCTGAACTCGCTTGGGAGCTCCTACCCAAAACCCTCATCTATGCGACAAAGAACCTTTGTTCCACCCTGCACATTCAAAGCACTGCTGCCTGCTGCCAAGGTGGCTTTTAATTTATCAGAGGTCTTCATGGGATAGTGATATCCAAACTACTTGGTCTACCACTTTCTTAGCCAAGGCTCGGTGACGGGAGCAGTCGCGGTACTGCTGGTATGCCGGTCTGTTTATTTTGTTTCCAGGGTGGCTTGCTTTTGCAGCTTCCCTTTCGCCTTCTGCCAGGGCTGATTTCCCATCCTGTGTTCTATGCCCCAAATAGTCTTCTTCATCGTTTCCTACTTCACTAAATCGGCTTTTCCAAGCATGTGATCCACAACCCTCCTTCTGATTCTGTGCTCAAAGTTCTAGGCCCCCTTCATCAGCAATCTTGAGTGGAAAGATGGGACCACCTAAGATGAACTCCTCAACTCCTCCACCCTTGGCATCATATTGACTCAATCCCTCCTGCCTTCCTATTTTCTCAAGAGTAGGAGGCTGAGGTCTCTCATCTTTCCAAGACAATCTTTGGGTTGTCTTTCCAGTCTCGTTTCCTCCCATCTTCTTCATAGGAATCTCCTCTCAGAATTTCAAGCCTTATTTAGTGTAATGTTTAAGTATTTACTCCCTTAAGACAGATTTTTTTTTTTTGGTGACATTGAGGATCAAGGCAAGGGTCTAACATGTGTTGCACTGAATCAAACCCGTAGCACAACAGTGTCCATTACAGGCGTCTCTTCCTGTCTTCTTAGCTGCTGCTCTGTGTCTCAAGCTTTGCTGCCAAAATTGTTGGCAAAGATGCTAAGCTCAATAACTTTACTTTTTTTGTTGGAATTCTTCCCAACCATCCTCACTTGAGGTGACTGCAATAGGCTCTTACTTACTCTGGACAAGGTCTGTTCAGTGTCCTAATTCTGATCAACATTTGCAGAATCAAGTGTGTTGGCATCACCAATTCTGTGTGCATGCTAATCTTAGCTTTGTTGGATGCTTCGGGGCAATGCTTGGAAGGTGGCAATCAGTCCATCAGGATTTATTGCCATTCTTCTCATGGGTATTAGCGACTAAACTCTATTTTGTTTGTTCGTTTTTCAAGAAAGGCTTTTAGATACCTCAGGCTGGTCTTGCCATGTAGCTCAGAATGACTTAGAGCTTCTGATCCTCCTGCCTCACTCCAGAATCTGGGATTATAGATAGGCACCAACACACCCAGCTTATACAGGCAAGCACTCCACCAACTGAACTACATCCTCAGGGGTGGAAAATCTGTGTTTTGGGTGGATTGATGATTGGTTGTTTTCTTACAGTGATGTGAGCTTTCTAAGCTCTAAATATGAGCTCTAAGCTTTCTAATTACGGAACACTTAGCTCCGCCCCGTTCCTGGTGTTTGTTCTCTGTCTCCTCATAGCCTCCTCTTCCCTTCTTCTCTCAGCTCCGCCCAGTTCCTGGCCTCTGCCTTTCACTCTTTTTTTCTCCATTGTGCTCTCCTCCTCACTGCCACAGGTTTTCCATCTCCCAGGATGCATAGCTCACACCTTTAGCTCTGGCTGTGACTGCTCTGATTGGCTGATCCATGGGACTGGGGGTATAGGTCAGCTGTAGGAAGTGCCCAGCCCTTAGTTTGATCCTCAGTATCACAGAAAATCATTTTCAAGGGAGGAGCCACTTAACCTTAGCTGAACAGGAGCTCAGCTGCTCTCCCTCCTTTACAGGAGGCTGGTCCATGATTTGCTCTCTCCAGAGACCCTTTTGCATCCATCCACCCTTGGTCAAAAACAGTTCTTCCTTGGGAAGCCTCTCATCCCTTAGACTCTCCTTTCTGTACTTATAATGCATATCAGTGATGTGCGACTCCCCTCTTTATGCTGTGAATATGTTTTATTTCCACTGGTTATAAAGAAGCTGCTTTGGCCTATAGCATTGCAGAATATAGCCAGGCTGGAAGAGATATGGAGAGAGTAGGCAGAGTCAAACAGAGAGGCCATGTAGCCACCAGATAACACTGGAACCTTGACAGTAAATCATGAGCCTTGTGGTAAAGTATACAGTAATAAAAATGGGTTAATTTAAGATATAAGAGTTAGCCAGAAATATTCTTAAGCTATTGGCCAAACAGTATTGCAAATAATATAGTTTTTGTATGATTATTTAGGGCCTAAGAGGCCGGAAATGAATGAACAGCCTCTGCCAACATACCACAACTCTAAGTCACTATTGGCTTCACAGGGTCAGTGCCATATTTGGATTACCCCAGACAGTATGGAGTAGTGATACGGGGAGGCTGAGTAAATGTGAATGGAATGAGTAGCACAGAGAACAGGCAAATGGGGCTTATTCAGTAGATATAACTATATCTTGACCTTGACTCCAACCGATGGAGTAGCTCAGGGAAGGGAGTACATATGAAGGCTTGTACAAAGGAAGTGACTAGCAAGGGCTTGGGATGATGGAACACAGGAGAGGATTTAGACGGGACAGTAAAGGGAGGACGAGACAGCTGTGGAAAGGTTATGACTAATCTTGACTGCCAGCTAGGATTGACAGTCACCTAGGAGGCACACTTCAGGGCATTTCCAAAGAGATTTAACTGAGGTAGGAAGACCCAACCTGAACGTGGATGGTACCATCTCATGGGCCAGTGATTTGAGCTGATCAAAGACATGATGCCAGCATCCATTCATCCCTCTCTGCTTCCTGAGCACAGACTCAGCATGAACATTTGTCCTGGGCTTCTGCTGCCACAACTGAAGTCACTTGGACCCCCCCCATGGCTTTTGTCAGGTACACCTCAGTGATGAGAAACCATCTAAACAATGTTTGGGACATAGAAAGTGTAGAGGCACAGAGGAGGGAAACGAGAGAGCAGCATTCTGTTCTTCCTGCCCTTTAATTTCCCTAATGCAGGAAGAATGAAAACACATGTTTATAAGTTTATTCTCAATTTTATTATTGATAATGATTTGGGAGAACATCAAGCATAATAAAACACCAAGGGGAGGGGTTGTTGTTTTGTAAGTAGCCTTTAAATATTAAAGCAGGCAAATGTCTTTAAACACAATTAGAAGATACACCAAGTTATAAATAAGTGCACTGACCACACTGCCTATAAATACTGAATGAATTTTTAAAGACAAGATGAGACATGTGATAAATTATATATAGAACAGAGATGTGTACTCCCTGCTTTACTTATCCTTGTACTAGAGAGAGAAGGCAACAGTACGTTAGATTCATTTCTAACTTCAAATTTTCTTTCTGGCTCCCTTTTATCTTTACATCAGCAGTAAATATTTTAACCAATTAAGCTGAATTCCCACAGGCTTCTCTTCTAGAGCGATCATTTAAACACGGGGCATATGCTAACATGAATCTGACGTAGACAAGCCTTTATCACTCTTAAGGTCCTTTCTAGAATGTTCCGTGGACAGTTTTAGAATATTTATTTCTGAAAATTGGCACACAAACAGTTTCCACAACAGAGGAAAACAACAGCAACAAACAAACAACAACAAAACTCAGCTTCCTCTTTGTGGCACAAGGAACCAGTAGTGGGCTAAAACCTTAAGTTCCAGGAGAGCCAGGGCTGCTACACAGAGAAATCCTGTCTTGAAAAACCAAAACCAAACAAACAATCAAATAACCCCCCCTCCACCGAAAAAACACATTTGTTGATGGCCATGGTGAGACACTGGAGTCAAGGTTTCAATCAAAAGCATAGAAGCTGGGTATAAATGACCCCTGAAAGCCCAGCATCTCTGGTGGCCAGGGATTCAGAAGCAGAGAGACGTAAGAATCCCATCTGCAGATGATGAACAGGAGAGAGGAAATTTTTCTTGGATGTTTTGCTTCAGACTTGTTAGGAGCAAAATAGTCTACCACTTCTCTAACAGCACCGGCTGGGACTGTCGTGCCAAACCATCCAGTGGGCTTAGACTGCTAAACTTGGCGTGGAGATTGCGTCATCCGTCTAAGAGGCCCAGGGCGCAATTCTGTCTTGCTGCTGGGAAAGGAGAGATGGAAAAGGCCAGTGGCCCTTGGCACCCACAGCCCACCCTGCTTTTGTCTGCTCAGCACTCACCTGCAGAAGAAGCAGCAGTGATCTTCAATATCCTGATAGCAGGTGGAATTTTCCCATGATCCTATCTGATCAACTCTCCACTCTACTTTAGGCAGCCAGGGGCTGATGACAAACCACAGCAGCAGGACCTGGCCGATAGCACACACCGTCAGGGGGTCAGAAGTCAGGAAACTAAGAATCTGGGTGCTCTTTTCCCTAGCTTAGCTTCCTCTCTGTCTGATCACAAAAGCCCAGCTGCCTCTTTGACCAAGGCTCCGTTCTCCACACAGCCACTCCCAGGTTCTTCCAGCCAGTGTCTCTTCAGGGCTGTGAGTAAGACAAAAGTCAGCAACAGTTCCTGTACCCAAGCGCCCCATCAGTGCTAGTGAAAGTGAGTCTCTGTTTGGACAGACCCCCCTAGAAGTGGTGGACAATGGATCATTGCCACCAGTACTGACTGCCATACTGGTGACTTGAAGGCTGACATTCAGACCACAGGAAGGAGGGCTATGATGCTCTGTTGCTGTTGACCTTGGGTGTGGGATGAAGGGAAAGGGCAAATCTCCACGGGTTTCAGACTCTCGTTTTTACGGTGGGTGGTAAAACTGGTCTATATGTAACTTCACCTTGGTCTTGGAATTGAATCACGGCATATTGATGGTCGCCACTTTCATGTTGAAGATGACATTAATGTTCATATTAACATTAATATCAAGAAACACTGAGAATTAATACTAATAACTAGGATGACACAAAACTTTAAAGCTCTGGATTCCTACGGAGCGTGCAGCTGGAAGGTGAGATCTGGGAAAGCACTCCACGTGGGCTTGATGCTCACTTCACACTTTAGCTTTGAGTTTTGTGTTTTAGGGTTTGTTTTTTTTTTTAATTTGGTTTTTCCATTTACATAATTACGAGATTCTTATTTCTTTAGTAATCAGTTCTTACTTAATCTTAACCTGACACTTGGATTATTTAACTCTCCTCTAAAGCAAGTGTGTCCCAGAAACTGGAGCAACAGAAGGAGAGCAAACACTTCCCAAGTAAAACTTTCCTTTCTTGGAGATTTATTCTCTGTCTCTGTCTCTGTCTCTGTCTCTCTCTCTCTCTCTCTCCCTCCCTCTCTCTGCTCACAAATGTGCAGCTGCCTCTGGAAGTCGGAAGCTCGAGCTACAGGAGGCTGTGAGTGTGACTTGGGTGCTGAGAACCCATGCTGGGTCACGTGCAAGAGCAATATTCATTCTTAACTAGAGAGCCTTAGCTGTAGCCCCCAAGTTTGTTTCTTGTACCTAAGTACTCTTTAGCAAGGGGGAGATAATGAGATCCCAGGCTGTACTGTTGACAGGCTGAGGAGTCATGCAGAAAAAGAAAAGGAAAGAAAACAAAGGCTGAAATACCACGAGTCACAGTAACACCAGGTTTACCACAGAACCTTGTAGCATGTAGTGTGGTACCTTTACATAGACAGATGTGGCAGAAGGTGCCATCCCCTCAATAAGTCATCGTAAACATTTGATTATGAATGAAGTAAGAGAAAGGTATTCATATGGATGTGCTATGTAAACCAATTTTCTTGACCAGAGGGGAATATGGTCTCCTTGAGCTGTAGGCATCTTTCAGCCAATTGTTGTGTTATAAGCTTTGGGTCCTAATTGCTGCTACTGATTGACCAGCAGTTCTCAATCTGTAAGCTGTCACCCCTCTAGTGTCACATATTAGATATTTATATTACAATTTGTGGCAGTAGCAAAATTACAGTTATGAACTAGCAACAAAATAATTTTACGGTTGGGGTCACCACAAGGTGAGGAACTGTATTAAAGGGTCGCAGCATTCGGAAAGTTCAGAACCACTGTGCTAGACAGTGACTTCCTCTTCTTCCTCCTGCCATTTCTCTGCCTGACCCCTGAGGTTGGAGGAAACAGAGCAGGTTTCTATGGATGCTGTGAAGATCCAAAAAGAGAGACATCTTGAAGATGCTAGGGGCACAGGCAGAGCATGGCCGTATTAGTTCGATTTCTGTCCCTATAGCAAAAACTCAAGGTAGTTAACTTATAAAGAGGAAAGGGGTCATTTTGACCTGTAGTTCTTGAGTTCCCAGTTTAAGATCAAGTGGGCCTATCCCTTGAGGCCTTTTGTGGCAAAGAACATGTGGCAGAGAAAACCTACTTGTATCATGAACCAGGACAGAGGAGAGGACAGTCTCGTAACCAAGCCATCAGGGGCACAGCTCCAAACTTTATGCTCTCCAGTTACCTCCACAGCACCTCCCAGTGCCACTGCCACAGGGATCAAACCTTTTACACATGGATTTTTGGAGGTCACTTATCAAAACTTCCTGAATGGTGGTTTCCTGCCACCATGGAGGGACGTGCAATCCAGGACACTCACTGGTAGGGGTGCTAGCCCTACTAAGGATGAATGAATGCATCTTTCTGAGCTAGAAGACAGGACTAGTGTGGACTCCTGAATGACCTGTATATATGCACACTAGATAGGTATAGCTAGAGCGTAGTTGCCCAATCAGCTCCATTGAACCCCATGCTCTGCATGATCTCAGTCTGTCCGGGGAAGACCCTATATTCCTGAACTTTGGGGTGAGTGACCTGGAATACCCCCTCTTAATCCCTTGGCTTGGCAGCTCTTGGCCATGGCTCTTAGAGCTTGGCTTTGACTCCTGGAACCTCATGCTCCTCAAACCTTCTCTCTAGCACAGGCTTCTAGTGGTAGCTTTGCCCCTCAGAGCCTGGTCTATGGCTTAGCACTTTGACTTGCCTGAGAGTATTTAACAGTCTGACCCAGTAGGAACACTTGCTTTTGCCTGCACTAGTTTTGTCTCTAAGGCGACCAGCTCTTTTGGCAGGGCTAGGAGAAGTTGGCAGGAAAAAAATAAAGTAAATGTCTGTAAAGACAGAGATATAGGAACCTGAGGTGACAACGTCCATATCTGTGACTACTCTTGCTGAGACCCCCTCCATATACAGCGACTAGGTGCTCTCAAGTCTGTTCATCAGGATTCTTTTTCATTGATTTTAATGAAATCAATATGTATTGATTATAAAATGCAGGTTTGCAGGCTGGAGAGCTGGCTCAGTGGTGAAGATCATACACTGCTCCTGCAGGGGACTGGAGCTCAGTTCTCAGCATCCGTGGATCACAACAAGCTGTAGCTCCCGAGGGATTTAACATCCCTGGCCTCTGATATCCACAGGTGCTTACACACATGTGCACACACACAACACACACACGGGGTCTACACAAGCATCTCTGCACATGTGTACACACACAACACACACATGGGGTATCCACAGGCACCTGTACACATGTGCACACACACACACGGGGTATCCACAGGGACCTGCATGCATGTGCACACACACAGCACACACACACAGGGTGTCCACGGGTACCTACACACATGTGCACACACACAGCACACACACGGGGTGTCCACAGGTACCTACACACATGTGCATACACACAGCACACACACGGGGTATCTACAGGCACCTTCACACATGTGCACACACACAGCATACACACGGGGTATCCACGGGCACCTGCACACATGTGCACCCACACAGCATGCACACGGGGTATCCACAGGCACCTGCATGCATGTGCACACACACAGCACACACACGGGGTGTCCACGGGTACCTACAACATGTGCACACACACAGCACACACACGGGGTGTCCACGGGTACCTACACACATGTGCACACACACAGCACACACTTGGGGTGTCCATAGGAACCTGCACGCGTGTGCATACACACTTACCCTGGGGAAAATGTGTGAGAATTCAAAAGAAAACAGATTTTAAAAATGAATTCATTATGACAATTTCATACTTGCACACAATATACTTGGATCCTATTCATACCAGTATTCTCTTTTATCCCCTGGTCCTCTTCTTTTTTCCCTAATCTTCTCCCATTCTTTTTCTATGATCCATCTTCTGTTCCCTGCCCAAGAGTTCTCCAGACTTCACAGCCACTTCCCACTTCTCTCTTGCTTCTCATAGAGTATACGTTTAAATTGCCTTGGCTACATCAAAACCAAAACATTTCTACAAATTAAAAACTTTCTGGATTCCTTGCCTTGTCTCTGAGCTTGCTTGTGGAATACTAATTAGCCAAAGAAATGTGTGCTTTATGTTTGCAAAACCAGAATTAAGGGGAGACCTCACCAAAGATAGCCAGCTCTGCTGGGAGATTTTCCTCTGTTTCACAAAAGATGACTCTGGTCTGAACAAAGCAGACACTGAATGGGGGGGGGAGTCTTATAGGACAGGGCACCAGGGAAGGCATTGGGATAAAAGACTGTATTGTGTGAAACATCATCTGTGGAGGACCAGACAGTTCAGCCAAACGGCGCCTAGTAATACCGTGATTACATCTGAAAGGACAGACATGGATGGATACACCGTTCCAAAGGAGCGAACGCCAAAGCTTTCCATCTTGTCCTAATAGATGGCAAAGGTCACTCTTTCCCTTCATTTGATGGATGACTATGGCAACATCACATTTATCTTGTACCTGGCAGCGATTCTCAAGTCTGTCATAATGAAGGCCTTCCTAACAGGAAAGCCAAATACTCTCGAGGTGGTTGCTGCAGCTCAGCCGCTTCACATCCAGTTCACAACTACATGAGAAGCCCATGGCGGGAGGCGTGGGCGACAGGACACATGTGCAGTGAAACTTCAGACAGACCCAAAATGCCATCATGAAAACCATCAGCATCTTAGATGGTCCATGGAATAATATTCTTCTATTCACAGAACCGAAAAAAGGGTAAAGATCAATGTTGTGTCTTCATTTGGAAGAATTCTGGGAAATTGCCACTGTCTCCACCCAACCCCCACTCCACACCATTTGGGTATAAGCTCTGCAGCACCAGTAAACCAGTTCTGACTAGTCATTGCTTGCAAATTAATGCAGTAGGTGAGGATCAAGAGCTGTGTGTGTGTGTTCACCTGTGCATCTGCATATAAAGACCAGAAGTTAATGTTGGTGTATTAGTCAGGGTTCTGTAGAGAAACAGAATATATAGAATTATACATTATATTGTTATACATCATATATTATCATATTATATATAATTATACATTGTGATATAATGTATACAATTATCATATTATATATTAATTATATATATATAATTTTACATCATACATTATATATTATTACATATATATGTAACAGGATGGTATAATATATAGTGGGATTTATTAGAGTGGCTTATAGGCTGTGGTAGGAGTAGTCCAACAATGCCTGTCTCCTAGTGAGAAGGTCAAAAGTTCAGTAGTTGTTCAGTCCACAGGACTGGCTGTCTCAGTCTGGTGCCAGAGTTCCAGTGAATTCCCAGAGAGCTGTTGGTCTTCAGTCTGTGATGGAATCTGAAGTACTAACACCAGGGAAGAAATGCCTCAGTAACAGCATGGATGATCTTGCCCATCAGAGTGAAGGCAAGAAAACAAAAGCAAAAGTTTTCTTGTTTCATATCCTTTCATGTCGGCTGCCACCAGAAGGTATGGCCCAAATTTAGGGTGGTCTCCTGACCTCAGATAATTTAGATTTAGGATGGGTCTTCCCACCTCAAATGAGCCAATCAAGAAAATCCTTTACAAGAAAGGGCTGGGGATGCAGACTAACAGTTTTGTGGGAAAGGTGGCCCTTCAACAGCCTAGAAAAGTAAGTTAAGACCAAGTGAGTGCTGACTCAAGAAACAGGGTAGAATTAGAGTTAGGCTCCCTGAAGTGGAGAAGTGGAGCCCTTCCTCTGGTTGGATCCTGGAGGAATCCACCTGACAGAGACATTAATGTGGTGGGGCCAAGCCTCAGAAGGTCTTCCAAGTCATACTAGGCAGACTGCTCTGACTGATGTCATGCAAGAGGTCAAATCTGTGGAAGCTGTGAAGACATTGCTGTGTTGGAATCATCATCCCCACAACAATCCAGAAGGCTGACCGGAGGGGCAGAGGTCCAGATAGGCACCATCAAATGCACAGAAGAGCAGTGTGGAGAGGAGGAGACTCAGGAGGAATGCAAAGGAAGAGTGGTGTATTTCGGGAAGTGGAGAATTCATGCCACTATGAATTTAGATTGCCTATGGAACATCAAGGTGAGAGATCCAGCATCCAGAGAATACGCAGGCAAATGTCAGAATGATTTTATTGACATTCAATTAATATAAATGATAATATAATATTTGTTTACTGACTTTCTGGCCACCAAATGGTTAAAGTGTAAGTCTTGTTCAGCTTTCAGTGCCGTGTATAAGACTATAACTATATAAGAACTATTCCCACGTCAGCCATGCTTTATCATAAACGACAGTTTGCTTGTTGCATAATGTTTGTTTATAATTCTAGTTTGGAAATAACTTTTATTTGATGTTTTCAGACATTGTCTCACACTCCGCTTGTTCTTGAGAAATCAAAGGATTCTGATTCATGGTCTTTTGATGGTTGCTGTTTTGAAACAGGATCTCCTGTCTAGGATGGCCTTGAACTTCCATCCTGCTGCCTCCACACGCCAAGTGCCACAAAGCATAGCTTTCTTGGTTTTCTATAGAGGTTCTTAGAGTCTTTAAAACTAGATGGGAGGGGCTGGAGAGATGGCTCGGTGGTTAAGAGCACTGACTGCCCTTCGAGAGGACCCGGGTTCAATTCCCAGCACCCACATGGCAGCTCACAACTGTCTGAAAATCCAGTTCCAGGGGATCTGACACCTTCACAACAATGCACATAAAATAAACTTAAATAAACCATAATAAATATTTTTTAAAAAACTAGCTGGGAAAAAGCACATTTTTCTCTTCATTGCATTCAAACCCATATTCTGAGCTTCCTTTTTGGGGTTGGGCCACAGAGCACAGGAGTGTGAGTAGAAGCCCACGTAGCTGCTTTAGAAACAGACATGTTCATAGCAGGCCTTGGTCACTGCAAACATCTGAAATTCTATTTCCATCTATTACTTCTTCAAAATAGTGGTAGCTGTTAGGCCTACTGCTAAATGTTGTTGCTTAATGTGGACAAGAAGGCATATGTATATTTTTACCACACATTCATTTTTAATATTTTAATAACTTTATTTGGATATTGCTTCATTTGTCATGCCACATATTTTTATAAACATTATCCCAAGAAGGAGTTTATGGGCTTCAGAAAGCTGCCAAATGTATTCATGGATGAGAGAAAGGTCAAGAACTTCTGGTCCTGAGTTTGAAGGCAGTGATCCTGGTCAATAAGTCACTGCTTTTGCTGAGCAACCATACGCTGAGAAGGATGTGACCTATTCCAAGGGCTCCAGAAATAGATGAGGAATCAAAGGAAATAGTTGGCCACAAGTGGAGATGAAGCATGACTTGTTTGCTTAGGAAGCTCTGGCCTCCTTCCCAAAATAGTTGGTTTTTGTAGATTCAGTCTTCTGTTCAAAACAGGCCCTGGGAGCTTTCCTTTGTTGTTCTTGGGAAGTTGTGAGCCAATGCGATGGTGTGCTCTGATCCTAGTCACGGGGCACTCTGAAGATGAACACTCAATGATGTTTGACTGTTAACATCAGATATGATAAGCCCAACATGGTGGGGCAAGCCTGTAGGACCTGCACCCGGGAGGCCGAAGCAATCAGATCCTGAGTATGTAGGGCTACATCCACTCTGGTGACTTAGCAAGACCCTGGTCTTGTCCTTGTTTTCTTTTAAATCTGATTATGATTCTAGTAATTATAAAACAAATGTCAGAGCTGCATATTATCTCTGGGGTAGTTTCTTTAACCCAGCCTAGAGATAAATATGCCACCAAGAAGAACTTGGGAAGTCGGAGAAGCGGGCATATGAAGTCAGGAAGTATTCTCCTCAAGCGGACACAAAGTCAGATGTGGCCACAGGCTCCATCCCTTCTTGGACTCACGGGATATCGCTCAGTTCACAGAGCATGTCCTTTCCAGTCTCTTTAGGATGAAATGGGCACCAAGCCTTCTCACCCTCTAATCCTGAGTTCTGCCATCTTGTCTCTATCTGCTCTTTGGAGGAAAAATAAAGAATTTCTATGGAGCTTTTGACCATTAAGACATGTAGAATTCCTCTTCGGCGAGTCCAGGTCCTGTAGACTCATTTCTGAACATCCATATTAGTAAGCTCATATGACCATAGGGGCCTTGTTCGAACCGTCGTTTATGACTTGAGAACTGGGAACTACCTGAGAGTGTACCTGAGTACAACTGTGGCAGGAGGCTGGCACCTGCTTGTCATCTGAGCATTTGGTAAATTCAGGCTGGAGGGTTGTGGGTTGGAAGTCAATCTGGACTACATAGTGAGACTCAACTCAGAAAGAGGAGGAGCAACTTTTAAATAATTATAGTTTCTCCGTACTTACCAAATGCTTCAAAGTGTTTGAAAAATATTCCCTAATTCAGACGGAATTCATACTACAGAACTAAAATCATCAAAAAAAAAAGTTGCATAAAAACATGACTATCAGGATCCTATGTTTTCAGTGAAAGTGTGTGCCTTGAATGGGGACTAAAGGATGCTTATAAATGTCTGCCTATAAATGATGTCCACATTTCACAGTGTGTGCTTTGGAAGCCAGAAGTGGGAAGGAGTGGGGAAGGGCAAGAATTTCAAAGAGACTTTGTCAATCTTTACTATTATATATAATATAGTATATATAAACATGTTTTATATATATCTTCATAGAATTTGAAAGTATGAAGCTACTTTTGTGATTTAAAATGCAACTGGAAGAATGAACACAGCAGCTCCCCTCATGTGTGATGGTAATCACCTGGCAATTAGTTTGTAAATTTTAATTTGTCAAAAAACCCTTCTAAATCAAAGCAGGTGTATATCCATTAAGATTAGGTTTAACTGTGAACAACAGAGACTGTAATGACCGTGTTGACCGCCTCTTGGGCAAGCGAGACCTGCACTTCCTCAGAGGAGGTCGTTTGCCACTGTTCTGACAGCCCTGCTTTCCTGCTGGCTTCCTCTTCTACATCCCCCTGATGGAGCGATGGGGACACAGCAAACACTCAATAAAGATTTTTTTCCTTTAAATGATAGTCAAATCACTTCTGAATATGTTGGATAGGAAATGGTTTGAAAGGACAGAGAGAGGCATGTTGAAAGTTAATCCTTTCCCTCCGTTTCTTATTTTCACATAGCTTTCTAACAGGCCATAGTAACATGTTTTCCTTCTGCCCCTCTCTCCACCGGCAAATGGAATCTTGACATGTTGCTGATGGGTTTGTAAATTGCTACAGCTACTTTGGAAAACCATATGTCAGTGTGTCCCAAGGTTATCAAAGCTTCCATATTGCCAAGAATGTCACTCTTAAATATATAGGAAGAACAAGTACATAATCAAACTCTGTTTAGGAAAGCTTCGATTGGAGATAATCCATTATTACTCAAAGGTAAAATGCAGAGAGAAGTCATAATGTGTTCATTTAATGAAATATTACATCTCTGGGGTGTAGATCATATGAAATTCCCTGGTTTCAGTTCCCAACACCATAAAAATGGACTATTGTACAGTAACGAAAGAAAATCAACAGCACATGCAACAATATGAAAACATTTACACCCCCCCTTTATTTTTTAGTTAAAGATGCTAAGTAAAAATAACAACTCGCAAGGACATATTTGATTTCATTTGTAGGAATTCAAGAGTCTGAACTAGTCTGTGCGGCTAGGGGTCAGAAGAGAAATTACTCCCCTAGAAGCAAGTGTGGAATGGGGACGGCACTGGTAGTGTGGGCTGAGGAATTTGCCCAGGTGGTGGTTTTGTTGGTATACACACGCACACACATGTGCGCGCACACACACACACACACACACACACACACGTACACACTCACATCATGCACATCTAGGATCCGTGTGCTCCTCTCCATATGTGCTGTATCATGTTTCCAGACTTTAAAAGGTCTTTGTGTGCTGTCGGTGTTTGTGACTGTCAGCGTGTACGTGGAGGTCAGAGAACGACTTCCTGGAGTCTGTTCTCTCTGTCCTCCTTGGTGTGGCTTCTACAGATTGAATTCATTCAGTCACGCTTACGTGACAAGCTCTCCACTTACTGAGCACCTTACTACCCCGTCCCGCAAATTCTTAGGAGTTAGAGGAGAGAACGTAACAGCAGCCCCTTGCCTAGAGTGGATGCCAATAACATTTATTGAGTGCATAATGATGTCTGCCTCTGCATCCATTCGTATTTGCACATGGCTTTGCTTTCAGGGGGTCTTTGTAAAACTGAAGTTCTGGAAAGAGTTTTGGTCAACAGAAGTTAGAAGAGCAGGGAGAGACAGTCGAGAAATACAGTGATGGAGGTGTCACTAGGGACATGGACAGATGTCCTTTTGGCCTAAGGAAAGACATATTTTTATTCTAAGAGCCCTATGGATAACATAGGAGGCAGCCAATATAGGCAAGGTGGGCCCAGCAGTGGGGGTGGCAAGACTAGGAAGCTACCTTCACAACTGGAATGTGCTGTGAGTTCTCCTAGGGTCACCACTTGGCCACAGTCATTGAGCACCTGCAGTGAGAAAAGTCTTTTCAAAGGCCAGGGGCTTAGCATCTCAGGATGCTTTGGGAGGGAAATACAGTGTTACTGTAGGAGAAGTCAACTTTACCTGGTGGGATGGCAGCACAGATGATGGGCAATGGTGGCACAGATGATGGGCAATAGTGGGACAGACAATGGGCAATAGTGACTCAGATGATGGTCAATGGTGGCACAGATGATGGGCAATGGCGATACAGAGGATGGTCAATGGTGGCTCAGATGATGGTCAATGGTGGCACAGATGATGGTCAATGGTGGCACAGAAGATGGGCAATGGTGGCACAGAAGATGGGCAATGGTGGCACAGAGGATGGGCAATGGTGGCACAGAGGATGGGCAATGGCAGCACAGATGATGGACAATGGTGGCACAGAGGATGGGCAATGGCGGCACAGATGATGGGCAATGGTGGCACAGAGGATGGGCAATGGTGGCACAGATGATGGGCAAGCTGATGGGTTCACAAAGAAGGGAAAAAAAGCAGTCATCATTTATTCCTCTTTTGTGCCCCCTTCCCCAGCTGATAATTTTTTCTAAAACCACTATAGTAAAAATGAGGTTCTTCAGATGTTTCAACAGTTTGCCAGACATAACAAGAGCTATTGGGATTTGTGGCATCTCCACAAACCCAGAAGGAGAAGGATGAACTTACTCCCCCAGGCTCTGAGTGCCTCATCTTCCCTGCCGTGATGGACTGCAACTTGGAGCTGTGATAATAAGGTCTTTGACTCTTAAGTTGTTTTGTGCCACAGCTCTTCTCCATGCCCGTCCTACCCCCTGAGCCCCGTCAGCCAGCACATCTCACCTAGGTTATTCTAATGCTTTCCTAGATGGTGTCTCTCCTTCCTCTTGCCTTTCCAGCCCACCCTAAATCCAAACAGTGCCAATGTGATTGGGACAGCTCCTCAAAGTCAGCTTTCTCCCAGGACCCATAGGCCTGCTTGAGAACTCCCAATGTCATCTCATCCTCTGGCTTCCAACATGCTCCATGAAGCATTTGGCTTCAGTTCTTGTCTTTAGGTTCCTGTCTTGAGTGCCTGCCCTGTCTTCCCTCAGTGATAGATTGTGATGTGGAAGTGGAAGCCAATTAAACCCTCTTCTCCCCAATATGCTTTTGGTTATGTAGTGGTTTCAAAGAAAATGGCTCTCATAGGGAGTGGGCTCATAGGGGAGGTGTGGCCTTGTTGAAGTAGGTGAGGTCTCAGAAGCTCAAGCCAGGCCCAGTGTGTCACTCTCTTCCTGATGCCTGCTGAACCAGATGGAGAACTCTCAGTTCCTCTCCAGCACCACATCTGACTGCATGCCACCATACTACCTGCTGTGCTGATAATGGACTAAACCTCTGCACTGTAAGCCAGTCTCAATTAAATGTTTTCCTTTATAAGAGTTGCCATGGTCGTGGTGTCTGTTCGCAGCAATAGAAACCCTGACTAAGACAGGTTTTATCACAGCAACAGAAAGCAATGAGGGCAATCATGGATCTAAAAATTCAAAGTATGAAATGTTTGGAAATCTACAACTTTTGAGAAATATGCCAGGGCTCAAAACGTGTACTTCAGTCAATTTTTGGAGCACAGAACTTTGGGTTGGTATGTTGAATCTCTTCTTCCACGGCTGGTAACTGCTGGTTTGCCAGGCCTTGGCTCTCTGAATCCCTCCGCTTGATGTAAGGCCAACAAGGGAAAGGCTGCACCCGTTTCGTTCTCTGTTGCATCTCTAGGAGCAATAGCCAGGCTTGGCATGTTGAAGATGCACTGTAAACATTTAAAGAATAAATGAATGAACACTCTTAATTATTGTCACAGGGTATAGTGACCACTACTACAATTAATTTTAGAAGGTTCTATCACCCTCCCCCAATTCCTGAATCCACTGGGCAATTGCTCCTCATCTTCTCCCTACTGAATGAATGAAGGAACCGTTAGAAAACTGGTATTGACTGGTAAAAGACCACTGGTTCAGTTTCAAGCAGTGGATGCTGCAAGGCCTCATTATCATACATTGGTGTGAAACAAAATTATGAATTAGGTTTCTCCTCAAATAATTTTATTAAGAAATGCGAGGTTTTGGTCCTTTTTTTTGGTCCTGAAGAAGTCTTGGCCTAATAACAATTGCAATGTTCCTAGGGATGTATTCTTATATATAAGGATGCAACTGTTTCTGTTAGCATGTGCTATCAGGATGCTTCTTACATGGGCTGTAGCACTGGGGACCATTGAGTGAGTCTTCCTTCTCTTCTTAAAATAACATTATAGATTGCTGATCCTTCCCTTGAATGTAAACAGTGGGATGGTCATTGTGACAACCCTGTCCATTGGGTCTCCCTTCTGGTCTGAAGGGCTGGGGATGTAGCTAGCCTTTCATAGAATATTTGCCCAGTATGCCCAGGACCCTGGGATCAGGTACCAGCATCACATGCACACAAAATTTAATATAAAACCCAGGAAAGGTCATCTTAACACCATCCAAGATTCAGAATGGCTCTAGGCAAATCTTGATTGTAACTTGAAGAAAGAAGATGACATTCTGCTTCAAACCATAATGGACTTTCTATCATGGCCCAACCAAAGATTTATCAAAGAAGTTCATAAATAATATCCACCTGTAAACATCGATGAAATGATTGGCAATGGCTTACACATTATCCCTGGCTTTTTTCCTGTCACCTTACTTACCCCTCCCCCAGTTACCCCTGTGTCATTCAGAAGCTTACTAGCTGCTCATGTGTAATAAACACAGAAACAGACTCATTGGTTAGTTTACCTGACTCTGTGAATGAGCCTGAGTAGGGTATGCTGGGGCAGCTGATGACTGACCACATCTTCTCAGCTCTGCATTTGGGGCACCAGCTGACAGCCTGAAGTCAGCCATGCTGAGGGTGTTTGCACCAGGAGAACTGGCAAATGCTATAAACTTCAGGCTTAGACTGACGTCCTCGGGGCTTTCCCGGTCACTCTAAGACTAGATTCCCTATATGTTTCTTTGTCAAGATTCCTTACTTGTTTTCTTCCTGGTAAAGGTTGGGCATCACTTAAGCAGAATGTTTGGGATTAGAAATGTTGTAGGTAGCTGTGCTGTTGCCTACACTACTGACTCAACGGACTGACACTGTTCTGTCTACCACTCCCCCCATTTATAAGAGAACTATGGGCCCACCATAATTCAGAGAATGAATACTCTCAGGTCAGGCATTTTTAGAGCAAACCCTTTGTCCCCATTTCCTCTTCTACTCTTTCTCAGCTCTCAGTGAGAGGAGCTTTTGGCTCTGAGCTCTGTTCTCAACAATGCTCTTCCTACTTTCCTCAACAGACTATAATCAAATTAGAACATCCTAGGGATTTTAGCTAACTTCTTATGTCAGTTTAGAGAGAATGAAAAATACAGTGTATTTAGGTCCAAAAAAAAAATAGCCTGAAAGACTCCCCATGCAGACATCTGCCAGCCCAGAAATGCACAGACAATGCTTAACATGGGCAACTTCTTCATAGGCACATATGATGTGTGCATGCACACACACCAAAACATTTAACTTCCAGTGCTTCTGCATTCCGGACACAAACTGTCCTAAGGACCATGTGAGATTGCCTCTCTCCTGGTCCAGTGATTCTATAATATGAATGCTTAGATCCATTCAGAGAAGAAGAAAAGCTGCTCTTAGACATCACATCCTCAACCTGGCTACATCGGCACATCACCTAGGGAACTGAGCAAAGTTCAGATGTACAGGTCCCATCCTAGCAGATTCAACCACAAGAATCTGAGCTGGGCACAGGGCATTTCTATTCTTAGCAGCTCTCAGTGACTGAAGGGAACACCCCTGACCTAATCCCCTGAGTTTTCAAGGAAGAAACTGGAGCTTTTCTCGGAGCCCTGAAAATTACAACAAAACTCAGATACCACTGATTCCCAAATGGCAGATCTAACAGAATTACATCCCCTCTCCGCCTGTGGGGAGTTCCTTGTTGGTTTGTTAAGACCCCCAAACCAGTCATGGGAATACAAAGGTTTTCCTACATCAGAAATGCAATCATCCTATTTCATTCTGGGACTAATCTGTATGATCCTGTACAAATGCTGCCCTTAATTTCCTCCGTATTACAGTTGTGTCTAGAATTAAAGGGAGAGTTGAGTATGTTGACTCACATCTGTAGTGTCAGCACTTGCTATACTGAGGCAGGAGAACTGCAAATTCCAGGCCATCCTGGCCTACATAGCAAGTTCTACGTTAGCTTGGGCCATGTAGAGAAATTGTGTCTCACAATAAGTGGGTGGGATAAAGGGAGAAAGGAGGGACAGGAAGGAAGGAAGGAAGGAAGGAAGGAAGGAAGGAAGGAAGGAAGGAAGGAAGGAAGGAAGGAAAGATGGAAAGAAGGACTGAAAGAAGGTTATATAAATTACATAATGGTATGAGCGTTTGTGACTGACTAATCTTTACTATGTCAGCCACTGACCCTGCTCAAGGACGTATGCCCAGTAATCCATGTGTAAATGTTTGATGTCCAATGTCTTGGCTGTGGGTTAGGAGTCATTTGATCATGTAAGTAAAGTGTGGATTGCCAAGTGGGTACAGATCCTGGCCCCCACTGAACAGCTCATGGCCTTGAATGAGTCATTGGTTTTGTGCCTCAGTTTTCTAACCCAGAAAAAGTGTCTGCACCAGACAGCTGTCCCGCAGAGTAAATCCAGAAGTGTCTGCACCAGACAGCTGTCCCGCAGAGTAAATCCAGAAGAAAGTGTCTGCACCAGACAGTCGTCCTGCAGAGTAAATCCAGAAGAAAGGGTCTGCACCAGACAGTCATCCTGCAGAGTAAATCCAGAAGAAAGGGTCTGCACCAGACAGTCGTCCTGCAGAGTAAATCCAGAAGAAAGGGTCTGCACCAGACAGTCGTCCTG
>JAQHUG010000144.1:1913816-1940916 GCA_028555095.1 Dicrostonyx torquatus
AACAGTTTGGTAGCTAACATTTCAGGATCATGAAAACAGGGCAGAGTCCTAAGATTTCCGCTTGCTCCAAGTCCTCCCTTTATAAATAATCTATATTAGCAAGGAGAAGCAGTCAAGGTCACAGGGCTGGTTGGGAGCAAGGTTAGAGTGGGAACCCAGGGCCTCTGCCGAAGGAAGAACTGTCAATTAAGGAAGCAGTTACAGAGCAATTTCTAATCATGAAGCCCAGAGCAAGGTATGGGGAAGTCTGCTCCACCCCAAAGTCATCTTCCTGTTCTTGGGGTGCAGGATTCGGTCTCTGAATGCAGCTTTGAATATCATGAAAAGAAGATGGGGTGGGGGATGTGACAACTGGCCCTGTCAGTCATCGCCAGAGGTGACCCCTAAGAGATGGATGAGTAGGAATTAGTCAGGGTATGGCTTGTGTGTGTGTGGGGGGGGGCGGAGGGTGTGTGTGACAGGAGCTTCCTGAGGGAAGGGACCTGCAGGTAATTCCAGGGAGGATGACCTCAGGATGACCTGTAGCCATCCTAAGTGTCCTATAGTGCAATGCACCTTTCCGAATTTTGAAGCCAACAAAAGGCAGCTGGCTTTGCCCTGCCTCCTTGCTTTTATTTTCCTTTGATTTGGAATTTAAGAATGTAACCTCCCATCCCTAATGCCTGCTGGCAGCAAGAATCAGGAAGCACTGGGCTGGGGCTGGGGGCTGAACTGGAGTCTGAAGTGACTTGTTGGGTTTTTAAATCACAAAAATAATTTATCTGGACTCATTCAAAACCCATCAGCATGTATTTTCTGACTTCCTTTATATTATCCAGAACTTAGAAGAATTTTCTTCCCCAGTTTCTCGATGCCTAATTCCCACTACAGCTCAATCCCTTATTTGCATTTTTTAAAATCTCTTTTCTGAAGTATAAGGAAAAGATGTTAGGAGAGAGGCTACCGGGGAAAGAGTGCTATGTGATGTTTGGGGGTCTGTCCGAGTCTGTTCTTCTGATGGGAACTGGCTGCAAGGGAGTTAGAACCAGTTTGAAACTTTCTCTGGTCTTGGTTGTTCATCTGCTTTTAATATTCAACCCACTTTCTATGTATTTATCCTTTTAACTTTAAAATCACATTTTGTGTATGAGCGCCTGTGCCCGTGTGTGTGTGTGTGTGTGTGTGTGTGTGTGTGCGTGCGTGCGTGTGTGTGTGTATGTGTGTGTGTGTGTGGTGTGTGTGTGTGGTGTGTGTGTGTGTGGGGTGTGTGTGTGTGTGTGTGTGTGTGTGTGTGGTGTAGGTTAGAGTACAACTAACTCCAGGAGTTGATGGTTTCCTTCCATGATGTGGTCCTAGGTGCTGAACTTGGATCATTAAGCTTGGTAGCAGCAAGCACCTTTATCTGATGAGCTGTCTCTCTGCTCCCCACTCTGCTTTCATAATTGCAAAGTTTGGGGTAGAAGAGACCTACAATCAGACACATGATGCCACTGAGGCAGTTCATGCAACAACCTTGTTAATCAATAGTGATGAGTTTCTAGTTCCAGTTCCAAATGGGGAGACCAAAAGGCACCAGAGCAACGACAAAGGAAGAAGCACACATCACAAGAAGAGTGATGTTGGCAGCTAGTGACTATACAGGTTTATTATTCTGTGCAGATGTGTGCTTCTGGGGATGGACCAGACACTTTTGTGACTTTTAACTTGATCAATGGGAACTGTGACACGTGTGTGTGTTGGGGGGGGTGGAGATTGAACCCAGGGCTTCAGAAGTTTGATTCTTGTGGGTCCCAACTATTACAACTTAAAGAGAAATAATCACTCTTTAAAATTTCTTTTAAAATGCATGGAAAATTAGTGATAAAAAAGACTGAGGGTTCAGACTACAGGGCTACCTGGGAATACTGACTATCGGACCACCAGCGGTACCAAAGATATTCTGAAAAAGTCCCCAAGCCAGTAATAGACATTACAGCAGATGTCATTACATGGTCATTACAAATGAACTCAAAGATGAGTACCAACTGAAGGAGATAGGTAAAAATAATGAAGCTGTCTGCTGCTGGTAATGCAACTCTAGGATCTTTTAAAATTCCCTCCTCTCTCAGTTCTTGCATCAGTCAATGGCACTTGCTTCTTACCCATTTCAGGACAGAAACGTAGAGTTAACTTTCTCCACTGCCTTTCCTTAATCATACATAATACACATGCACACACACACACACACACACACACACCATATATATACACATATATATGTGTGTATATGTATATATATGTATACTACATATACATACAATCAATCCATCACCACATCTGTTTCTTCTTCTCACCTCTCAGATTAGTTCTTCCAGCTTTCCTCTGTTACTCCTCTTCTCTAAGCCCTTGTCACTACACTATTACCCCTCTTCTCTAAGCCCTTGTCACTACACTATTACCCCCCTTCTCTAAGCCCTTGTCACTACACTATTACCCCCCTTCTCTAAGCCCTTGTCACTACACTATCATGAAGCTATCATAGTATAATAGTTGAGCATGGTCGTGGTAAACAGACCGATTCTCCAGTGTTTAGACAAGTTTTAATTGCTTGAATCTGAAGGGAAGCTAGAGACCTCTTCCTGCTGTGGAAGACAAAGCAAGTAGATGATTTTCTCTGCCTCTCTTGCAGCTATTGTTATGGCCCTGCACCAGGGCTTGACTAACCAGAGGCAGCTATCCTGGATTCCAGGTCCGGGGATAATAAGAAAGGGCAGAAACAAAGGAGAACCCTCTTGCTGCAGCAGCTAGGCTGGCAGTGTTGAGGTCTTCAGGGTCCCACAGGGGAGCAGCTCCGTGAAGACATGTTCATGGTCTGGTGATGGGACATCTCTATTTCTGCTAATTTCCTGAACATGATGTCCTCAGCATGTCTGTAAATGATATGTTAATTTACTTAAAACTTCCTTTCATGCTGAAGATGAGAAGAATCAACTGTTCTAAGAAGCTCCCACAGTGTTCTGGTTTCTATATCCAGCCCCAAAAGCTGCCAAACTTTCAAAGTATCACCTTTATCATTATATCATCTTTCTGTTTAAGAAGGGACAATAGCTTCTAGTCAGTCACTTTCAGATTTTTTATAATATCCACAGAAATACCTTTATTAAAAACTAATACACAGGACAGAGGCAAGGACTTGATTTTGAAAATTACTTTTAAAACATCTAAGAACCTTGGTATTTTTTTATTTCTTTCATTTTTGTTTCCAATTTTTAAAATGTTAATACATAATTACAAATTTATTTGAAAACATGAATGCAGTCTGTACTTTAATTTTAGGCTATCTACAGATTGTTATTAATGTAAGACATGAGTAAGAAGTACATAAAGGAATTAACTCAAAACCTCAGCTGACCCCACTTTTCCTATTAGACTTTCTTAGATTTACACTAATTTTTCAAAAAAGAAAAAAAGAACAGAAGAAAGAAGGCCTATGGAAAATATTATGTTAAGGACTACTGGATAATCCTTAAATGCTAAGTTGAATAAATTAAAAATTAAGAATTCCCAAACTTTTAATTGCTTTTGCTTTATTACCATGAGGAACATGTTTGGCTCTACATCCTTCAGAATTTTTTTTTAAATCCGGTTGATTTTTTTTTACAAAGGATTTTCTTTGTTTTTATTATGCATATATGTGTACATCTCTGTATAAATTGTTCACTTGAGTGCAGTGTCTGCAGTGGCCAAAAGAGGACGCAATAGCTCTTGGAGCTAAAGCATCAGGTGGTTGTGAGTTGCCCACATGGGTGCTGGGAACTGGACTCAGGTCTTCAGGAAGAAGCAGGACGCGCTCTTAAATGTTAGCTCTCTCTCCACCCACCCACTCGCTGGTTTCTTGAGTCGAGGGTTAAGGCACTGGTTACCCTGTTTTGACCAAGGATGTTACTATGCAGAAACATTAACCAAACACCTGGGTAAATGTTGGCGTTGATGAGTGAGGTGGCCCTGGTTATTAAGACAATGCCACTAAAATAATTAGTGAAAAGCCAAGCCTACAAGTCTGGGCAAAAGGGCTTAGTGAGCTCTTAACACATGGCACTTCATTAAAGTCTGAAGGCCTGGAGGTGGTTTTGAGAAGTGGGGATGGGGCTAGGTCTAGAAGCAGTAATGGGCAAAGACAGACAAAGGACTGAGCAGGTCTGGGCTGCAGGGACACGTCTGAGATCTTGTGCTGGGACCTCAGGACACATCTTACCAGCTACCAGCCTTCACTCCCTTCCTGGACATGTCTGGTGTCAGGGCATTTGTTCCTTAGGCTTAATAGCTGGTAGCCTTGTGTCCCACTGTGCACCGTAACAGTCCATTGGCCCTTGTGACTACCTAATGGACAGTAGGTGTGCTCCTTGGCTTGTAATTACAAACTCGGGGAAGAGACGAAAAAGGGTTTCTTTCAGTCAACTTTGCAATGGTCCAATTTCTAACACACTGCTGTTGGAGGCATCCATCTCCAGGCCGAGGTGCTATCCATATGGAAATAAACATGTATCTCAGATTCTCCCTTAGCTGAGGACAATGCATATCATGGTTTTCTCCCTCTCCTTCCCATTGGCTGAAATCTCTTAGACTCTTGGCCGTGTCCAATAACTTCAGAGTTCTTTTTGCTACTCTGCTTCCCAACTGTCTTTTGATATTAAATGAAACACAGAAGCATTGCCCACATAAAACCACAGGGAAATTCCTTGGTAAACAGAGAAGTGCATCCGGTGTCTTGCATGCTAATGTACTCACTTCTGCTCCCCACCTGCCCCTCTTATCCCATCTGTCCATGGCTCTTCAGCTCTCTGGGCTTTTGCTGTCGAGAAAGCCTGCTGTTACTTATGGCAGGAATTTATTTATTTACTTCTCTGGATAATCCACGGAGGAGTTGCCTTTGTCAGCACTGCTATTTAGGGGTGGGGATGAAGGAAGAGAAATGCACCGTGGAGAGTAGAAGGGACTCAGGAAATGGGAAGTCATCCAAGAGCTGATGCTCCCCTGTCCACCCCCACACAGAATAGCAGAGGTGAGAACTGGTTCCATGGTGGCTACCATGCCACTCGCCTTGTTTGTTTGTTTGTTTTTGTTTATTTTTGTTTTTCAAGACAGGGTTTCTCTGTAGCTTTGGAGCCTGTCCTGGAACTAGCTCTTGTAGACCAGGCTGGTCTCGAACTCACAAAGATCCGCCTGCCTCTGCCTCCCGAGTGCTGGGATTAAAGGCGTGCGCCACCACCGCCCTGCCCAAAGCCACGTTTTCTTTCTTTCTTGTTATCATTTCCATCCACTGTAGGGACAAAGGTGTTGACCTTGATCTCTAGGAGCAGTGGCTGAAATGGAATGAGCACTCAAGCCAAGTGCTCTAAGTCATCGTCATCGATGATGCAAGAGGTAGGTCCTCTGCTTTCCTTTCGTGCTCCAGCATTGCTCCAGCATTACCTCTCTCCCTCTGTGTTTCCTGGAGTCTTTTAAGACAAATGGCACCCTTGACTGTCCAGGTCAGTTGATTTCCTGGTGATGAGGCAGCAACCTGAGGTTTCAGAATGGCATCTTTTTCTTGTCAACAGCACATATGGCCCACAGCTGATATCTTATTCAGGGTCGGTGACATGTGTGCTAAAAGTTGATGCTTCAGGTGGCAGATGAATGGGTTCTATCTTCCTGCAAACCTTCTCCTTTTGAAATAAGAAGTGCGCTCCTCCCTCCCTCCTTCTCTACTACCCCTTCTACTTCTACTTCTCTCTCCTCCCTCCCCACTCTGTCCCTTCTTTCCTCCTTCCTTCCTTCCTTCCTTCCTTCCTTCCTTCCTTCCTTCCTTCCTTCCTTTCCTTCCTTCTTTCCTCTCTCCTTTCCTTCCTTTTTGTCTTTTTTGATGCCTTGAAGCATTAGATTATTTATTTGGGATACATTCTTTATCTTTAAAAATCTTTTAAAATAAGAGTTGTTGACATCAACTAGACTTTATGTCTTCCTTCAAACTATCTGAACAGTATGTAATTAGTTCTTGGCATCACCAACCCACAGGTCTAGGGTTTTCTGTCTTTCTGTTCTACAAATGCGGAGGACATCACATTGAACTAAAATAACTTTACCATCTGCAAAAGATTTCACAGACAAATAGTACTTAAGCTGAGAAATCCCTCAATAAATTTGCCAGTAGACCAGTTCTCGCTGGTATGAGGGAGGTTTATACCAGGCACCCTTTGTGCATTGTGGACGGCATGCATTTTACATGAGCAAATTCTAAACCAACTGGCCATGATTTCTTTCAATTACACTTTCCCCAAAATAACCCCTTTAGAATAAGTTCTCAAAGGTTTTTCTCTGCCTAATTGTAAGCTGCTCTGGGAGCCCTCAGATGCAGAGTGAAAACTGAGAGCCAAAGTTTTCTCTGCAACCACAGCTACCCCATGCTTTGGAAGCTGTCCATTTCCTTTCTCTCTAGAGAGCTGCAGACAGTTTTTATGTCTGTCCCAAAGTCTATTATGGGTTTCCAGTCTTAGCATCTTTTGACTTAAAAACAATCCCGACAAAAGAAACACAAAGATGACGCATCCACTGTTCCCTTCTCAGGCTAATTTGCTCAGCACTGTGCCTGCTTGGTGGGCTGTTTCTCGCTGCTGTTTACTACTTTAGCACTGCAAACTTGAAGTAGCCATAAAAGGACAATGTGAGGACAGCTATGCTCTTTGTGTGAGTTGATATAAGGCGTTCATTCATAAATTAGCCAGACCTTTTGTTTGGTGTTCATTTCCTTTTTAGGTGACATTCAAGTTCATCTGAATGGAAGCCATCTTCACGACCCTACCATCGCAACTCATTGTTTGAGGTTCAACTGTTTTCTATGCCTGAGTTTGGTAGTTAAATAAAACAATGCCTAATGTGGTAGAATCATTCTTTTCTTAATTACTGTTGCTATTATTATTTATATGGGAGAGTCCTTTGTAGCCCAGGCTTGTCTTAAATTCGTAATCATCCTGTCTCAAACTGCCAAATGCTGGGATTACAGGTAGGCACCACTATGCCTGGATGTTTAGATTTCATTTTGTTTTTTCAAACACACAGCCTTATTCAAGCTAGACAATCATTGAACCACCAAATTATAGTCCCAGACCTCATTATAAATTTTTAATTAGAGTGTGTGTGTGTGTGTGTGTGTGCGCGCGCGCGCACTATAGCATGGTTATGGAGATCAGAGGACAACTTGTGGGAATAGTTGCCTCTCTATCATACGGTCCCAGGAATTGAACTCAGGTCAACAAGCTTAGTAGCAAGTTCCTTTAACCAATAAGTCATTGTACTAGTCTGTAAAGTAAGTGGTGTGTGTGTGTGTGTGTATGTATGTATGTATGTATGTGTGTGTATGTGTATGTATGTGTGTGTATTTGTATGTGTATGTGTATGCGTGTGCATGTATGTGTGTGTGTGAATGAGCACTACTGAGGATCAAGCCCAGGGTTAATTTTGATTCTTGAATAAATGGTGACTCAGGGTCATTCCTTGAAACAGTATTTATGTCAACAAAGGTATAGAGAACCAGGAAATAAGAGGAAGGGAGTACAATGGAGATGGAAGAGAAAGGGGTGAGGAAGGAAGGAGATGGAAGAGAAAGGGGGTGGGGAAGGAAGGAGATGGGAGAGAAGATTGGTTTGTAAGTCTTCACAGAGCAGAAACAAGAACTTAGCGTGCTAAGCTGAGTTTGACATCATCACCAGTGAGAACTGAGTAAAAGTTGCTGAGAAGTGAATGAAAAGGATCCTTCAAGGTCCTTGGATATGAAGTTTTCAAATGCTTATCACATCCAGTGTGTCTGGCTTACACACTTACTGTATCTTATGCAGCTCCAAATGACTCCATGATGAGATTTCTGGAATGCTAAGGAAGTGACATGGAGGCCTGGGGGTGGTGGGCGTGGGAGAACTTCATTTTGCATTCTGGCTTTCACTGCTGGTTCAAGGCGCCACTCCAGAAACCCAATTTCTGATTCTTCGTTCTAACTCAAATGTGATCTTCTATCCAATAGCACATTAACCCTGATGTGAACTATTTTAGTTTCCAAAACATTTGCATACAGCTGCATATCTAAGAGGTGGTCTAGTGAGCACTTGGGGTAAGAGAAGGAGAAGAAAAGGCATCGGATCAAAAGCATTACTTCTAAGTGTCCAGTTGGTCAATGCCATTATTTTGTAGTCATCATGAAAATCATGCTACATAGCACTCTGTCTTCATGCAAAGTCCTTTGGTCTCACGGGCACCCCACCACACGTTTAGTTCTCGACAAACACTGGTCTGATTTTTGTCCTGTTCCTGACAGGATTCACTATGTAGACTGGGCTGTCTTGAACTCACAGAGATCTGCCTGCCTCTGCATCTCAAGTGTTAGGATTAAAGGCGTGTGTAGCACCACACCTGGCCTGGTCAACATATTTTTGAGGTACATCTCTGTTGTATGTATATTTGCACACTGCCTAGCTAAGTTTTGGTCAATCATGGAACGACTATGCAGCAGCTCCACTCTGTTAGAAGATGTTGCTCAGCAACGTCATAGACATCTTTATCTGTGCGAGTATACTGTGTGATGTTGGTGAAACGATTAAATCCCCCAAGTGTGTATTTCTTAAAACATGTCCTTGATCAGATGTGAGTGGCTGAAACAATACTGTAGTATATGTATATGTCCCCCTTTTGAGTACAAGCCCATTGTACAGTTATAGTGCAAATTATTTACTCATTTCTTAGTAAATATTTGCATGTCGTTGAGGTTTTAGTGATTATCGCTAAGTCTAGTATGAACATTTATTTAGAAGTCTATCTATGGATATCTAGTTTTCTTTTTCTTTTTGAGAAATACCAGGATGGGGAATGGTCATCCCATTCAATAAGTATGATTAATTTCAGAAAACTGGCATGTTCTTTTTCAGATCATTGTGCTGTTTTCGAACCCCGCTGACAACGTGAGAGAAGGTAGTTCCTGTACACCACACCAGTGCTTGACACCGACGGTCTTTGTAAAATCATTGTCCCAGAAGACGCGTGGTGGCCTCTCCGGGAGACGTGTGGTGGCGTCTCACTGTGGTTGTGCCGCATGTCTCCCTCATTTCACTGACATCTTTGCAGGTCCTTCTTGGATGTTCAGACTTCTCTCTGCTGAGGTGTCTGTTCAAATCTTTAACTTGCTTTTTTGTGTTGAACGGAGTACTCTTTATCTATTTTAGACAAAAGCCCTCTATCCGACAGATGTTCTGCAAACATTTTCTCTTCATCTATTCTAGATAAAAGAAGTCTTCTGTCAGAGATACTCCACAGACATTTCCTCTGACTGACTTTGTCTATTCACTTCTCCAATGCTGTCTTTAAAAATCAATTTATTATCACAGTGTGTAGGATGGGGCACATATGATATACACAGGAGTGAGGGGCGGGAGGATGAGCCCTCTGTTCTTTCCTCCTTCACATGGGTTCTGAGATTTGAACTCAGGTCCTCAGACTTGCATTACTGAGCCACCTTGCTGGTCCCATCGCTATCTTTTGATGCTTGTAAGTCAGACTTACCAATTTTTTTCTTGTATAGTTCATACATTTTTTAAAGAGCTGTATCTTAAGAAATACTGTCTATTCCCAAGAGGAGGTGATCCGAACATGAGATTTCAGTAATTTTGAACAATAGCCTTTTGGGTTGGCTCTCCATTCTCTGTAAAGATACTGCTGGCACATTTCAGCCCATACCACACAGCCTAGTCTTCACTCCAAAACCCAAATCCAAATTTTTCTCTGCCAGCCAAATCCTAAAGCTCCAAGCTCGGTCTTGTATGACTCAAACTCACAGCTAGTGAAAAGGCTTTCCCAGAATGTATCTTGGATTAAAATAGTTATTTCCATCTTTATATTATATAGTCAACTCAAATTTTCTGGCTCAAGTATTTCATCAGTGTTTTGGAACGTTAGCCAACCACTGTCTTTAACTAGAATATACCTGAATCCCTAAAGACCCTGGAGACTCCCTCAGTTCTTATCTGTGGGGTCCATGGTCCTGATGTTGATGTGAAACAGAGAAAAAAACAGACCAATCAGCTTCTTCTTTACAAGTACCACCTTCGTGTCTGCATGAATGATCCTCACCACAGACACCCATGGTACAGAATGATGTCTTGTCTACTTCCAGTTCCTAAGACCATTTTACTTTTGTCTATGGGAAATTCCAGATGTCATGAGGTTAAGTTTCAATGTAGGCAGTCAGTCGTTTCAGCCTATTCTTCTCTAGCTAAATTCCAGCTTTGTGCTTGACATATGTTCTTTAAATTATTTGTCTTTTGTCAGATTGCAGACTCTTCCATCACCTCAAAGGCCACGGTCTCAGAAGAACCTGTCGTTCCTTTCGATGGCTTTCCTCGTCAACTGTCCGATCATTCAACAGGCTTCATCTCTCAAGCTCCTTGGACTCTTTCATGCTCCTGTTCTGTCTGGTACTAGAGACTATTCCTTTACAATATCTGGGATTTCTTCTTCCACCTCACCTCAGATCAACCTATCTTGTTCGAGTTACTGTAGCAATTTCTGACCTATTTTTTCTCAATCCTCTCTTGTCTCTCACTCTTTTGACCAGGTTATCAGCCCACAGCATTTTTTCAGTGGGCAGAGCTTCCTATACTCATTAAACAGCTTAGCTCTGCCCTCTTGCCCTGCCATGGACTGCCCGTGACTGTGAGCCTTCCTGCCCCACCTACCAGGGCAGGTTTCCACTGCAAGCCCTGCCCTGGAGACAGCTCCCCAATCCTTCCCTACATGTACCAAGCCACCTAGCCTGTGAATTGTTTACTGGGGTTATTCACTTCTCCCCCAGAACTTGTAATGTCACTTCTCACAGCTACTAAGTCTTCCCCTTTCATCTGTCTTCTCCGACTATTCCTCTGTTCTCTGAACTACTGATTCATCTCTCGTTCACCGAGCTTTGACTGCAGTATCTAGATCATATTGAATATTTGTGCAAGTCCATGTGATAATCATGGAAATCCATGACCACAGAGTCCCTGCTATGCTGGGCGGCCACTGCGCCCTCGGGCACCAGGCCAGCAGATATAGACTTCGCTCCTGCCCTTCGCATTTCTATTCCTATCCCCTCATTTACACAGGGACTGGAGACAGCAGGGAAGACAAGGGACTTGAGTCTTGTGCATTGATCGCCGCTGCATAGCTGTGTCAGCACTGGTGAGCTGGGGTGGTCTCAGTAGGTGCCAGCTGGACAACCAGTCTTAGAGACAAGTAATCACAGAGAGCTACGGAGGGGTGATTTCGGAAATTGTCCTACAGCTAATAACCAGAATCTTCCGAACAAGCCCTGCTGACAGCATTCGTCAAGCATTGGTGAAACAGGACAGGCTGTTTATTAGGTACTGTCGTACTGCAGGCTCAAAACCTTCCTGATAACCTGTCCCTCTCCGTCTCATCATCCTGTCTGGGCTAAAGAAGAAAAGCATTCTTCAGTCTTAATTTTTTTTTAAAAAAAAAAAAAACAAGATGATGACAAGATCTCTGGCCTCAAGGTACGGTGGCATCTCTCCAATTTCCCAACAATAAGACCAATGGACTCCTACCTCTACAGGTGGCCAGAGGACCAGGAGCCAAGTTCTGTCTCTACAGAGGCCTCTCTGTACACAGGGTCCTGGGCTGCAGCATCCCACTTCATCCTGCTACTGGTACAATGTCTCTGTGAGTGAGAAGACCAGATTGTAGGCTGAGGCTCACTTGTCATCACCACAGAGTTCTGCACCAAAAGGCCTCTCTTCCATGTGTCTAAGGACTCTGGGTCCGGAAATGAAACACGATAGTTTTCCTCCACACAAAGCGTGGATTCAGAGGACACTTTAAAAACAAGTTTGCTTTAACATCCTCTGTTGTCCTTGATTGACCCCGTGAGACAAACGGGGAGGGTTCATATTAAACATAGGGCTGGTTTCTTGTAAACTCAGGAGAGGTCAAGTGATCTAGTGAACAGAGTCTCTGACAGACTATGGGTCCCTGGGTTTAGCCGCTCTCTGTTCATTTGAAAGAAGAAACAGTTAAAAGGTCTTGAGAGTTGTAGCAGTTATAGTACAGTTTAGGGATGCCTTAGATTCTCTAGGATTTTCCCTTTCAAGGGGACAAATAATACTGACCATTTTCTGACAGACAGCTATCAGTCATGAAGCCTGGACTGTCTTATCATGTACTAGGTAGCCAGACTACAGAAACAGTTAAAATCATACAGCTAAGATCATCCATACAGCCACATTGAAACCAACTTTATACGTTTATTATTACTGTGGAGGGCAAGGACTCACACCAGCAAATGACAGTACTGTGCCTGTACTCACACACACGGAACACACACACACACACACACACACACACACACACACACCACACACACACACACACCAATTACATTAGGTACTTACAAGTTTATCCCATTAGCTTTGAGTAGACTAGGGCATGGATATAAATAAGAAATGAAATGTCACTAAATGACATTTGCTTAGGGAGACTGCTGTGGTTTGAATACCCTTTCAAAATCATGTCAACAACCTAATGGCCATTGTAACAGTTGAGAGGTAGGGCCTTCAGAAGTGGCTAGGTCACAAAGAAGGTCCCCTCGTGAATGACTGGATCCTAGAAATGGGGTAGTTATTCCAGGAACAAGTTCCCAATGAAAGGGATGGCTTTGTTCTCTTTCTTTCCACTCTTTCTGTCTCACCTGGCCTCCTGTCCTTCCACGAGACAAAACAGCAGAAATGTCCCCACTGACTGCTGGTGCCACGCTTTCTTGGCATACCGGCTGGAAGAAATAAGTTTCAGCCTTGGGTATTCTGTTACAGCGATAGGAGCTAGATTGAGAGCAAGACTGTGGCACAAAAGTGGGATCATCTTCGGATGCTGCCATGATATTACGCATAATTAGGAGATGCCCCTCCTCTCCAGGAAGCACTGAGGTGTTCGCTAGAGCCCTGGGCAACTTACCGGTCTCAACACCGCCTGTGTAGAGATATAGGCCTGTTGTTGTGGAAGCTGAGTGGCGTAACAGGCTGGATTGGGGTTTGCTGCCTTTAGTGATTGTTTTCTAGGCTTGAAATATGCCAACGTTAACAGAACCCTATAAAACAATTGTATATACATCATGCATGCAATGAAAGAAAGGAATGTTACTGCTTTGAGTTTTACCTCAGGCTTTTTAAAAATATATAAATAAAGTAGAATGCTATGGTTGAAATGTAAATTACCACTTCCCTTCCCAGTTCTACTTATTCTCATTATTCCCCCTATAATCAACCTTTCCTGCTGTCTAAGCTCAATGTCTAGATTACATTTTTTCAGTTGTATTCATTTCTATTTATGAGCAATGTATGATATAATATTGGTTTGTGCTTTTAAAACTTTTGTGCCAAATATATCATGTAGCATGCATCTTTTTGGCAACTTGCTTTTCTCCTCTCTATTTTCTCAATGGTTGTTAGATTTGAGCTCCTCTGAGGAAGTAACCAAGGAAGACTACTTTATAAAGAAGGAGATTTATCTTGACTCAGTTATGGTCATACAAGGTCTGACGACCACTTCATAGACCATGGCAAGTGTCCCCCTTGGCTGGATCCCACCGTGGCAGAAGCACATATGTATTTATCTGCATTAGGTAGAACCTCTCTCCTCCTGGTAAAGCACTGGGATTGAATCTGGGTGTCACTTCAGAGATTTAACCTGCCAAATTCCTAAAGCCCAGCCTCTACTTTAAAAAAAAATCATGTGTATGGATGTCTTAGCTGCATGTATGTCTTGTCTATAGAAGGCTGTGAACTGCCACATGGGTGCTGCTCCCCTGGGAGAGCAGCCTGTGCTCTTAACCTCAGAGACATCGCTCCAGCCCCTGTCCCCACCTCTAAGCATCTCAGTCAGACTAAACCTCTTTTAGTACCAATGACCCAGGACTTTGTGGATTAGAGTCTCCTATGAACTTGGTGATGAAGGACTGTGGGAGTCGGAATGTAATTGCTCCCTCTAAGCTCTTAAGGGAGCAATACTATCAAGAAGTGTGACCCTTTGAAGGAGGTGTGGCCTTGTTGGAGAAAGTGTGTCACTTTGTTTTGAGGTCTTCTATGGTCAAGATACCACCCAGTATTACAGTCCATGGCCTGTTGCTTCTATTCAAGATGTAGCCAGCACCACGTCTGCCTGAACCTCACAATGATCCCTGCCATGATGATAATGGACTGAACCTGTGAAACTGCAAACCACCACCTCAATTAAATGTTTTTCCTTTTTAGAAGTTGCCATGGTCATGGTGTCTCTTCACAGCAATAGAAAGCCTAACTAAGCCAGGGATGTGAAGCGTATTCAAGCTATAGCTCCTGCCCGGGAACAGGCATCAGTCTATGTCATTTATGTGTAGTGGTATGCTCACACAGACGTGCACATTGTATACGCACAGACACAATAAACAAATGTAACAAAAAGAGGCAGGATATCAAATTCCACTCCAAAGCTGAGGGATCTCAGGTGACACCTTCGGCCATTAAAGTTAAAAAAGTGACTCCTGCTGTATTCCGTTTATGACAATTTAGTTTTCTTATATATTACGCAGATATGATATAATACATGTCAAAATACTTATATTTGTCCTTATGCTGATGGGCATTAATTTGTGTTGCTTTCAATTGTTATGTTATACAGAAAGATTATAACCTGATATTTTGGTCCATTCATACCTTTTGAGATTATTGCCTTGGTCAATAGGGAAGTATGCTGCCCCATCCAGACTCTCCAGTGTTTCTAAATCCCTCTCCCTGCTGTTCTAGGGTACAAAACTGGTTCATTTTCTGACACCATGAGGTAGTTTTCATTTTTCTAGAATGTTTTAAAAATTCTTTTTATTGAGCTGTATATTTTTCTCCACTCCCCTCCTTTTTTCCTCCTCCCCTTCTACATTCTCACGTGGTCCCCATACCCCCAATTTACTCAGGAGATCTTGTCTTTTTCTACTTCCTATGTAGATTAGATCCATGTATGTCTCTCTTAGGGTCCTCTTTGTTGTCTAGACTCTCTGGGATTGTGAATTGTAGGCTAGTTTTTTGTTTTTTGCTTTATGTCTAAAAGGCACTTATGAGTGAGTACATTGATATTTGTCATTCTGGGTCTGTGTTACCTCACTCAATATGATATTTTATAGAGCTATCCATTTGTCTGCAATTTCAAGATGTCGTTATTTTTTCTGCTATTTAGTACTCCATTGTTTAAATGTACCACATTTTCCTTATCCATTTTTTGGTTGAGGGGCATTTAAGTTGTTTTTAGGTTCTGGCTATGACAAACAATGCTGCTATAAACAAAGATGAACACATGTCCTTGAGGTATGATTGAACATCCTTTGGGTATATACCCAGGAGTGATATTTTTGGGTCTTGAGAAAGGTTGTTTCCTAATTTTCTGAGAAATCGCCACACTGACATTCAAAGGGGCTGTACTAGTTTGTACTCGCACCAGCAATGCAGGAGTATTCCCTTCACCGCCACAACCTCTCCAGCATAAGTTGTCATCAGTGTTTTTGATCTTGGCCGTAGTTGGGTCTTCTGTGCTGTCACTGGTACAGTGTGTCTATCACTTTCCATAAAAATTCAAAAATTCATGTCTTTACATAAATAAAATTCAAAAAAACTCATGTCTTTACATAAATTTTCAGTTCATTTTTTAAAATAACAAGTAACCTTATTGCATAATGTCTTCATTAATCAAGAAAGTGCCCCCTCAGACTTGCCTACAGGCCAATAGAATGGGGGCATTTTTTTAATTGGAGCTCCCTCTTATCAGACAAGCCCACTTTGTATCAAGTTGACCCATGAATGTAGCATGATTATCCACGTACATATCGCACTAATTTCTTTCTTTGTTGCTGTGATATAATACTCCAATGAAAGCAACCTCAGGGGGAAAAGCTTGTTCTGATCCACAGGAAAGTTGCTGATGGTGGGAAGTAAGTGCAGCAGAAGCAGTCAGTCATGTTATGTCCACAGCCAGAAGAGAGCAATGCCGCATGAGTGTGGCCCAGTTCCTGTCTCTGCTTAGTATAGTCCAGGATCCTATTCAGGAATGGTGCCACCTCAATCACTAGCATCAAGTTAATCTCCCACAGACATGCCCATAGGCCCATCGCCCAGATGATTCCAGAGTCTTTCAAGTTGACAGTTACCAATAACCATCATACCTACTGAATCACAATTGGGTTGTTCAACATTTATTACAAATAGAGTGTACTGGGTGGTTTTGGGTATCAACTTGACACAAGCTAGAGTCATCAGGGGAAGGAGCCTCAGATGAGAAGATGCCTGGATGAGATGTATCTGTAAGGCATTCCCTCATTTAGTGATCGGCGGGGGAGGGCCTATGGTTAGTGTTGCCATCCCTGGGCTACTGGTCCTGGGTTCTATAAGAAAGCAGACTGAGCAAACCACGGTGAGCAGACCAGTAAGCATCTCTTCTCCATGGCCTCTGCATCAACTCCTCCCTCCAGGACCCTGCCCTGTTTGAGTGCCTGTCCTGACTTCTTCAGTGGTGAACAGCAGCGCTGAAGTGTAAGCCTAATGAACTCTTTCCTCCCCAACTTACTTTTTGGTCATGGTGTTTTGTGGAAGTACTAGAAACCCTAAGATAGGAAGAGGGCAGCCTGTACCAGATTAAAGACTTCAAGTAGCACCTCTGGCATTTGACTAAGATCAGATATAGAAGATGACCTCACAAGTCTGGAAAGTTGAAAACTGGAGCCAGGCAGATCAGCCAGGAAGTTCTTGTAGAAGCTCCCTGGGAGACGGTATAGTCTTGAACTTGACAGCTGTAGCATGGCTGAGGCGTACAAAATAAATATGAAAGACTTAGGAGGCAAATCGTGGACTATGAGAGATAAATATGGAAGGTGAGGCAAAGGAAGGAGCCTCACACAGAGTCTGGGATGCAGCGGAGGGCCTGACGGAAGTAAGATTAATACCTGAAGTGTCAGAAGAGCAGCAAGTGTAGTCTTGCCGAGATGTAACTTGAGGTTAGATACCCCTGGTAGCAGTTAAATACTGAAATTTTAAGTGGAGGAGAGCATGTTTTTACCATAGGTATTGATATGAGTGTGAGGATCACCTGGAGCATGTCTGTGGATTATCTTCATTTCATTTAATCCAGGTGGGATGACGTGCCCACTGTGGGTGGCATCATACCTTGGCTTGGGTCCTGGGCTATACAATTGGAGCAAGGGAGAGGGAGCAGCAGCTTGCTTCCATTTTGCTTTGCTTCTTGACTTGATACCGTGTAGTCAACACCCTCAAGCTCCTGCCTGCTTCTTCCCCACTATGGCAAATTGAAACCCGGAAGTGTGATTCAAAATAAACACTTTCTCTCTTACATTGCTTTTGTCCGGGTATTTTATCAAAACCACAGAAAAAAGTAACTGAGACAGCATCACTCAGTGGTAGTGAAAATCAGGAAAAGGCATGTGCTCTGATCTAGAGGTGGTTCTTGGTCTGTTGAGCAAGAAATACAACCAACTTCAACGTCAGCATGGACCAGATGACAAGGCCTTGAAAGGGACCACAAATGAACCAACCAAACACCCTGGTTGACTGACCAAGCTCCTGCCTTAGCAATGAGAAATGTCTCAAATGCCAAGTCCAACCTCTGCTTCACCCTTCCTCCAGGGTTTTCCTGTTCTGCCCTCTGAAAGCACAGGAATGCTGCTGCTTAAGATTTGGAGGATTGATGGGAGGCAAAGGCCATGCTCCTTTAGTTCTCTCTGCTTGCCAGAAAGATCTTGCAATTTCTCAGTGGAGAAGCAATTACAAAGCCAGACTCAGATGGTCCAAGAATGCGTTTTTCCCTCTTATATGCCCAGCAGGAGTCCAAGTCCTCTATATTCACACCTATATTCCCACATTTTGTATACATCAATTAAAGTTAAATAAAATTTATTTGCTTATATTAGCACTTCTTGATACATTGACATAATCCAACTTGTTCTAAAAATTCATGCAATGTTTCAATGATCACCTACTCAGATTTAACTAATCTAAATGTCCGAAGGCTGGTAGGCATGATGATTTTAAGTGTCAATTTGTCCAAACCTGAATTTAGCTGAGAACCTGAGAGGCTTAGCAGAAGAAATATGTAGATCAGGTTGGTGCATATGTGAGTCTGTGAGGAATTGTCCTGATCATTGACTGGTTTGGGAAGACCCTGCGCGGGTGGTGCCATACCCTGAGCAGGTAGTCCAGGACAATAGGGATAAAGAAGCTTGCCGAGCAGAAGCAACACAGCAAACAGCAGACATGGATGCGTTCGTTTCTTTCTGCTCTTGACTGGGTGTGATGTGACCAGCTGATTCAGTTCCTGCCTTAACTTCCCATGAGGATGGATGGGCTGTGCCCTGGAAGTGTGAGCTAAATAAGCCCTGTCCTCCCCTAACCTGTGTTCCATTGGAGTGTTTTAGAACAGGAACAGACATGAAACTTGAACATTTGGGAAGGCAGAAAGCGCAGAGACTTCCTTCGCTGAGTTGAGGAGGCTCAAGGACAAGGCACAGTCACCGGCTCTGTGGTGGGAATTCATGGCCGGACAGTATCACAGCAGCCAGGCCGCCTGGGAAAGTGAGTCTGTGGCAATACAGGAAGCCAGGGAGGAGGCAGGGCTAGCTTATTTTTAGATCAGTCCTTTCTGTGGGGACTAACTGGGATCTAATGAGAGATACAGCAATTCCTGCTAGCTGCATTACTGCCTAATCACCTAATTACTCTGCATTAAGCTCCACTTTTTAGAGGCTCCCCTGCTTTCTGTCCGCATCACTCTGAAGACCAAGCTTCTGACACACTTACCCTTGGGAACCTACTTAAATCGTATTTGAATCACAGCAAACCTTGTTCAGAAATCACTTTGTTTTTATTTTTTTTAGACCATTGCACATGAGTCTACTGCATAGCAGGCTTAACTACTGACTTGCGAATACATACACAGTGCTGATTATATTTTATGCAAACCATAAACACTTGCTTGTCTGTTGCATCTTCCATGTGTACATCATGAAGTTAGGTGGTTATCTGGTTTTTAGGTAGGAAACTGAAGGAACTACTCGCTTGATTGATAGTCTATGGTACTAAAACGTGATATGCTGAGATTTCTTGAATTCAACACCTATATTACTCCTAGAAGTTTCCTCTCTTTTGGTCTCACCATGTAGCTTAGGCTAACCTTGAACTCATCACCTTCTTGCCTCAGCCTCCCTAGTGTGCATGATTTTAGTCACGTACACCCGGAATATGAATATTGTTGACCTGAGTGTTTGGTATAATAATGGCTTCTAACTCTATTCATCCCTTCTGTAAGACATGTTCACAAGTGCTGAACTCATACTATTGTTTGTTGGTGAGCTCAATTTATGTTTGATCTGGGCTTAGGGTCAAAGTATAGGTGTGAAATGAACTAGAAGTTTAATCTTTTCTTTTTCCCCCTTACCAACAGCATCTGGTCAAGCCAGGTTCTAATGAAATGCCCCAATTGCCAGTTCATTGCTAGAGGAGAGATGGAACTGACTCATTTGTTTTCTACATTCCAAGTTGGAGGCTTCGAATGGTAAAAAACAATTCTAGCTCCACTGATAGTTAAACGTCAGGCTGTAGGTGGCTGATGTCATTGTAAAGTAGGCCCTCGGTCTTTGCTCTCTTAACACACGGCACCAGAAACTAAGCACTCATAGGATGCTTTGAAAGCAGGCCGTCATAGCAGAAAGCTAAAATCCAACAGTACACGTGGATCCACATTTTCCAAGAAAAAATGTTTCATGAGATTCCTTAATTAATATCATTAATAATAATTAACCTCGTGGGCACAATGACTCATATATTGGTAAAAATACTCGTGCTTTCATTTGGATCTGCTGCCTTCTTTTTGAGGCCGCAGGTGACTATCTTCTCCGGTACATTCTCCTGCTCACCTGGCAAGCTGGAAGACACAACACTCTGGTGCTCCCTCCGTGATGCTTTGGAAGGCTTGGAGAGAAAACCAGATGCAGCATAGAGCCTGACCTCTTACCAGCCCACTGTGTTCCTGGAGGAGACACGAGAAGCGTGGCTCACACCCTGAACTGGTTAGCCAGGGATAAATAATGCAGGGTCTACTCACCCCACTGTCTTGCTCAGGAAAAAAAAATCAATCTATAGGGCTGAAAATTATTATTCACCTAAATGCATGGATCAATTAATATACGTTGTTTACTCAAGGGCTTCAGTCAGATTTCAAACAAACACAGAAATTATGGTGCCTCCAGGGGTCAGATGCACAAAGGTGTGCAGATCCTCCCATTTGCTCATTTTCGGTGTAGATTTTGCTGTGAGGAAGGGAATCCTACGCGGTTCACAGTCTACATGATTATACCAGGTTACCCCTCCCCTACTTGCCCATAGAAATTCAAGATAAATTCAATAGGCGGGGTGTATGAGCTATTCTTTGGGCCTTAGGTGGGGAAAACAAATCACAAGGATTAGGGATCTGTCTCTTAAAGTAACAGCACCGAGAAAGAAAGGGCTGTCTGTGGATATTCAAGACAGCGTTGCTCCACAGGACTCTTTTCTCCCAATCTAGCCATTTCTTTTCTCTTTTTGCTTTGCTTTCTGTTTGTTGTTTTTCTAGAGGGTTTTGCTGTGTAGCCTTGACTGTTCTGGAACTTGATCTATACACCAGGCTGGCCTTAAATGCACAGAGATCCACCTGTCTCTGCCTCCTAAGTGCTGAGATTAAAGGTGTGCACCACCACCGTCCAGCCAAATCTGGCAATTTCTTCTGCAGTAACTCTAACCTCCACATGGGAACCCTGGGTAATTGGGATTCAGAGACTTGCAAGATCAGAATCCACTGCCAGGGCCTATGTCATTTACTTCACTAATCAGAATGGTAAAGACAGTCCATGTGAACTGCTGACTCTTGCATATGTCAAACGCTGAAGGTGGTCACCCAGAACGTGTTTTCAGGATTTAGCTACTCAGTCCCTCGGCCTCTGGAGCACTGGCTTCTGAAGCCTTCCGGCTGAGTGGCCCTTTAGGCGATGCCCACAGCTGAGAGGAACTACCTTGCTCATTGTTCTGCCTACTCAATCCTTCCTCAGGTTGGTCAGTGGGGTCAGTGGAGGTGGTACACTGGCAGAACCCTCCCTTGATGGTGGAGCACCTGTTGCTAGGGCACCACTGACTCTCTTTCTGCTGTTCTGTCTCCTGACCGTCCTGTTCCTCAGCATGACCCAAGTTAACCTCCTACAAATAAATCTCCACCTCTAAGTTTGTTCCCTCAGGAGCAAACCTAGCTAGGCTACATCCCAGCCATTCTGTAAAGAAAGCAGGCCATAACTTGGCTCCTGGAAGAGTCTAGGTTATTTGCATTTGCTGTGTCCAGATAAATAGCCAAATGCTGTAAAATTTCATGCTTGGGCCACTGAAGTTTGTTCATCATCTGTTAGATGTCCTGGAATTGAGCTTATTTCAAACACTGTGGTGTCATCTTTTTGTGGATATATATATATATATATATACACACACACGCACACATTATATATATATACATACATACAAACACACACATATATATGTTTATATATGTACACACACACACACACATATATCCTTGTGCTTATTTCTAGTATACATTGTTTAAAGCACATTAAATTCTCCAGGTCTTGGACATAGCACGTTGGAAGCACACTACAGAAATTTGTGTCTTAACTACTAAAGTAGACCATCAAAGGACATGTTAGGCATGTTATCAGTTTAGTTTTACTGGTGATTTTATTTTACTTTTTACTTTAGTCAGTATATATCTTTTCATCCACTTACTCCAGGTCTTATCGCTTTGCCATTATGATCAAGGATATCATCACTGAACACTCAGACAACATAAATCACATCAGCGTATATTCACATTCAAGATATCCAAGATAGCCTCCCTGTCCCACCTGTCTGTTGTGTGTAAACCCACAATTCTTGTGTGACATAAGTTTCTCTATGCAGCGTTTTCCAAATGAGGAAATCGGCTCAGAGCCACATGTCTAGGAAGGAACACAGCCAGACTTGGGAGGTCAAGAAACTTGGCTTCAGAATCTATGCCATTGGCTGCTTCACAAAATGCTGGGCTATTGCTTGGAGTAGACACCTTGCTTACTTAGCATGTTCAAGGTCCTTGGGTTCAGTTCCTAGGACCACATACAACACATCATAGATATAAAAACTTAACCAAATCATGTGTTCAAGGCCCTTGGATTCAGTTCCTAAGACCACATACAACATATAGACATAAAAACCTGACCAACTAACAGTTTTGGCAAAGAGATAAAAAGAATAGGAGGGACAGGAAAACAAAAGAAAAACCCTTAGGTTTCACCCATCTTTTATTAAAACATCATTGTATGCTTGGCACTGTAAGGAAAATAAAAATTTTGTGGTATGGTCAATGTCCTCAGAAACTTACACTCTCCTGGGAGAGGCTTAGACATTACTATTGAAAAGATAAGAAGCAGCAGCTATTAAATTCTGTATTAGCCTAATTAGATGAATGAGTAACAAACAAAAAAGCAAAGAAATTAGCAATCCTGCCCCAACCCCATTCTGAAGACGTGAAGACAGAAGAAAGAGACACGAGCCATCATCCAGAGGAGGAGTGCTTGTGGGAGTGTTTGACAGTGCTGTGGAGAACCAGGTCCAGAGGGCTCATTATGTTGAGGTTGAGGCCAAGCTTTTTGCCTTCCAGGAATTCTTTTTTCTTCTTCTTTGTTTCCCAGCTAACCCTTATAGCTGGTGCACAAACCTGAAAGCACAGCAGTTCCTGTCCTTCAGGAAAGCTGTGTCCCAGACCCTGAAACCCCTAATCTTTTAGAGAATGGTGGTTTGGATGTAATTGGTTGACACTATTAGAAGGTGTAGCTTTGTTGGAGTGGATATGGGCTTATTGGAGGAAGTATGTCACTATGGGGGTGAGCTTTGAAGTTTCCTATGTTCAGGAAACCACCTAGAGTCCACTTCCTATTTCTTTCTGATCAGTGTGTAGCTAGCACCATGTCTGCCTGCACACCACAATGTACCATCATGAAGAGAATGAACTAAACCTCTGAAACTGTAAGCTGTCACCCCAATTAAATGTTTCCTTTATAAGAGTTACCACGGTGATAGTGTCTCTTCACAGCAATAGAAGCCTAACTAAGACAGAGACCATCCCCTTTCCCTGCCAATTCCCATCTGGAAGGTAGAGCTAGTCTGCATCACAGAACCTCATGGGAGTAGATAGTGAGGATACTAACCAGTCTGCTGGGTTGGTAGAGTTGTGAGGAATTCCCATGACCACAAGACTGGTGTTTCCTTCTCATCAGTGGGAGTTCTGACTCTTTAAACTGACACAGGAGCTGGGGGCATGACTCAGCAGGTAGATGATGAGCTGGAAGGTACCCACACAGTGGAAGGAGAAAACTGACTTCTGCAAGTTGTCCTCTCATCTCTCTGTTCATGACGTGCATGCTCACCTGCACACACAATAAATAAATAAATAAATAAATGCTTAAAAGTTCAAACTTGATATGGAAAAAATAAGGCATCAATTTAGTATTGGGATGGACAAAGTTCGTATCTGCTGTAGGTTATATGAATCTTAAGTTTTATGGGATGCCTTTGAAATAACAAAGATCTGGATTAAAAGTGGTCTTCCACTTTAAATGATTTAATTAAGAAAAATTCCCTCACAGATGTACCCAGCCATTTGTGTTTTAGATAATCCCAGCTGTAGTAAAGTTGACAGCTAAGAATAGCTCACACTCAATGACAGCTCCTGAGAAGCAACCGCCGTTACCCTGCGGCCCACATCACCCCTTCCAACATTCCAGGTGTTTCTGTGGAGGTGCTAAAATAGGAGCCTACTTCCATGTTGACTAAAGGTCAAAGAGTTAGAACTTACCTCTAGTTCCTTCAAAGTTGTCATGCTTCTACCTCAAACAAAGGACCCACCTAGATATAAATCAGAGAGTTCTGCTCTCTCAAGGTTATTGTCAACAGGTGTGACTAATATCCAGACCTTGTATTTCAAGGAATAGAGACTTAGATATGTTCCTACCTCAAACAAAAGTTGGTGTAGGAGGTGCTTCTTCATTTGTATTACTTTCATTGATTGAATAAAGAAACTGCCTTGGCCTTTTGATAGGGCAAAATCTTAGGCCGGGAGGACAGAACAGAATTCTGGGAGAGAGAAAGGTGAGTCAGAGAGCCGCCATGGTGTCGAGAGAGTCAGACACGCTGAATCTTTCCCAGTAAGACCATTGCCTTGTGATGACTTACAGACTATTAGAAATGGGCTGAATTAAGATGTAAGAGTTAGCCAACAAGAGGCTAGAACTAATGGGCCAGGCAGAGTTTAAATGAATACAGTTTCTGTGTCATTATTTTGAGTTAAGATAACCAGGTGCCGAGAACGTGGCCTGTGCCGGGAACACAGCCTACCCCCTCGTGCCCATTACTACAAAAGTCTAAGGATCCAACCAAGTTCCAGTTCCCTTAAAGAGATAACTTTGGATTCCATCTACAGAATTTGGTTTGCCTTCAGAACATTTTGGTCTAGGCTGTGAGTGAGACTTGTTCTGTTCTAGCAACAGAATGTTTAACTATAAATGTGGCCCATGACCTTCAACTGGTATGTTCATTTCCTTGCATTATGTTAATGCAGTCTTTTGTCTTACTCCTACTTTTTGGGGTCAGGGTTATTTTAAGCAATTGGAAATTAAACATGGGTGAATTTCAGTACTCACTGGAATTCCTTCCTGATACTATTCTATATGTTTCTCTGTTTCATTATTTTATTTATTTATTATTATTTTCATTTGTGTCTTTACTATATTTTTAAATCCCTGCACCTCTACCCTGGCAAGCAGTATTTTGTTGAGGCTGGTCCCTGACAGGTTTCTCTGGACTTCAGCTCTGTTCTTCTCTTAGTCCACTATGGTGAACACTGATGACACCCCTGATACTCTAAAGAAAAAGAAGACTTGTGGCCCCTTTAATTGTAGCATCAGTTGTAGTGCAGCGAGCAGTCCTCCTGCAGGGAGGGTTTCTTCTTCTTCTTCTTCTTCTTCTTCTTCTTCTTCTTCTTCTTCTTCTTCCTTCTTCTCCTCTTCCTTTTCCTCCTCCTCCTCCTCCTCCTTCTTCTTCTTCTGGCCTAACAAAGAACTTTTTCTTCTCCCACTAGTGAAAATAATGCAGAAACTGCTGTTTTTAAATCATCTGTTTTTTTTAAAGGTGTTAAACCCATTTCTGCTGGTGTATAGCTATAAAATTCAAATTTTTCTATGTAAAGTATTGCTTTATTTGGTAGAGGAGAAAGGACAGAGAACCTGTATTCTGTATAAATGTTATTTGAAAATACCACTAAGTCTAATATTTAGCCATAAAAATTGATGACTATTTATAAAAGCCCTGGTACTTATCTCTGAAGTTTGAATCAGGAGAAAATACACACAGATGCATCATCTCCTCTACTTTCTTCCCTCCGAACCTCAAAACCACTCACAGTTATCTTGGACTCCTCTTCTTCTCCCTCCTCCTTCTTTCTGTTTGCCTGGCTGGCTCTGCTCCATAATGTCAGAACAAGGAAAATGAACTCTCTCATTCCTTTAGAGTATCTTTGGGTTCTGAAATAACAGTGAGATTGCTTCATGGCCTTATATTTTTCTAATATTTCTACCTCTTGTTCTTGGTTTCTAATGACATTTGACATTGTTTTTCTATATAGTCTATTCTCTATATCAAAACCCCACCAGCGCCTGCCCTCACAGAGTGAAAAACTCTTTAACTTTGATAATCATCCCCAGCAAATGTTTAACAAGGGTGAACATGTGACTTTTTGATAGTTGCACCCAACACACTTAGCGAGGCAAGTCCAGGGAGAACACGTACTTTCAGCTAGAAGCTGGCAGGTGATGAAGTTGGTACCCTGAAATGCCCAGCCTTGCCCTTGGTAACTGCTCAAGTTTAGCTCTGCAGAAAGAGATGGCATCTCCTGCAGAGATCCCCATGGATGATGGACAGGGTGTTCTTCTGAAGAAGCCCACCGGAAATGATCTGGAAACAGTCAATAATTTTTTCCTCCCAGGAATGTTATCAGCTATCATAGAAGAATCACTAATCAGGCAATTTCCTTCATTTTGGCAGCATACCAGATCTCCACAAATGGCACAAGTGGAGGAATATGACTCCATAGAACTGAATGTTGTACTTACTATTTTCCTTGGGTTACGTAGCTTGGGCTAGCATCAAACTCTTGATATCCTTGCCACAGCCTGGGGTTAAAAGCATAGCTAGCTGCAATTACTATTTTTAATCTCTTCCAGTTTTGAGGATAGTCACATGCGAAAAAACAAGTAAGAGGGACGCCATAGCACATCTTTAGTCCTAGAAGAGTCTGGGTCTTTACAATCTGGCAAACTCAAGGGAGGTTATTCAGCCTTGTAGGATTCTAGCCAAGGAACATTCTTACCAGGGATAAAGAAGATGGATACCAAACTACTTACTGTGTTCTCCGAGAAGTTGGCTGAAGACAGTGTTTGAGAAGCCTCTGAACTAAAACTGTTTTCCCTGAAAGGAACCTGAGTAGCCCTTCTAGAGCATAGATGGTCTTCCCAGTGAAGCTAGCATGATGTGGATACTTTGCTTCATGGAGCAGGAGGGGAGAAAAGAGAAGGCTTCGAGGTCAGTTGGCCAAGTGAGAGCAAGGCTGGCCATTGGAATCAATGACCAAATTCTAGGCTCACAGCTGACCCAATCTCCTCACCCGAGAAGCAAAAGGAACAAACCTTCCTCTAAGTCTTTCTTTTCTCATAGGTGACTGGAACTTCTCCACATAGATACTCCCCAAGAACACTATTATTTCTTCCTACATTGACCTTCTAAGACTGTGGTCACAAGGTGCTCCAAATTGGTGGCTTTCCCAGCTTGAGTATACCGTCTCGTAATGCTGAACGCTCGAAGACTGAGTGATCGGTGCTGCCATGTGTCTTAGCTACGTTGCTGTAGCTGTAATGAAACACGACCAAGGCAATTTATGG
>JAQHUG010000144.1:1944738-1970647 GCA_028555095.1 Dicrostonyx torquatus
CTCCACTTCTAACATCCCACTCTCCACTTCAGCACCCCACCCTCCACTTCCTGACTGTTCCTATGTCCTGAGAAGTAGAATAAGCTTATTATAAAGTTCTTTCAGGTTTAAGTTTCTGCCCCTACCTGTCAAATTTGCTAAGTTATCTATTTCCCAGATTCTGAAATTTTCCATCTATTTTCTTGTTTCTAACCTATAATTTTGTGTGTTTCTGCCTTTTTTATTCTCTTACTGTCATGTAATAAAGTTCTGTCAAGCGAGAGTAGTGAATACATTTTTAACCACACCTACTCCCTCCTCTGGATCTCCTATCAGATGTGTGTTAGAGACTTTCGGTTTATCCTGTATATTTTAACTATTTATTAGTGATTTTTGAACACTTTCTATTCTATGCTGTCTTCCAGATGAATTACCAATTCATTTGTTGTCCCTTATTTCATTATAATTGTGATTAAATTGTGTTTACTGCATTTTACTTCAATGACTATTTTAATTTTGAAAAACTTTAATTAGTTTTTGCTCTTTTCTAATTTATCTTTCATTGTCAGTCAAGGTTTAAGTTTTTGGCACAATCTTATTAAGCGTTCATCTCCTCTAGAACAAACTCAGGTTAAAGACTCAAGCTGGCTATTACAATAGGGGCTCTTCTTTGCTCTAGAGTTTGGGTTTTCAAGCCCATCTTGGATTTTTTTTTCTTTCTCCTTCGATATTACCAGTCTTCTTTGAGTAGTGGCTTTATGCATGTAATTATTTTGTTCCCCGATTTGGCCACAAGGCCAGTCTAGTTTTCTTGTTCTGATGTGATATTCGTAACATGGAGCTTCTGGGTCAACCAGCAGCTGATTTGGTTGCATTTGAGGATTGAGTCTTGTAGGAAGATAAGACCTACAAAGCCCAGAGATGGGCCAACCTGGAGTCTGCCTGACGGCCTAGCAACAGCTCTGTCAGAAGTCTGAATTGTGCCCAGCCAATGAGGGGCAACCATGCAATGTCAATGGGTCCGAACTCAGCTTTGGTGCTGGGAGGAGGGTGTGTAAGTAAGGCTCTCCCCACTGCTGAATAAAGGAGTCTGCTGTTGGCCTAACTCCTGTCTATGCCCTTGACTCCATGCCTTCTCACCTCCTCCCCTGAGGGAACCATTAAGACCCAGCAACAGTCTGTGGCTTTCCGTCCCTTCTGTTGCCATTTGCTGCTGGGAACAGTCTACGGTTTGCATCCTCAGATTCTAGGATCAGGAAGCATCATTAACTCAGTCTGTGCATTTGGGGTGCTCACTCTACCATATGAGCCAAATTCTGCCTGCCTCCATCCAAGAGTGACACAACACCGTGGCACTCTGCCAACTCACGGTTCTTTCCAAATCCAGTCTTAAGTTGTTTTATTTATGACCCTGGATATGTTATTTTTTGCTTTCTTTCTCTCTTTGTCCTTAAACTTAGTCATATGAAATTGCTAGTTTGATGACAAAATGGTCAACAACTGGGCACATATGTGGTTCATACTAAGTCTGTTTTTGTGATATGCTTTGCATGTGGGTACTTCAAAGAATAAGAGCATGGTAACATCTGGGGTTTTTTTTGTGTTTTTTGTTTGTTTGTTTGTTTTTGGTTTTTCAAGACAGGGTTTCTCTGTGGCCTTGGAGCCTGCGCTAGAACTAGCTCTTGTAGACCAGGCTGGTCTCGAACTCACAAAGATCTGCCTGCCTCTGCCTCCCGAGTGCTGGGATTAAAGGCGTGCGCCACCACTGCCCAGCTGCATCGTAACATCTGGACTGGAGGTCTTGATAAACTCTAATCCTTTAAAATTTATTTTTATTAATTCTTTGAGAATTTCATACAATAAATTTCGATCATATTTACTCCTCCAAAATCCACCCTTACTTTCCTACTTCCCCCAAACTTGGTGTTAAAAGAAAAATAATCCAGCAACTCTAATTTCTGCTTTTTATATACTCCTGGGCATATGAAGCCACTACTGGAGTATATTCAACCTACAAGGAGCCACAGCCTTAAAGAAAACTGACTATCCTGCTCCCAACAAGCCATCACTGTCCATTTCTCCCATCAAGAGGAAGGGGTTCATGCACCCTTTCCCATTCTGTGCTCTAGCGGTGGCTGGTTTGATCTCGTGCAGGCAACTACAGTGCTGTAAGTTCATGAGTGGAGTGGTCCTGTCGTGTCCAGAAGACACTGTTTCATGCCGATCTTCCCAGACCTCTGGCTCCTACAATCTCTTCACCTTCCTGATGGCCCCAGAACCTCGGGAGGTGGTACAGCATGGATTCTAATCTTTCTTATCTCCACAAGTAACTCTATCACAAAACTATCACAGAGCAATGTGCTAAAACCCATTAGCGATTCCCTGTGTTTGAGAGCATGCTCCTGGCCATGCCAGTGAGTGTCTTCAGATGTTGGAAGGCAGCAAGGAGGTGGGAATGCAGGAACTCTGAGAGATGTGGGCTAAGAAAGTGCTTTGTGCCTCATCCTGCTCCATAATGAGCTTACCGTCATCCAAATGCTTAATCCAAGGTGCAGTTCTGTATTCTAAGAGCTATGATTGCTTTGATTATATTTTCAGAACACATACTTGAAAAGATGCAGACCAGGGGGAAAAATGGTATATTCATATTTTATTTTTATCATTAAAATTTTGATCTACAACTGTTATTAGCAACTATATGATAGCCTAGCTGATACAATAATTAAAAAGCCATGGGTAATGGAAACGTCTAGAGAATGTATTTGGGAAACTTGTTTTTTTTTTGAAAGACCAAGCAGAGAAAACTGGACTGCAACCATTTTCAGAGAATGCAAGAGATCAAATAGTCATTATCAAGTGCAGTTTAGCAGGTTCTGCTAAGATGTGTCTAGTTTAGAGAGCAATGATAGTTCAGTCTTGAATACTTCAGGATCCTTCATTGCTGTCCCTGCCTAGTGTCCCGGGCCCTGGCACCCACTGATTGCTACTTGGCCCCAAACATACATCCTTCACGTTTTCTTAGTAATGTGATTTCTGATCTTTAGCTGGGCAGGCTGCCATCATTGAAAGCATTTTTGACCCATAAAATTGGGTGACCACATTGACTAAGTTTAGGTCATAGAGTTCTGTGTGACTTTGTGGAAAACTCTGGACAGGGAAGACTGTACTCTTGACTAGTATGTCCATCTAGTTGCCTGGAGAGAAGCAATGATAACTGGAGTTCAACAACCCCACTGAAAGCTCCAGGGAGGGCAGCGTAGAGAGCTGGGAGACCCTACACTCTGATGACAGACAGAAGCTCCTGTCCGACTTCAGCCACTGAGTCTTTTACTTTGTCTCTTCTGTGAAGCTAATGGGTGGTACCTGCAAGTAATCCCCATCCTAAAAGAAATCCTGGATCGTGGTATGATATGCTCAGTGGGCAATTAGCTCTAGCTCATCCCTCTGTATTTTCTCATGAAGTGGGAAGCAGAGATTGTTGTCATTCAGTTCATTCCAGTTTGATTCCTGATGCTTGAAAAGCAGCTTTCCTTCAAGAGGCTTGATGACGCAGCAGTTTCCAGCAGCTTTTGTTAGCAGATTTGAAAACTGTTGTTTTCATGTCATAACTATCTGGGCTCTATAGTAAAAGAAGTCTTTTATTTTTAAATGTCACACTCCTTACGAGTGTGAGAAGCCCAGCCTGGTGATTGTTGGGAGCGTGTACTGTGTGTTTCCCACTACAAGTGTTGTTTCCGTGTAGTAACGACCACCACTTGTCTCTCTCCATCATGTCCCGGGAGACGTCTTTATTATCTTAATGACAATGCATATATTTATTAGGAATGTTTTTATTTAAAAGGAGAGAACTTTAACTCAAGCTCACTTAGTAAGAACATACAGTATTTGTTTTTGGACTGAATAGCTCATGGGCCATGATGTCATCTAAAATCTGTTCTGTTTCTTTCTAAATCTCTGCTCTCCTCCCTGGTGGCATAGTTTCTACATACAGTAAGCAGAATAGTTTCCCAAAAACCCAAGAACTTATTTTTATTTTTTATGGATGGGTGACTGCCTGCCTACATGCATGTATGTACACTTCATGTGTTCCTGGTGCCAACAGAGGTCAGAAAAAGGGATCTGATCCACATGGAACTGGAGCTACAGATAGTTGTGAGCTGCTGCATAGGTGCTGGGAATTGAATCCAAGCCCAGTGGAAGAACAGCCAAGTGTCCTTTACTTCCTTGCCTTCCTACTTTTAATGTTACCATTCCTACCACAAAGTGTGAGTACGTATGCACACACACACACACACACACACACACACACACACACAGAGAGAGAGAGAGAGAGAGAGAGAGAGAGAGAGAGAGAGAGAGAAGTAACAGAAAAAGAAGAATGACACTCTTAGGGAGAAAAGAGAAGAGATACCTTCCATGGCCAGTTAAGAGCAAGGATGGGTAAGGGGTTGCCTTTGTATTACTTGATGCTTCCTAAGTTGAGTTCTTTTTTAACTTCTACACTGCTAATTATCCTTGACTGCTAATTAACCTCTAGAACAACTATAAATATATATAACTATAACACACACACATGGGTGCACACTTCTCATTTTTCCATTCTGCTAAAACTTTCTTGATGTTTCAAACTAGAAGGGAATGGGTGGGGAAGAGAAAGACTATAGAGAGGGGTAGGTGCTAAGTTCTTCGGTTAGCCAAAGGCTGGATTTGAAAATTTGGGAAATCAGGAGAAAAAGGACAACCAGCACTAACTCAGGAAGTCACCCTGGGAGGTCAGAATCCTGGAGCTGACTCCATGGGAAAGTATATCACAGCATACAAAGGTGGTGGTGGTTGTCCATCACAAGGGTTAGTGTCTCCGGGCTTTTAGCTCTCATTTAGACAAGGTGTCAATGTGAGCCATGAAGAGAGATGAGACCAGGGCATGACATAAATGTAAGCAGGCCCAAGAGGGACAGGTGGTCGGTCACCCCACAGCAAACACCACAGTCAGCCTTGATCCAACAAGCGGCAGTGGCCAAGTGTTCCTGGCATGGGAAGTAGAGAGAGTAGGCAGCAAGGCAGCTGATGGTATGTACATGAGAAATGGCTGTGGCTGTTTCCCGTTGTTGGGTAGGACTCCATTCCGGTTCTCACCCCTGAAAAACACATCCTGGTAAAAGCCAAATGAACTCTCTAGACCTCAAAGAAATGGCTTAGCATTTAAAGAAAACTTCACACTGAGTGGCAACAGTGAGGGAGGGCAGCACAAATAAAGAAGGAGGAGCAATAATTGTACAAGTAAAGACTAGGCAGTTGGTCACGGCTTTGCTCTAGGGCATGCAGATGCCAGATGAATGCCAGATTCTCAGATAGCTTGTTGCTGTCTGAGGTAGCAATGGTAGAGAAACATGAGCCTGAGTTCCCTAGTAAAAAGCACCGGGTATGAGAGAAGGAGAACCTTGGAATGAAAAGGAAAAAGAAAAATGACACACTCTGCTTGTGCACACGTTTGCCTCTCTGCCATGGCTTGGGAGTGGTCCTAAGAAGCCCACCACAGGATGCTGCTGGTGCCAGTGCCTGTTGCTTGACATCTTCCTCAGGAACAGACTTAAATATGTACTGATGAGAGACAAGATGAAGAAGAGCTCCAAGCAGTGCCTCATTGAGGTCGATGGCTGTTGACAGAAGTTTCTGTCCCACCCAGTCCTGCAGCTGTTCAGTCCCAAAGAAACACACAGAGGTCTACATTAATTATAAAACTGGTTGACTTATTATCTCAGGCTTCTTATTAACTTTTACATCTTAAATTAATCCTTAATTCTTGTCTTGTGTGTTAGTCACATGGCTTGGTACGTTTATCAGTGAGGCATTCTCATCTTGCTTCCTCTGCATCTGGGTGACGACTGCAGACTGAGCCTTTCCTCTTCCCACAATTCTCCTGTTCTGGTCACCCCACCTATACTTCCTGCCTGGCTACTGGCCAATCAGCATTTTATTAAACCAGTACAAATGACAAATCTTTACAGGGTACAAGACCATTGTGCCACAGCAGATGGCAAAGTCAGAACTGATGTGGCCTACATAGTGTGCTTCATGAATGTCATCATCATCAACAAGAGTGGCGAGAACTTGTGCTTGGTGTATGATACCAAGGGTCACTTCACCATGCACTACATCATGCCAAAGGAGGCCAAGAACAAGCTGTGCAAGGCGAGGCAGGTCTTCGTGGGTATCAAAGTCATCCTGCACCTCGTGATGCACTGCACATGCATCATCCACTACTCCGATCCACTCATCGAGGTCAACGGTACAGTGCTGATCTTGCTGGACACCAGAAATATCACTGATGCCTTCAGGTTCAACCTGTGCAACCTGTGCATGGTGACCAGAGGCACCAATATGTCTGCATCAAGGTCATCACCAACTGGGAGCATCACCCCGTCTCATTTGACACGGTCCACGTGAAGGATGGCAATGGCAATGGTTTTAATATTCTCCTCTCCTACATCTTCATAATCTGCAAGGGCAGCAAACTGTGGATTTCTCTTCTGCAAGGAAAAGAAACCTGCAACACCTAAGAGGAAAACTGAAGGCTGGTGGCGAAGCAGAGAGGGTGAAATGGACTCTGCAGGGCATGTATATTTGTTTCTACTTAGTAACAAGGTTAACCAGCTTGTTGAATTTTAAAATGAAGCCAACTTCAAAGAAAGAAAAAAGGAAAGAAGAGAAGAAGGAAGGCAGGAAAGCAGGCAGATACCAGGCATCCTGAAGCAGTTTGTAAGTCTCTCTGGTTCTTTCCTTTCAGAAAACCCCTTCTGCAATGCTGGGTACTGCACTTCACACAGATGTACTGAATTAAAGGAGGAATGACACAGACATGTACTTATATGCCACCAGGTGACTAGACATGAAACTAGAGTGCCAAGGCTAACCAACACAGTTGCCAATTCAAATGGTAATCCATTTACTGGCATTCTAACCACTGAGCCTCTCAGCTTTAGGGCTTTAGGGATTCATCCACCAGGATAACTTGCCCTCCTAGCTCTTAGAAAGCAGCACACATTCTTAAGTCTATGTTTTCGTGTGCTTTGGCAAGATAGATACAAGAATTTAAAAGGTGGAGATCTTCACTCTCTTCATAAAGACATCTCCACATAGGTAGGAAGAGGGTTTTGATCTTTTTCAGGTGTTGTACTGGGTGGGGGGAAGGGTCTGATACAGTAGTAGAGAACACGCTTGCCCATTATATTTTCCCTCTTGTTTGTTATTTACTATTTCCCTTCCTATAACAGGTAGCTTAGTTTTATAGAGAAAATCCTTTGTGCTTTTCATGGCCACTAGCCACATGAGATAGACTATTAGTCTTTCCAGGGAACATTTGGGGAATCAAACAAGGTAGGTGTTGCCAGACTGGCTTGGCCACCATTGGACTGACAGATGTCGCATCCAGGTTGTCCTCCTGCCCAAGTGGTTGGAGGGAGCCAGGTCAGGACTCTACGGGGACAGGACAAGGGCACATACAGGCAGGTAGGCAGGAGGCACAATCTGAGACATTCATGGCTCATGGCAGGCATGTAATGTAGCCTAGTAGGTAATCAAAGTTCAGACATCCAGAGTGCTCATGATAAAACGGGCTGTGTCTCTTGTACCAGAGAACATTCACGTGCCTGTGAATGGACTTATCCTTAGGACAGCTTCGTTAAAGAACTGTCAAATCTGCTACCTTCTTGGCTGTCACTCCCCTTTCGTTCTTAGAGTTTTGTTTGTGCAGGTGATGCTGATGTTGTCGGGAAAACATCTTCAAACATTCCTCCATATGGATCCCCGAGTCCTAGTAGCACAGGACGCTCAGGGCTTCTCACTTGAATTAATGTTGGAGAACGGGGACAGGGACAGGTCTTTAGGATGGTGATGGCCTGGGAGGAGACCTTTCATGTCCTTCCAGCCATTCCAGCTCCCAGCGCAGTTCAGTGCCCGGCTGGGCTCCAGTGTGCACTGCAGTTCTGAGCTGGGGCAAACAATAATGTGCACTGCCCAGTCCGTCCCTGCTGTGGCTCCACTTGGCACTGGTGCTGGCATGTGATGTCCCTGGGCCTTCGCATTGTGCATGGGCCCTGGGGAGGAGGCAGTGGCACAGCACAGACATTCTCTCCTCACCCACATAAATCCTCAGAGGTCTCCCTCTGTGGGCTCATAAAAAAGGCCTTTTATCTAATTCATGGCCCAGGGAATTGAGCTTGCAGGCTAGAGGCTTTCTAAGTCACATTTTGAATAATTTCTCAGCAATTCATTACACAGGAAAACAGGTCCTTTTTGTTCTCAGACTTAACCTAGGAATGCAACTCTCCTGCTGCCAAATTCATTAACAAAACCTGTGCATAGGGCTGAGCACCCAGGCCAGTTTCTTAAGTGTGCAAAAACTTGCTGATCATTGAAATGTAAATTTTTACCTTTGGCTGGTTGGAAATAGCAATGTCACTTTCAAATGTCTAGGATCATTTCAGACCAAGCAGCCATCGTGAGCTAAAGCTTACCATGTGGCAACCAGGAGAGACTGACTGGCCCAAAGCCTTCTTTCTCGTTGGCAGAAATCAGGTCACAGATTGAGAGGTAAAGATCCCTTGACTGGCAGCAGAAAACGACAGAAGCCAGGATACCCAGGCTCCAGTCCACCACCGTTGTTGTGGTTTTTGCTCTCCAGGCTAGCCTGTGCACACGGTGCAGATCACTCTGGACAGAGGAAGACAGGGAGGTTTTTAGAGGACCCCAGAACAAATCAGTTCATGAAGCAGAGGCTCAGGACCAATCTTGAGAAAAGGTGCCGCTTGAAGCAAATCTTGGTGCACTGGTTTCTTCCATGTGCAGAGGTGTGTGGAGGCCAGAGGACAACCTCAAGGGTCGTGCCCCAGGTGCCGTCCTCCTCCCTCATTTCCTTTCTTTGAAACAGGCCTGGACCTTGTCAAGTAGGCTAGACTGGCTGCTCAAGGCCCAGAGATCTGCCTGCTTCCACCTCACTGGGATTACAGGAACCTGACTTTTTAAAAAAGTAAATTCTGAAGATGAAGTTGGGTCTCTGTGCTTGCATGATTTTTCTGCCTGATGTATCAACTCTCAATACTTTTAAAAATATATACAGCATATGAGATGCTGAGTTTGGAAATATGCAATACTTACTCTATGTATTGTTGTTATTTGAGACAGGCTTACCTTGTGTGTTCCAGGCTAGTCTCAAACTCATAGCTCTCCTGCTTCTGCCTCCCAAGTGCTGGGATTACAGGTGTGTGTGCTAGCACGCCAGCCCGGATTTATACACACATGCTAATAGACACGGCCACACTACCCCTCTCACTGCCAGGCTCATAGATGTAGTTGTGGCTCCTTGTATTTTCTTATGCACCTGTGTTTCTCTCAGCAAGCAATGGTTACCCTTATAATTACAGTTGCTACCACCATCTAACATTTGGGAAATGATTTTGCTCCTGACACTAGCTAAGCAACCTCTTCCATTTTGCAAAGCATTTCTGAAAGCTTGGCAGGTAACTGGCCCCACAACCACTGGTAAAGACATTGTTTCCAGAAAGCGTCTTCTTTATAGAACCCACTAATATCTATGAGGTATAACCTCCGATCCTAGAGTGAGAAAAAAATAGCTTATGTTAAGGGAAAAAACTTCTTTTAATTCTATTTTATTGCATGTGTATGTCTGTGTGTGTGTGTGTGTGTGTGTGTGTGTGTGTGTATGAATGGGTGTGTGTGTGTATGCGTGTGTGTGTGCCCAAGTGTATATGTGCTTTGTACACAGGTACATGTGGAAGGCAGAGGTTGATGTCCCATATCTCCCTCCATTATCCTTCATCTTGTTTATTGAGGCAAGGTCTCTAAACTGAACCCGGAACCCAGTGATTTGGCCAGCCTAGCAAGCCAGCTTATCCCCGGCTGCTCCTGGGATTGACACACGCATCACCAAAGCTGCCTAGCCTTGGTGTGGCTATGGGGATCCTAGTTCTAGTTCTCACACTTGCACAGCAAATGTTTTCCCCTCTGGGCTGTCTCTCCAGACCCTCAAAGGGCTTTTAAGACAGACTCCACGAGAAAGCGAGGAGGAGTAAGCACCACAAGCATTCACTTGGACCTCAGGCCAGGCTTCCGGTACTGAATGTCAGCTGTGAGATTTTAAAGCGTCTTTCCTACCTGGTCCTCATGTTCCTCTTCTGTGTTGTTGGGGATCAAAGGTGGCTAATGGGGGAGAAAAGAAAACAAAATCAACATTTTCAGCAGCCTTTCCATGTAGGTGCGGTGCGCGTGATGCATCCAGAACTCGTCACTGGCTGAGACTTCCGGCCATCTCCCATCCCACCTTTCTGCTTCCCGAGGCTCAGGTTCTAATGGCTGGAATTGCAGCAACCAACTGGAGACAGCGTGGAAAACCCCACACAAACCAGAGAGCTCAGCTCCAGCGTCTTTGTGCTACTGACCTAGGGTCAATCTGTATCCACCTCCAGACTTCTAAGAGAAATCCATCCTGTGCTCAGGTCACTGTCTTCAGCCCTCGTTCCTCGAGGCTGTAAGCACCAGCAGACCTAAACTGTGCAGTCCTTGCCAGGTGCCTCTGCCCCCCAGAACCTGGGTCCTACATGGGTAATCCCACCAATGCGCTTGTTCCTGTGGCTCCCAAACTGTACCACTATGTCCTTTCAAAGAACAGAAGCCCATCTGATGATGGATCCTCAGCATCACAGCCTCACCCCCATGAAGGAAAGTGATTGCTCTGGAAAAGCTGTGGGGCTCAGCAGTCAACTTTGAGACTAAGTGGTAAGCTTTGTCTTTCCCCACACTCTTGTTAACCTCCACCCCGGCCAATGGTCATGGGCGCTCTCCAGCCAGCCAGGGCTAAGAAAGACAGTCTGCCTGGACACTCAGAAACTCTGGGTAAGCTTTGCTTTGTTAGGAGCCTGTGAGAGCCTCGGGGCAGGGCTGTAGGAAGGGCCTGCTGGTGTGCAGACCTGGACAGCAGGGGCTCCTCTTCATTTCTGCCCTGGAGCTGGCCATTCCATTTCTTTTGCTTTGATAAACTGTAAGTGGTTTAAAATTTCTCTGAGTCTTTCAAAGACCAATCCCTGCCTTTGATTCATTTTCTTCCATGGCCGCAAAGTCTAGTTGGAGACATACACATGCCACTTGGTGCACACTTAGGCTCGGGGGAGGGTGTGTGTGTGTGTGGAAATTTACAGGCCATGCCTTGCACAGTAACCTCAACGTTTTCGTACTCTGAGGTGTAAGCAGAGAGATGAACCAGAGTTGGCAGCATTCAAACCAACCCAAGTGAGAAGATCTTAGCACTTTGCTGAAAAGTAAATGATTTACTGGTTGCTTTAAGAAACTCCTTGGGCTGGGCGGTGGTGGCGCACGCTTTTAATCTCAGCACTTGGGAGGCAGAGGCAGGCGAATCTCTGTGAGTTTGAGGCCAGCCTGGTCTACAAGTGCTAGTTCCAGAATAGGCTCCAAAGCAACACAGAGAAACCCTGTCTTGTAAAACCAGAAAATAAAAAGGGAAGGACGGAAGGAAGGGAAGGGCGGAAGGAAGGGAAGGGCGGAAGGAAGGGAAGGAAGTCCTTGGGTAGACTACATTGCCTCTTCCCTTGCTTTGGAGTCATGAACTAAAAGCGAGTTTTTACTTCAAACATGATTTTTAATGTCCACACTTGGCTCTGATGGGGACTGAAGCATAAAGTCACCAAGTTCCAGGGGGAAGTGATGAATCAATCTTTCTTACCACTAAACCCTGAGCAAGAAGTTCTTGTACAACTTCTTAATGGGTCCTATGCCATGGATCTCAAGGAGTGCAGCGCATAGGATTAGCAGACCAATGGCTTCTAAAGATGTCTGTTTGTCTTGCCTTCTGGTGCTGCGATCGATACCTGGGCTAAGAGGGGAGGAATGGGCTTGTTTGCTTAGGGGTTCCAGTCCATCATCAAGGGACACCAAGGCTAGAATTAAAGGCAGAAACTTGAAATGGAACTCACGAAAGAATGCTGCTTCCCAGCTTGCTTGAAGGTTCACATTCAGCTCTCTCTCCTATACAGCCCAGGCTTACCTGCCCAGGGTTGGCACTGCCCACACTGGGCTTGTCCCTCCTAATTTGTTTTGCAATTAACAATCAAGAAAATTCCCCCACAGGTGTGCTGATGGAAGAAGAATTCTGGTCAGCTGTCCTTGGAATTAGGCTGTTCAGATTTATGTACAGAGTTTAATTTAATCACAGTACTTCTGAGTGAAGATAGAGGCAGAAGAACAGTCAACATCAGGAAGATCTTACATGAGAAAGACTCAATAACCATTGCTGGCTTTGAAAATGAAGGCAGGGACTTCAAGTCAAAAGGTTCAGAAGCTTCCAGAATCAGGGAGAGTCAAGAAAAGTGCTCTCCTGAGAGCTCGCAGAAGGAGCTGAGTCACGGGGATACTTTGATTTCAGCTCAGTGAGACACACTGGAAATAGTCCCATTACCCACTCTTTGGATGCCTGAGAGAAGATGTTGGGGGCACTGAGGACCCCATCAATAGTGACATGAACACTTGTTGTCCTTTAAGTCTGTTTCCTAGCAGTGTCTGTTAATTGAGATAACACAGGTGAAGCCCTGGATGGGTCCAACCTCTACCATTTCATGTGTTCAAAAGTAGTGGGTGCTTCCCAGAGGGAAGACTGGGAAGGGGAGGGGCAAACTGAGAAGGGGCGGGGCCATGTAGGGAGAGGATTGTGTTGTCACTCCTCTCTTTGCTCCCGCAAGCATGCTGTTTATGCGGCATTTCTTATTCTGAATTTTTATAGTATATATCAACTCATCACCCTCTCTTTCCCCTATCTGCTGATCTCTTCCTCTGGTAATTTTCATATATATATTTAAATATATATTAAAATATTAAATATACATATAATATACATACACACACATAGAAAGTGCAGGCGAGATGGGTGAGAAGAGCCATGAGAGTGTTGCCAGGCTATGCGATGGCGTAGGGAACCCAGGAACACACTCAGATATATTGGGCTGAGAGATGCGCACAATGCACTTTTCATCCTTGGGGGTGGAGGGCCTCTTGTGTCCAAGGCCTTACCCCTGGTATATCACAGAAGGAACATGGATCGCAAGGCTTAATAATTAGTCCTTTCTAAGTCCTTTCTGCCACACACACAGCCCTGCCCCCCTGAATGTCGTTGGCGTGTGTTCTCGGCTGGCTTTTCCGGCTTATTCTCCCCTCATTTCTCAGGAGAGTTTGCTGGGTCCTACTAACGATGGGCGAACCAAGATGCTTAAGGTCTAGCCCTGCAACAGGAGAACCAAGGCTTCCCTTTCATCCTCCCTGGAATGGAGGGCCCTTCTCACCATCACTCTGCAGGGAAAGAGACTGGTCTGGTCTGTTTTTCTGGGGCTCTCTCCTTGTTGAAGAGAGGGGCACCTCCCTCTGTTAATATGTCTAATGTGTTCTGGAGCGCCTGGGAAGGAAGAGAAAATTCTGTCAGTGGACTCTACCTTCTGCTGCAAAATACTAGACAAAGACAACTATTTTTCTATTTTCCCAAATGTTGCATGCTAAGAGGTTTTCAGATGCACAGGAGCAGCAGGTGAGAGACTCTGCAGGGAGGTGTGGGGCAGGGTACGCTGTCCCCTCACAGGGCAGGGCTCTCACTGCTGCTGCTCCCTTTGCCTTCCATTGGGACAGTCACAACAGGCAGGGTTGAGAAAGGCCACTTTTGTGAGTTGTTAGACCAGGACTAGGGCAGTCTGGAATTGACTGGCTTAAGACAGTTTGTATCTGCAGCCTTACCGGTTAGGAAAGGCAAGATAATGCTCAGAGCAGGGCGTGTGGGAGCCAGCTGCAACTCTCCCAGCAGCCCCTAGCACCGGCTTGCAAACTCAAAACGTTTCCTTTTCTTTTGTAAAATCCCACATAAACCTTTAAAACCCCACAGGAAGGGCAGTATTGTAATATTTTCACAAAAAAGTTCCGCCCAAAGGCGGTTGTTTTCCAGAGGGAAGGATGTGCTTAGAGACGGATTTACAGTAAGGAGGGATGTAAATACATTTAAAGCATACACAATGTGGTAAAAACAAACAAATAAACAAACCACCATGAACATGGATATGAAGGAAAGCGCATGCACACAGGTGGGGGTGGACTCTAATGAATGTAATTCCTACGCCATATAAAAGTTTTTAAGAAGCCAGGAATAAATGGGTCTCCTCCGATACAAAATGATTCTTCTCGTTGACTGTCATGTGCCAAATGAAACCAGAGGTTATTTTCTAAATTATTGGCAACAGAGAACCCAATCATTATCCTAGAGGCTTCATGCAACCCCAGTTCTTGAATCTCTAGGGACAGCTCCATGCAGCTAACCACTCTGGCATCCCTACCATCCTCAGCGAAGTTGCAGGCATTCCCCTGAAGGAACACTCGGAGAACAAAGATAGGGCATGATGAGGAACTTTGCACCTGGTGGGGACTCTCAGACCCTCTGGGACCAGTGAAAGGGACAAATGCAGCTGCTTCTGCCGTGGCATCTTCACTGATTCATTATCTTGCGATGAAGAGGCCAACATTTACCTCTGCCTAGGAATGTGACCCACTCAGATCTGGGAAAGGATTTGGTAAATACTTGGTTTCCCTTCGCCTGGTGCCAGCCTAAGCTATTTATTACCTGGTTGGGAAATGATGCCATTCGGCTGGCAGCTTAAGTGCCCAGATGTGGTCTGAAGGGAATGCCGTGGTAATATCCATCCCTTAGGCACCTGGTTGTTAGGAAGGAAGAGGCTAGATCTGTGAGCTGGGGTGTGGTGGGGGGCAGATGTGGGGATGGCAGGGTTTCCAAAGGCCACAAGGGTTTATCACTCCCTGGTGTTTCAGGGCAGAGTCAGGTACCCCAGGAGACCTGTATTAGGACTTATGGGGGAATGTTGCAAGCTTCTTAAACACAAGGCACAGCCCCAGGCAGAACAAAGGGACCAACAAAGCAGAGGCTGGCTGCTATTTTTAAAATGCCAATTAGAAAGCCTAAAATTACTACGTGGCTAGAGCCACTGCCTCCTCCCAGAATTAATCACACTCTCTGAGGCCAGAATTCTACATTTTCTGTTTCCCAAGCAAGCCCCTACTCAGAATATTTAAAAAGGCCATTTCTTGCCTTTGTCAGGCCTAAAGTCAAGTTGTGGTTCAGTATGATATTCAGTTGGTTTTGAGTTCTTAAGATCTCTCTTTCATGTGTAGTTTTGTTTTTTGGAGGAAAAATAAAAAGGATTTGAAAAGTAACAATAAAAAAAAACAGGCAAAAATAAATAAAATCACACAATACTGTGTTCCCCATGATTCTGCTTGACCCATCACATGACCACAGTTAACATAATTCTGCCCACTGCTTCCGCTGGGCCTCCACCAGTCTCCCGTCCCTCCAGGCTTGGCTCATCAGGTATCAAGAGAACAAGACAGGGCACACACCTCTAATCCCAGCACTCAGGGGGCAGAGGCAGGCCAGTCTATGAGTTTGAGGCCAACCTTAGCTACATAGTGAGCTTCTGTCTCAAAACAACAACAACAACAACAAACAGAAAGAGAGAGATTCCCATTTCCCTCCACCAATAGTGAGCCTCGGAGAGAGAAGTTCACCACAGACAATTGGGAGACCCAGCACATAATAAAATCTCACGTACACGACCCCACCCAGGACCGGGCTTCATGAAAGTACATGAGCCTGAACTGTGTAAATTCCCAGTTACTCCAGCACCACCCAGCTGTATAAACCACACTGAGCATAACCCATGTCTAGGTGACATGCTGTCTTCCAAAACGATTTGATATTAAAAAATAATCAAAAGACAATTAGAGCTAAAAGAGAACCCCTCAACCTCTAAGCCTCCAAGGGAAAATTTAGAGAAAAATGTCTTCCTGCCCCTACCTACCATCTTTACCCTTCCCAGTTGTCAGAGCCTTTCTGGGTAGCTGCAATGGTTACTATGATCAACTGCCTGTCGTTTGGAACTGCTATGGAAAGAATTCCTTGGTTATACCTGTGGGGTTCTAGACTGGGTTAACTGAGGTCGGTGGGACCCACTTTAAACATGGAGTCCTGCGTCAGCTGAGAAGGAGGAAGCAAGCTCAGTGTGGACATCCATTGCTGTCCGTGGACCAGCGTGAGCAGCCTGACCCTGTTGGTGCCATGACGTCACTCACCGTGATGATTATATGCTTGAACCGTGAGCAGAAAAGAAACCCGTCTTTCCTTAAGCTGCAGTTTCCAGGTGCGCAGCCTCAGCGATGGGAAAGGCAGCGGATGCAGCACATTTAAGGGATAGTACCGTTACTCGGTGGAGGTGCTGTCATTTAGACGTGGCATCCATTCCTGTGACTCCACATTTATTCCCTGAGGTTCCACCAGTCAAGGGGACAGTTCTCAGAAAGGAACATGAAGGATTCCTGAGGACAAGCAGATAAGCATTCTCCAAGTGACATCATACATCCCAGCAATACCTCGAGAGAGACAGCCATGGGCAAGCTTCAAGTCAGGGTGGGCTGGAGAGAAAACTGCCAGTCCTTCGGCAGCCTCCTGCTCTTGGCACACTTGGCCCTGGCGGCTTCTTTCTGAGCTGGCAACTATGGGAGGAGAGATGACAGCCATGTGTTTTCCAGGCAATGCTCCATCCCTATAAGCCCCTATCTAACAAAAAGCTGCCTGTGCTGTTCAAGTAAAAGGGAACTGATGGCAAACACAAAATTACCTTTGAAATGTGTGCCTTTGGCTTTTAAGCATTTATAAACGTGTGCATACAGTCATCCTGTGGTTGAGACCCCCTTCTTCCCCGCTAAACTTAGGGATAGTGCTGAGGGCACAAGCTAAGTAGGTGCTCTGCCACTGACCACACGTCCAGCTCCTGAAAGCACTTTTTATGAGGCCCCTTTCGGTATTTAACTGTCCAGATAGAGCACATGGTGAAGATGGTACCATAGCAGGTTCCATTGCAAGACTCTAAGAGACCTTTAAAGATTCACGGTCAGCCGGGTGATGGTGGCACATTCCTTTAATCCCAGCACTCAGGAGGCAGAGGCAGGCAATCTCTGTGAGTTCAAGGCCAGCCTGGTTTACAAAGCGAGTTCCAGGGCTGTTATACAAAGTAATCCTGTCTTGAAAAACAAAACAAAAACCCAACTAAACAAAACAAAAAGATTCAAGGTGACCGCATCTCTATTTGGTTGAGAAAATGAGTTCTATGGTAATTAGGAAACTGTTCCATAGCTGAAGAGAAAAGAGCGAAGAAGTCAGCAGCGATGTTCCAGGGGGATCCTGGGCTCCACACTCCTCCCTTCTAACTCTGCTGATTTACATAGCACAGCACGCCTTTCCTGGCCACAATAAACACAAGCTCTCCTCTCCTCTGCAAAGAGCTCCTTCTAGGGGCCTGCGTCTTTTCCACACTGCCGCTCAGGTCTGTGGACGCTCATCAGACAACCTCGCATGCTGAGTGAAATAATTGGCATTGCCTAGTTCTGGCCGCTTGTTTGCAAGCTCTAATGAGTGTCACTGTTTTAAGGAAATGATTGATATGCTGAAGGAGCAAGAAAAGACATTGAGCAGCAGCCACCAAGGAATCCTATCCAGAGAACAAGAAGCACAAAAGGTTACCATCCCCCTCGCCTCCCAGGCACGCCTCGCAGGCGTGCCCAGTTCCCACCTACCCCCACCTATGAGCTCATCACTGTGCAGGACCACACTCAGGGCACAGCCCTTTCACTTGCAGATGGTCTCAGATATTAGAATGTCTGTAACACTGAGGACTAGGAGCAGCTCCTATCTTGATTTTGCTATTAGCAACCAAGTGTCCATGGGCAAGCTGACCCATCCTCCTGAGGATCCTTATGTGGCCATCGAAGAATCAACACCAACAAGGCCCTGGTGACACTGGGATACCCCTAGGCAAGCTGCTTAGATCTGTTCCAATGGAAGCCTATCAGAGGCATCCTGGAAAACCCATGAACTGCAAAACACTTGTCTGTGTTTGGAAGGAAGAGGAGGCCAATACTAAATATATAGACCCTGTATCTATAGATAAAAGTTAAAAATAGCACACGAAACTAGGGGCAGAAAATAATAAAGGAATGCATGTAGGCTACTACATGTATTAATACATATCATATATTAATAAAATGAGTCTTGGTATTTCAGAATTCATTAAGTCATCTACAGAGCATCTGCTTTGAACACACCATTGAGCTTGGTGATTAAAAAAAAAAAAACAAGATATGCAAAGGGGTCATGGAGTGCTGGGGACCCAAAGGAGGCAAACCTAATTATGCCCAGGGTGAAAGGTCAAGGGAGATGGCCTGGCAGAAGATACAGGATTAGCCTTCAAAGCAAAGGAGGAGGCAACTAGTTAGAACAGAGGAACATATGGAACACAGGGGAAGGAGCAATAGAGATAGCCAGAGGTGGGGAGGAGCAGAGGCAGCCAGGTCCCTAACGCTGGGACTGATCCTGTGGTACAGCTTGGGGACACCTGGAGGGATATAGTTAGCAAAGACTGATGGAATGGGCTGTGTTTATGCTGTAGGGAGAATATTCTCACAGCAAAGACTTGGGTTAGTGATAGAAGCAGGAAACAGAACAGGTATTGCTGTGGGATATTCTGTCTGTACACCGTGAAGATGTGTCTCTGCCAAGGCACCTTCTGATTGGTTTAATAAAGAGCTAAACAGCCAATAGCTAGGCAGAAGAAGATAGGTGGGACTTCCAGACAGAGATAAGAACTCTGGGAAGAATCTGAGGGAACTCTCAAGTCAGAAACAGAGGAAGTGGGACTCATGGTCCTGAGAAGAGGTAACGAGCCAGGTGGCAGAACACAGATTAATATAAACAAATTAATTTAAGTTTTGAGAGGTAGCTGGGAACAAGCCTAAGCCAAGATCAAGATTTCATATTTAATAATAAGTCTCCATGTCATTATTTGGGAGTTGGCAGTCCAAAGAGAGACCTGCTACAGGGGAGATGCAATTGGGTGCTTTCTGGTAGTGGGAACCGTAACCAATGTTTGAAGAAGAGAGCTAAGGTTGAGATACACAAACCAAACCCTGTCTTTCACCTGGTTTTACACAGATCTAGAACTGGTAACCGTTTTTACACATTTAAATGACTGAAACAAACCAAATGAGGAATAACACTCACTGCACATAAGAATCACATTAATTCAAATTTCTATTTTTAAGTACAATCTCATGAAAGCCCAGCCAGGCCTGCCTTGTGGCCACCACCTATGGCAACTTTGCAGTGACCTGCAGAGCCATGCAGCTGTCCAGAACAAAGTGCAGAGCCAGCCTGTCACCAGTTGTCCCTTTGTAGAAAGTTTGCAGACCTGGAGCCTGTGTGTGGAAGACGATGGGAAAACCCCAGAGCCCCCGAGGACAGGAAGGCTGTTTCCCATTTCTAGAGGGCCAGTTCACATCATTCTTACTGTAAAGACCAAAAGGCCGACGTGAACACAGAACTGAACAAAAGGTCACAACCCTGGACCAATGGCAACACAGCTGAGAGACTGGCAAAGCAGTGTTTCCGACCTGAGCACAGTCCAGTGCGGATGGGGCAAAACAGGGAGGGGGAAAGACAAAAAGGAAAGAAACCAAAGATGCAAAAAGATTCACTCTACTTTTGGTTTTGATTTTTCCCCTTCTTCCTGTTTTGTCTTGAGATTGTCTCGTGTGTCCAGTCTGACCTCCCATTCATTATGTCCCCCTTCAGAATGCTGAACTGCAGGCAGGTGTGCAATATACCTGTCTGAGGATTTTCTTCTTCCTTCTTCTCCTCCTCTTCTCCTTCTTTTTCTACCTTTCATTCAAAAGTAACTATGAGGCACCGCCATGAGCTTGAATTGGCTTAGGTCCTGAGGACACACCTGGAAACCAGTGTTGGTTCTCATTGTTCTTCCTCCCTTTCCTCCCCTTGAACTCATTTCCTCACAGACACGACAGCGACATCTCTGAACCAGAAGCCAGCACTCCATGCTCCACAGCTCAGGCTTCTCCAGGGAAACGCCTGAAGCTCCAGAAGAGTCCGAATTCCCAGCTACCTTTTCTCGTTCTCTCTTTGTTCCACACTCGTCAAGACACTATCTCCCGCTCCACTGAGTGTGCAGGGCTACTCTGTGTCTCTGAATCCTTGTTCCTGTGGGTCCCTCTGTCTGGGATGTGAACCTTATCTTTCTCCCCTTATATCCACTTACCCACCGAAACTTAGTTGCCGGGTGTATAGTCACAGAGTTGGCCAGTGTGAGTTCCTAGGTTGATCTTGATGAGACAGTGGGCAGTGGTGGCAGGGAGCTGACGAGATTGGCTGCTCAGATACTCGAGATGGTGTGGAATCCTGCTAGTCAGAAGTGAACACAGAGAGAGGCCCAGAGCTGGGTTAGAATTCAAGACCTGAGCTGTTTTTAGGTTCAGAGGAGTAAGTGATTTTGTAGTCTTGATCTCTTAGATTTAGATATGTATTAACAATGCCCAGGAGCTTATGAAAAACACGCCAGCCCTTCTTTGACTTTCATTGACATTATATCCTATGAACCCATTGTGCTGGCAATATCCTAAGTGGGAAATGAATTTCATGCATCCAACATACTGAACGTTGTACTCAGTGACACAGTACACCGCCGTTCCTGGGCAGCTGACACTGGCAATTGCACGGCCGACTGGGCACTGTGGTTCTTTCCCTGCTGCTCCCTGAATTACAAAATGACTGTGCTGTGTACACTAGCTCAGGAAAAGGCCAAAGCTCAGATTTACTGAATGAATGCCGCTCTCACCTGCTTTCCGTTGTTAGTTACTCAGCTAGAGTGGCTAAAATCGAGAAGATTGACAGTGTCTAGTGTGGGTGATGGTGAAGAGTAAATGGACCCCCGAGTGCTGATAAGAATCTGAAAACAAAACGCTACAGTTACTACAGCGGACACGTCGGTTTTGAAAAGGTATGCTTACAGGACACAGCAATTCCACACAAAGATACTTTACACCATTGTAGCAGTTTTATTCTCTCTGTGTGCCTGTTCATGTGTGCGTGTGTGTGCATGTGTGTACGTGTGCATATGGAGGCCAGCATTTGAGTCCCATGCCTTTATCAGTTTTGCTGCATTTTATTTTTGAACAGGGGCTCTCATCAAATCTGGAAGTCCTCAATTCAACCTGCCCGGCAGCCAGTGAGCTGCAGGGATCCGCCTGTTTCCACCTCAGCCAGTGCTAGGCCTGTAGACTTGCCTGCCGCACTCAGCTGTTCTGTGGCACTGGGATTCGAACCAGATCCTCGTGTTTGAGCGGCAATCACCTTATCAACTGAAGCATCTTGCCAGTTCCCGCATTATTCGTAACAGAATTCCAAACAACCCAAATAGCCGTTAAAAAGTAAACGAATAAACCAACTGTTAGGACCATGCAGTGGACTTGCCCAAAGGTGACTGGGCCCGATCAAAACAACAGGAAGCCATCGGTGACAAACACGAGTGACCGTGTCTCTGGTGGGCTCAGCACTGGAGAGTGTGATCTGATTACATGGCACTGCTTGATGTGTCAGTAACCAGCACTCCAAGGTTGCATAAGCCTGTTGGATTGCATGAAATAGCTTACTAGATGTTTAGCATGCTGTAATGTGGAAATCAGTGCATTATGAGTTAAATTAAATTCCTTTCCAAACACTACTAACAAATCATAGCTAATAGAAATAAATATTACATTATCTTCAGCAGCAAACTTTCCTCTTTGGAGGCTGATCACCTGCTGTGGCTCAGAGTTGCTGATCCTCTGGTCTCTGCAGCAACAGAATAGATCCCATTGTGACCCCGGGTGACATAGGAAAACTCACACTGCAATATCTCCTAACAATGCCAAAGAAAATCCAATGCAAGTCAGAGAACTGTCTCAGATTACTTGGGATATCGTGGCTTTTAGTCTTGCTTATGTCTTTCAAAATCCATTCTGTTTAAAGCATCCTGATTCTTAGGGCAGTTCTTGATCTGGGTCCGTTCATTCAATAAACCTAGAGCTGGGCCGATCAATATCCTTAAATAATGCAAGAAAAAGTGGTATGTGTTATACCGCACTCAGGAACATGAATGATGGGACCAAGCGTCTTTTCCATTAGTTTGTCTCGGGTAGCCCTAGCCTCACAACATAAAGGGGAAGGCTTTCATGCCTAAGGAAAGCAAATGAATCACATCCTAGCAACACTGCAGGAGCTGGGGTGGAGGGATGACTGTCCCCAGCATGAGAAAGAGGCAGGAAGAAGAGAGTTGTTTTCAGTGACAACGGTGGTGGTTTGCAGCAAGTGTGACAGCCACCGCTGAGGACAGAGCCTTGTCTGTGGAACCGGAATACACCGCCAAGCCTCGCAGAGATAGGTGAAAGAAGAAAGAGAGCACACAGGGGTCGCAGATGCTTGATAACGAATAGCAGCTGTCTTCACCACACTGTCAACTTTGGAAGCACACACACCAGGCAGTAGAGTCATGATCACTAGGTGCGAGGATAGGATTCAAAAGCATACATACAAAAGTATATCAAAATCCATGGTGTTAGCCAGACTTTAGGAACTTCTCAGGAGGGAGCTGCATAAGTCCACGGAGAAAGCCGCTTCCTTCAATAAAGAATTGTACTCCTTGGTCAAGGGAGATAAGTGAGTTTGTTTATTTGTTTGAGCATTTCCAAAGTCAGTATTTACCTATTGCTGGCCCTTGAGTCAGGACACCAGGCAGAGGTGTGTGTAGGGAGAGGGAAGGGACCGAGACAGGCATGGGGAACCCCACTGGACGCCCCTGGCCTCTGCACTCTTTTCACCCTGTTCATAGTCAGGGTGCTGACCACAGGAACATCTGAGACTCTGGGGTTTGTCCTAGAGTTACAGAGAATTTGTGCACATTTTAAAATGACTTCTCTCTCAGTTTCTCCCAAGAAAATACACAAGCCTCTAAAGTCACATGTATTTAATAAGCTATTTTTTTCATAAAGACATTTCATCTCTGAGTGATGAGCATCGTAGTTCACCTCTAGTCGAAGGCACAAATTTATCTCTACTCAGAAAGTATTGCAGAATCCAGGAAGCCAAAAATATTGAAGAGCAGCATGGAGGCGAGCTATGTTGCCAGGATGCCCACTGATGCATAAACAGATAGGAGCCACAGCTTGTTATTAATAAAATGGATGCCTTTGGCTGACTGGGCAGCTACGGCCACCTTCAAAGTCATTAAGCTTCAGGCCATGCTCAAGATGTATTGTGAGGTCTGGCTGCACGACAGTCTGGGTGGTGACATTCTCATGCAGTGTTTGATGCTATTGTGCCCAGCCACTGGGTAAATTTCCATCAGCTGAGGTTTTCAGAGGGTCTGAAACCAAGTTCAACATAATTCAACTATGACAAGACGCAACGAGAGGGTAGCAGAGAGCCAAAGATTTTCTCACGAATCATTATATAGAATTGATATTGAAGAATTGTTTCTAAGACGTGGGACAGATTGTTTAATATAAGAAACTCAACTGCATTTTAATAGCAAAAAGTAATTAGAAAATTCAAGTTAAAGAAACAGCATTTGTCAGAGCAACAGAGAATGTGGTAAATAAGACTAAATCTCATGCAGAGTACGCAGGCCTCCTCCCCACCGTTTTTGAGAAAAATGCAGCCCCTCATGAAAAGACTGAAATATGCTGGGTGCCATTGTTGCACGTGCCTGTATTCCGAGCACTGCAGAGTTAGAGGCAATTCAGTGTAACTCCAACACATTAAAAATTAAGATTTAGCCTAAGAACCTGGGAATCTGGGAAGACAATGTTGGCTTATATGGAAGCGTGTCTGGTATATCATCATCATCACCATCACCGTGGCTTATATTAACTGACCTCTGAGATGAAGAAATAGCTCGGTTGCTATAATGCTTGCCATACAAGCATGAGGACCTGAGTTTAACCCATATAAAAAACATGCCCTTGCCATCACACCATTGGGAGTATGTGATCAGATCCCTGCAGCTTGCTAACCAGTCAAGGAGAACAAGTGATTCACTGGCTGGTTTGGAACAACAGGGCCAACGGCTCCTGAGGAGTGCCGCTCCAAGCTGATCTTACGAATACCCACTCCCACACATGCGTCCACTATCACATGTGCACAGATTTACCACCCAAGCGGCACTCGCTGTGTCTCACATGATCCTCTATAAAATTCCGCGAATCTGCTAGAATTATTATGGCTCTGGACCAAAGCGTGACAAGGTCACTGGAACCTGGGCCATCTGGTTCAGAACTCATATTCTCACTGTGATGCCAGGCATGGGATTCAGGACTTCTCATGAGTTCAGTTCCAGAAAACTGTGTTGCTAGGCCTATCAGTATAAACTAAGTTGATGGTCTTCGGTTCTCTAGATCATTAGCTCCTTTTCAAAGACACCCACAAGCTGTCCCACTACAGGTGCCTTTGCAGCACCCTTATCCTGTGTTCCCAAATGATGAGAATCCACGTGGATCCGCCCTGCGGTCTGGCCTAGCTCTCACTTCATTCTCGAACTTTGTAGGGCCTTAAAACTTCGGAGTACTTTTCCACTTCTCACACTGCAGGATTCCTGAGACATTCCCGAAGGCTGGGGCGATGCCGCCTGCGAGTTCGGAAGGAGCGACTGATGAACCTTTACCGCTGGAAAATGTAAGATCCAAGCCTCGCTCTTCCTCTCTATGAAGAGCAGTGAGATGCAGTTTCCTGTTGGAAGCTTTCTAGAGATCGCCCCGTTGAGCAACCTCAGGGCACCCCACTTTGCATCTTGCAGTCTGAGCCTTCCTCTTACCTGTCACCTGTCGAAAGCTCTGATTTGTGTCTCTCAAACAATGCCTTAGCATTTCATTTCTCACCGTGGCTCTTATCTTAGAAGACTGGGGCAATGAAGTGGAGCTACCTCCATTTCACACATATCCACTTAGAACTGAATCACACATTTGTGCATACCACCACATACATGCACGCCTGGAAACATGCAAGGAGCAAATTCCTGCCGAAGGGATGGGCCAGCTTGTCTACCTCACTAGTCACCTGTTACATGAGCTCAACAGTGATTGTAAACTTTCCCAGATAAGGGTTTGTTGTTGTTGTTGTTTTGTAGCTTGTATAAAATTAAGTAATTTTGTGGAATCCACTAGGCAAGCTCCTCAATGGTTTGGTGATATTTATATTTAATATAAGCAGAAGAATGTCCACAACCTGATTCACCTTGAGCCCTCCCTATGAAATATTCTTTGCTTAGTTGCCAATCAGGCTAGGCAAAGGGTCTCTCTCGGGGATCTTGGATCTGGAGTCAACCACACTGTGGCACCAGGGAGAACTCCACTCTACCTGCTGCGCCTGCTGTCTCCAGAGCACAAGAGAAAACAATTCCTCTAAGAGCTATTTAGGCCTGAGCCTGCCTCCTACTGAGCTGCATGAAGATGCCTGCACTCGTGTGGTGTGGGAGATCCATTTGTCTATGTTTTTTTTATTGGTTAAGGAATAAAGAACTGCTTTGAGCCTATAGCAGAGCAGGGCGGGGCAGAGCAGAGCTAGGCAGGGAGGGAGACACCATGTAGCCCCTGCCTGAGACAGATGCTGGAACTGTTCGCCAGTAAGCAAAACTACGCCCATATTCTCAAATATTCTCTATAAATGTTTGTTTACATTTAACGGGGGATATGATATAGATATGAATAATTTGCATTGGTATGGATCTTGGGTTTTTTTTTGCATTAATTAAATTACTGCCTGGCCCATTATCATTAGCCTTTTCTTGGCTAACTCTCACATCTTATTTCAACCCATTCTTTATAGTCTGTAAGTCACCACGAGGTAGTGGGCTTACTGGGAAGATTAAGCATGTCTGACCCTGGTGACTTCATGGCAGCTCTTTCACTTCCTTCTCTC
>JAQHUG010000144.1:1972028-1987095 GCA_028555095.1 Dicrostonyx torquatus
TCATTTAAAAATGTAATGTATAATTAAGAAATATAAGTTAATAGATACCCATCTATAATAGTCAAGCTTGTAGTCATGTTAGTTAGATTTTCTAGATATATAGAGATATTTTTCAGTTAGATAGGTATTCTTAAAATCTTTCAGAGACCTTCAGAATATGGCATTTAAAATGTTTTAATAACTTAGGACTTTTCATGACAATGAGACACATCTGCTCCTAGCAGCACAAGCTACTTCAAGAGGAAGATGTGTATTGAAGAGGCTCCTTATGGAGTTTGCTAGACATTTGGGCAAGAAACTGCTCCTGCCTAGACCACTGAACTGGACATGCAGGACCCACAGAGAAATGACTGCTAAACTTGCCTAAAGGTGAGATGATCCTTTGGGGTTCCTGCTTCATGAAAGAGTCTGCTAGACATTCTGCAGGACACAGAAGAAAGTGACTGATAAACTGCCAATATAGGCAGAACTGTCTTTGAAATTTCCTGCTTCATGGAAAAGTCTGCTGGATACTATAGGCCAGTAGGCTGAAGATGGATGCCCCAATGGTACAGAAAAACTTTGGATGACTGTCCAGGCAGAGAGATATCTCTGTCAATTCTAGAGTTTTGGAAGTTGCTTACAATGTATACAGTGTACTTCCTGTTTACTTAGGTAATATATCCTTCTGGAGTCTTTGATGGGGTTAAAGAATTTATAGTTATAGTTTTCCTTAGATATGATAAAAGATAAAATAGATATAAATATTGTAACTATCATTCTTGCTTGATACCTGTTTTGTTATATGTAATTTTACTATGTTAAAGTTAAAGCCTTCCTTTTTGTTTAAACAGAAAAGGGGAAATGATGTGGGAGGTCCTTCTGTCTATGTGTTACTTTGATTGGTTAAGGAAGAAAGAACTGTTTTGAGCATATAGTAGAGCAGGGTGGGGCAGAACAGAGCTAGGCAGGGAGGACTGGACTGAATGCTGGGAGAAAGAAGGGTGGAGTTAGAGAGAAGCCATGGAGCCACCAGAGACAAACGCTGGGAACTTTACCAGGTAAGCCACAGCCACATGGCAATATATAGATTAATATAAATGGGTTAAATTAATATAAGAGTTAGCCAAGAAGCTAGAGCTAATGGATCAAGCAGTGATTTAATTAATACAGTTTCTGTGTAATTATTTCAGGGCTAAGCGGCAGAGACAAACTAGTGGTTTGCTGCTACACACCTGCTTAGCTCAGTCATTGATACAGAACATAGCATGTGCTGGTTCATTGGCATGGATAGTAATAATAATTTAAAATAAGAATAATAATTAATGATGATAATAATAATTGATAATAAGGGGAGGTATTAACAATAAAAAGGACAATGTAGCTGGATAGGGGGATGGCTCTCCTGTGACAAAACCCACTACTGCCTGCTGTGAGTCCTCTTTTGCTCCAGTTTTCGACCATCTCACCTCTGCATATGCCTCCTTACCGTATGAGGTTCATGAAAATCTCTTAACTTCCTCCTCGAGGCTGTCTGCATCCTACACTCCCCAGTGATCACATTCACATCTCTTAACCAAATGTGTGCTGTGCTGGTTTGAAAGGAAACGGCTCCTAAAGGGAGTGGCACCTTTATTGTGTGACTTTGTTGTAGGAAGGAAGTACATCATTGTGGAGGAGGATCTTGAGGCCTCACATATGCTCCAGCCACACCCAGTGAGACAGACCACTTCCTATTGCCTGTGGGTCAAGATATAGAGATCTTAGCTCCTTCTCCAGAACCACAGCTGCCTACACGCAGTCCGCCATGATGACAATGGACTAAACCTCTGAAATTGTGAACCAGTTTTCTTTTATAAGAGTGGCTGTGGTCATGGTGGCTTTTCACAGCAACAGAAACCCTAACCAAGACATGTGTATATGAAGCACTCCCTCAGTGTCCCACTCAGTGAGATCTACTGGAAGAAGAAGAACAAGCAAACCCTGAGACCAAAGGGTTTATTACCTAGTTGGAGAGAGAAAAAAATATCCTGGTTATGCAGATTCTATGCATAGTGCAGGAATAGATGGTGAGACCAATCACTTCTGGATAGGCAACAGTAATCATCAAAGCAAGCAAGCTGAGATGAGCCAAGGGCACTGGGAGTTAACCAGTTACATTCAAAGCATCTATAGGAAGAATTATTCAGCTGTATTGATGGTCCAGCCAGAACAAGGAAGCTTGAGAAGGTGAAGTGCTAGCACAGTCTTAGTTAGGGCTTCGATTGCTGTGGTAAACACAATGACCAAAGTAACTTGAGGAGGAAAGAGATTGTTCCAGTTCCAGAGCACAATCCATCACCATAGGAAGTCAGGGCAGGAACTGAAGGCAAGAGCTGATGTCAAGGTCATGGAAGAGTGCTTCTCACCAGCCTCTTCCCAGCACCGTGCTCAGCTGGCTTTCTTTTACAACCCATGGCCAACTGCCCAGAGGAGGCACTGTCTACAAAGGACTGGACACTCACACATCAATTGTTAATTTTAAAAAATGCTCCCACAGGCTTGTTTGCAGGTCAATTTGGTGAAAGCATTTTCTCAATTGAAGTTCCCTCTTTACAAATGAATTTAGACCATGTCAGGTTGGCATGAAAACTAACCAAGACATTTGGGGTCCCTTGCAATAGTCTATGCATGGAGTTACAGGGTCTAGATCTGAGATTCTAGTGAAATGCAAAGATGGAGGTCAGAGATAGACATGCCAGAGGAGCTAGGGCAGAATAGCTCTTGTAAGAAGGGGCTCTTAACATTGCTTCTGAAGACACCAGGCTGAGAGATTGTGAAATGATGTCAAGTGCAATAAGGGAGTTGGGCATAGTACCATATGCCCATCACCTCAGCACTCAGGCAGCTGAGGCAGGAGGATCAAGAGTTTGAAGCCAGACTGAGCTGTATATCAAGACTGTCTCAAGAAGCAAACAAATCAAAAGTGAAAAGGCTAGAGGAAGGATTACTGATTGGGAGGTCAGACAGAGGGAGGGATGGGCACAGATGAAGAAATAAGCTCTGTTTTATATGCAATGTGCTCTTGATAACCTGATAGACAGGAGGAAATTTTCAAATAACAGGTGGTGTAGGGGGGTTCTTCTGTATTTTGTGTGCTTTCATTGGTTAATAAAGAGAATGCCTGGCCTGTAAGATAGGACACGGCCCTTAGGTGGGCAGAGTAGACAGAACAGAGTTCAGGGAAGAAAGGAAGTGAGGGAGACACCATGATCCTCCGGTCCAAGATGGATGCAGGTTAGAATCTTCCAATAAGTCACCACCTCGTGGTGACATACAGACTTTTATAATGGGTTAGTTTAAGATGTAAGAGTTAGCCAAGCAAAGTCTAGAGATAATGGGCAAGGCAGTATTTAAATGAATATAACTGTCGTGTGGTTATTTTGGGCATAAGCTAGCTGGCGGCCGAGAGCCGTGCGGGAAGGAACAAAAGGGCCTGCATTCCTCTCTGGTGTCGGGAACACAGCCGCCCCCTCTTACAACAAACAGGTCTGAGAAGTTCAACAGGACAGAGGTTAGGCATGTCAGCATTCTGGGTTTCATCACTACCTGGCAGTGCTTTATGTGTCATTAGCTACCTGATCCTAAGTACCTCTCACTCTACAGAGGGCTCACCCAGGACTCCCTATAGATCGCCTTCTTTATTTCAGTCAAACTATGGGAAATATGATTTGGACATAACACAACTCACTTATTATCTTAAGGATGTTTTAGGATTTTCTAAATCTACACACTTTCCATTGCCTTTCAGCCCCAGTCTGGGGTCAACAAACAAGACTTCATTCTTCCACTTAGATACATTTCTACCAGATTTACTTTGAATCTGGTTCAAGTTTTCTGAGCATTTAATTCTTTAGTTCTCTATCTGTAATATCTTCAAAAAGCACATCCTAGCCATTGTTACTGCCATGAAGCAGGACAATGAATGTCCACTGTCCCCTTTATCTTTATTAGACCATCTAGCTGCAATCCGGTCTCACATTAGAACTGGAAAGTGAGGGATAAGTTATTTGGATGAAATGTTTCCCCTGCTGCATAGCAGTGGGCTGCCATCCAGCAGGGCCTGAGGGCACATATCTAGTTGGCAGATGGCAAGGAACTGGCTTTGTGTAAGTGACTCGGACTGATGATTACATCCAGCCATTTCACCGGATACCAGAAACTCTGCCAGCACAGAGAGACATCTTACCACAGTTCACAATTAGCATCCTAGATTGTGTGTATGCTTGAAGTTAAAAGTCATACTATGATTATGTATAAGCATAAATGTGTACATAGATATTAAGGTGTATTGTCCCCACAACACAAGCCAGCATTAACTTTTGCTACTTCATTTGAGTACTGCTTTTTGATAAACCCTAATTCTGTATATACAGTCTCTATGCCAGACTATAGTTCAAAGAAGATAACTGTAAATAGTTACAACACATTTGTCATGTCTATATATTAGTTGTATAGAAGATATTGAAATGACCCTAATTTTCATCACAATCCCGTGAGATGTGTACTGTTAACCCACATTACAGGGAGACGGTTAAGTAATGTGTCCATGGAATATGGTTAACAAAGATGGGCTGAGGATCCGAATCTGAGATTCTCCAGGAAAGGAATCTTTCTATCGTGGCAGTCATAAAAACATAAGAGTATCTGTTAACTGAGCGAGGAAACGGAGGGTTCTCAGGCTCATACCACTCATATGTGTCGTACTGGATTGATTCACAGACATGACAATGAGCTTCAGACGTGGCATATGTTCTCTAACTATAAGTCCATGAAAATTATATAAAGTTAAGAGGTATCTTCAAAAAGTGTAACACCTGGAAAACAAATGCCACAAGATTGTACACGTCAACTAAGGACCTCCAGCCTACACTCTGGTCACCTTCATGGCCACAGTTGACTACTGTCCCTCTTAGATCTGAACCTAGATCTAAGCAGGCCACCCCACTAAGACCTAGACAGAAGAAGTAGAACAACTTGGATTTGAACCAGTAGTTTCCAGCATCGAGTTTATGGCTTAAGGGAGCTGGGACAAGTCGGTAGGACACTGATCATGAGCCAAGCCTGGTCCCTGGTCCCTGATCCCTGGTCCCTGGCTGCACTCTGTTGCCCTGTTCTCTTCTAATATACAGGCTACTTCCTCGCTCTTCTCTCCCTGAGAAAGACTGGCAAACACCTTCATCCTATGTACCATATAATTTGACATCATGACACCGCAGAAGTTTCATGTCATTGGTGTTTGGCTAGTGGCTACTCTCGGCAGTTACCTGACTGCGTGCCCATGGTGTTTCCATGGAAAACTTAGATGACTCCAGAGAATGAGAGCCTTTCATGCCCCATCCAACAGCCACATCTCTTTACCTCATTTCTCCTTCTAACGAGTAAAAATTTCCTTCTATTACAGGTTATCTCTAGAGTTCACTGTCAAGTTCATTTTAATTCTTGCATTCCCGGATGAGATACTCATTCAAAATGAATTGCTGTCATGTCCGTCACGGGCGCAGCCACTGGCATGGGAATTGTATTTCTTTAATGTCTTCATTCCTCTGGACATGTTCTTTGTAGAGGTCTCCATTATGCCACCATCCTTGGAGAGAACCAGTGGCAATTACAGACAGGACCTTCTGCTGCCCAAAGCCCTAAGAAGCAAGCCTAAAATGTTTTCACACTGTAAGCTCTGTCCTGGGTGACTGTGACTGGGTGCCAAGCCCCAAACAACACAAAACAGCAGCTATTCTCCTGGGACATTCAGGTGCCAGATAAGTTTCTTTTCTACTCTCAAAATTGGGCAGAGATTCACAGTAATTGAATGAAAGAATGTTTAATAATTTCAAATATTCTTCATCCAGGGAGAAAGAGTAGGCTTTAATTAAATGGTGTCATTTAATACACCGTCCAGCAGATACTATAATTGGGTTCTTTAGTATGGAACACAGTAATGTCTAAGATTTACTGAAGTGATAATGACTCTAATTTAGCCCAGCGGATACATAAACAGCATGGCTACCTCTGACACCCAGCATATGCCACAGAGCGAGCTTTGATCCCGACGTCTGCACTACTCCAGCCAGTCATTTCTTTCTGAAATAAAATCACTAATCACCCAGAGCAAACAAGCCCTATTTATACTAAACAGGTATGATGCTGGGTATGTGTGGGGCAAGGGGCTGTTCATTTTCACGGATACAAAGAAAGAAGGGCTACCTTCAAGGCAGTTGTGTGTTTTAAGTCCTAACTTCACTTGATCATTTACAAGGACGTTCATTTCCAAGCTTGGCTCCCGTCTCCTCCTTGCTTAATCCTGAAATGGGATACAGTTAAGGTCCTATTCTCTAGTCTTTCTGTTTGGTAATTCTGAACAAAGCAGAAAGGAGTGGGGGTGATGTGGTGAGGAATTTAACTGATTCTAAAAGATGAGGAAAAAACTGATCTCTTTGGATCCAACTCCACAGATGTATTACAAAGTAACCAGAGATTAAATTCCTTTGCTAAATTCTTTGTTTTCAAAACTAAGTGGTTCCTCCACAGACAGATGGAAAACTTTCATTTCCCTGATTGCAAATGCCCATCAACATGTTTATTTTGGAAAAGAATGGAAACATTGATTATAGCAGTAGTTGGGTGGGTCACAGGAACATAAAAATACGCCTTGGCTCTGTCACTGGCTGGGGAAATAAAATTTGCAATCACTGTGGACGCTGGGGTGTATCTCCCCCTTCATAGACCTTCCAGTCCTGCATCTGGGATTGCTAACAGCATCTCAGCATCCCTGGGGTGTAATTCCTTCTTCATAGGCCTTCCAGTCCTGTATCCGGGATTGCTAACAGCATTTCAGAGCTCCTCCCTGCCCTCTTAGAACTTTGGGGGGGGCGGTGTTCCAGGGCTCATTTCTAAATGCTGAGAACTGTAACTGGTCCTCTTTGAAAATTGCATGTACAAAACTGTAAAAATCGGGGTGCCACCAGCTTGTTGTAGCCACCAGTTATACGCCTGGGCATCTCCACCTTTGAACTGAAAATACTGGTGGTGGGAGCATAATGAATGAATATGTATGGCCTTTCCCCCAGTCACTAATCCTGAAAGCTATCTGCTTACAGAACATTTACATCATATTAGGCATTGTAAATTATCTAGAGATGATTGAAAGTATATGAAAAGGTGCACATAGGTTAATATGCAACTATGACACCAGCTTATACACGAGACCAGAAGCATCCTTATGTGTTAGTATCCATGAGAAGTGGGAGTCTCGGACCATCTTTCTCCACCTGCGACAGCAAAGAGCAACTGCAAACGCAGAGGACCTGGCAGCCAGGCTAGGAAAGGAATTCTGAACTAAGTAAAGGATGAAAGGGAACCAGTGCGCATCCTCACAGTCAGAGGACAAGCCTCCTGCCAGCGCAGCTAACAGCACAGCTCTCCAGGGCCCGGCCCCACGTTGACTGCCACCCAGAGACACTGCTATATTCCTGCTCTCCCTCACAGAGCCAAGACTCCCTGGATTGAGTGACAACCACAAATACCACTTTGCTTTGCACAATTAGAGCCTCTGCTTTGCTTCCCTGACAATTACTCTTCATAGCAGGGACACGGGCTGTACCCAGAGTGCTATTCTGGGCCTGGTCCCCACTGACCTTCCAACTGTCAAACCCAATGCCCTCTTTCTAGTCATTACCCTTCTTGACCTTTCTGGGGAAATTATAGTGGTTGGTCAAACATCGCACTCTGGAACGCTCTCCCCTGGCTGTGGCGTGTTCACACTGCTCTCTGATGCTGGAGCAAGCGGAGAACTCAGATACGCTTGAGCCACCCTGTTAGGATCTTTAGTCGCTTGCTGGTTCCGACCTGATAAAAGCAAATGAACAGACACACAGAAGCCTTCCCAGACTTTAGTGGCCTCCTCTTCTTAGCTTCTTTCCCGAAACTCCTCACGGGACTCCCCTTCCCCAAGACACACATTTTTCCATATGTATATGTTCCCATTTTCCTCAAGGCTGTGCCTCCACCCGTTTGTGCCCCTAATCTCTTCCCCTCTTTTCTTCACTTCATGGGACCCAGGGTGGTTCTCAAAGATCTGCAGCGCCCTGGCCATTAGCTGGAAACTCCATGCAGCTCCAGCCCTCACCTTTTACCCCTGCTGGCACTTAGGCTAGAACACAGGAGTGACACATGTCATCCATTTTTGCTGCAGTGAGCTACATCAGTCTTGAGACTCAGGCTGTCCTTCACGTTCACACTGACCTATGCACAGGTCTTAAGTACGATCGATCGTGTAAGAACCTTAATTATCTGAAGTATTGCTAACCAGGAGCGAGCGGTCCTCCTGCTAACCAGGAGGTAACAGGTTCCAGGTGTTTGCTGGAGGTGGTGGAGTGAAGGTTACAAATGGATTTCTCTCCGAACTAGCGTTCTCCCTTCTGTAGGCTCCAGGCGGGGTCTTTTGAATTCTGTTCCTGGGTTTCTGAATGACCCAACAGCCACTGAGCAAGCATTTGCCTTGGCATTTCACCCCCAGACCAAATCCCAGCCTCCCTGAGGGAGTGCAGGCACCTAATGCACACAGCATAAAGAAGCCTGTTAAATCTAATGAAAGGACTGTTTCATGAGGACCACATCTTCCCAGATTCTCTACATTCTCCTGCTCCTTCTCCCAGACACCCAACAGAAAGAACGGCAACTTCTGAGAATGCAAGATGAACAGGGAAGTGGCGGCCATTCCCAAATGCCCTGCATCTTGTATTCAGCATGGCGCATCACCTTAAAAGGGGACCTGAGCTCTTTAGTTAGTGGTGGACACATTAAAAGATAGGTGGTGTTGCTGTCACTGTATTTGCAAAGAGACCCAACCCCCTCGAAAAAACGAAACTGTCTCAGTAACACGGTGTGTGTGAATGTATTTGTGTGTGTATTTGGATATATGTGTGAGTGTGTGTGTATTTGTATGTATGTGTGAGTGTATGTGTGTGTGTTGATATGAATGTATTTGTGTGTGTGTTTGTATACATGTATGTGTGAGTGTGTTCGTGTATATGTGCTCACACTTACATCACAGCGTTTTGGGAACTGGTTCTCCCCTTTTCACCATGTGGGTTCTGGGGGGCAAATTCAGGACATCAGGTTTGATCTGCTACCAGACTGAGCTATTTTGCTGGTCTAAGAAGTGATTTTAAGTCCCCATTGGACTGGGACACTCACTAATGGTGATAATTTTGAAACAGCTCCATTGACACAGTCTTTTCATAGGTAATTTGGGAAAATCCAGCCTGTGGTGCCCACACATGACATTATCTCCTTGATAGCACATTAAAACTTCATTCTTTGAAAAATTGTGTGGGAGAGTTTGGGTCATAATTACATGTTCAGATTTTGCTTGAGAGGACCTATTAGATAAGCAGATGAGTCAGAATTATTTCTTAAATACTAGGGGAATAAACCCTTTAGGCAGCATCTGGAAAGCTGGTTAGTTTGTAGATGTCTTTAATGACAGTTTCTTAGAAGAGCTGGCCATAAACTCCAGAGCAATTGACTTCCAGGCCAGCGTGTTCCTCCTCGGCCCTGAGCTGAGCCATGGCGAAAGCAATTTGGGGGATTCTAGTCAATTCAATAGGTATTGCTGAATACATTATTGCATTAGAGAATGCAAGAGGAACAAATTAATCTCCAGTGCCTCCAAGCTGGTCTCTAAGTTTGTATGCAGCTCTTACCATCAGCTGCAAATGAGAAAAGGTTACTGAAAACCTGCAAGCATTTCAAAGTGTAGGGCTTGGCTCAGTCCCTCAGTACTTACAGATTCGGACCTTTTCCAGCCTTGCTTGCTTGCTCCCAGTCTACTGTGAGATGGACAGACAGACCTCCTCTGCCATATTTTCCCACCATAGTAGTGTGTGCCAACATGGACACAAGCAGTCATGGTCTAAACCTTTGAAACTGGGCCAAAATACACCTCGCTGCTTTATAAGTTTATTTCCTGAGGGTGTTTTTGTCACCGTGACAGAAAGGTGGCACACATGGTAACTGTCACTATTATCACTTCCATTCTTATATTGATTCTAAAGAAGAAATGACTACTTCAAAGCCCGGAAATCCTGTTCAGGACTAAGTGGCTGGAAAAGGGATGTCTGTGAGCTCAGGGAGCCTTTCTGGGTGCCCTCGTTTTCACTTACTCTGCTGGGGTCATGTCTGTGTTCCTAAACCATCCATACGTCCTGATTCCTTAAGCTAGACAACGTTCAAGGTCCTGTGCTGCACAGTTAGGCTTCCTGAGTCATTTAGCCTCCTTTGCCTTCTGTGCACTTGCTTTGACCTAGCCACAGTGACTGTCCGAGAGCCTCATGCTGCCCATCAAGAGAGATACTGGGATGATGCACGGAAGCATTAGATTCGGATAGAGACAAGTGGCTTCAGAGCTGTCCCCGCTACTAAGAAACTGTCTGTCTTTGTAAAAGTAACTGGGGTTCCCTAAGCATCAGCTTTTAAAAGTTAAGTCATTCATTTCAAAATAACTGTTGGTGAGCCAGGAGACATGGTTCTTATTGCCCCGGAATGCACCGACTGGGCTACAGAGGACGGATGAGGCACTTACACCTTGCTGCTGGTTGAGTGAGTGGACTAGCCAAAGGATGTGCAGAGGGAAACTTCCCAGCAGATGCAGGATAAAGAAACCATGGAAATTTGGCCCCTTATGGGCCTGGGGAGGGAAGCAGAGGCCAGACCATAATGGCTCTTTAAATGTCACTCCAGAATTTGGACTTTAAGGATTTTTGGGATTTAATTTAGTTTGGAAGAATGTTTGCCTGAGATGCACAAAGACCTTGGTTCAATCCTCAGCATTGTGTAAATCAAGTTGTGGCATACAACTATAATTCAAGAATTTAGGAGATAGAAATAGGAGGATCAAAAATTCAAATTACCCTCAACTATGTATCAAGTTCAAGAATGGCCTAGACTACTTGAGGACCTGTCTAAAACAAACTACACTGGCTGGTTTTGTGGGTTAACTTGATACAAGCTAGAATGTCAAAGCACCTCAGCTGAGAAAATGCCTCCATGAGATCCAGCTGTAAGGCATTTTCTCATTTAGTGAGCAATAGGAGAGGGTGGCCCCACCCCTGGGCTGGGGGTCCTGGGTTCTAGAAGAGAACAAGCTGAGCAAGCCTGGGGAAGCAAGCCAGTAGGCAGCTCTCCTCTGTGGTCTCTGCATCAGCTCCTGCCTCCAGGTTCCAGCCCTGCTTGAATTCCTGTCCTGACTTCCTCCAATAATGGCCTATGATCTGAAAGTGTAAGCCAAATAAACCCTTTCTTCCCCAACTTGCTTGTTGACCATGGTGTTTTCGCCACAGCAATAGAAACTCTAAACTAAAATAGAAAAAAAAAAACCCTCACCCAAAAAACTGACATCATAGTCAAATGAAAAAGAGGAGTAGCCAAGGAAGAGTCAGACCCGATCTGTAGCCAGTGAGGATCTCTCCGAATGCTGTGTGAGAATGGACTGAATGAGGAGAGGGGGGCAGGCAAGGCTAGAAGGAGCAAGACCTCTAATAGGTGGTCCCAGCAGTGATGGTGACACCTGGACCAATGCAGGATCTAGGGAAGGGCTGGGGAACTCCAGAAATGTCTGCAGCATAGACGTAGCTGGACTCTGCTGAGCTCTGGAGGTGAGGCAGGAATCGGGGGCGAGGGCATCCTTAGGGGACACCACTGACTGACAGTGACTCACTGTGCTGTGACCAACATACTAGATATGCTGGAGCTGGGGGAGGAGGAGGCGGAAGAAAGCGTTGAGTTCAGCCTGAACATTTCAAAGGGCAAACAACGACACAACCCAACACAGCCCTTATTAAAATCACACCACATAAAATGTTGGTCGTGGCGCTCCGGGGATACCCAACAAGCGTGGTTTCCTTTGCTGTGCAGCAAATCATTCCCTCTCCGAGGACCCCTGCCTTCTCCTTCTGTGAGTTTAGATTCTGCTCAGGCTGCAATGCTCATCTCAAAAGTCACTGCTGCCCTCTTGCCTTCCCCGAAGCAGCATGTGCCCTGGCTGGGGTCACATTTTTATATTGTGTCACATTGGTCCTGTAGCTTTGGGTGTTTATTAGTGGCAGGACTCATGCCAATTGATCCCTAATCCTCACACTGATATTCAGTGGTAAATAACATTTAACTAAACAAAAATGTCTCTATAATATATTATTCTATACCACATGTGACATATCACAGTCTATGATAGCACTCATAAAAATTCAGAGAGCTAAGACCCTTATTACTAAAAAATATTCATATTTTACTATCTCTCTCCTGAAGGCAACAGAGAGCAAAGGGAAGAACATAGGTTTCAAAGTGAAGATGACTTGATAAATAGGACTTTCATTTTCCAATTATGTGACTTTAAATGAGTTATTATCCATGAACTGTTCCTTTATCTAGAAAGTAATCATGAAAACTCTAGACTCTTGAGGTGATCATGAGACTACATGTTCTAGAACAAATGCCTAGGACAGAGTCTGGCTTTGTTCAATAAATCCTGTTTATAGAGGATGTAGCACTGAAGTTAAGTGCTTGCCTAGTAGCCTGCGAGGCCCTGGATTTGACCTTCAGTTGTGTGCGTGCGCACACCACACACACACACACACACACACACACACACACACACACACACCCTGCTCCAACCATTCCCACTGTTACTATCCTCAGAATCAAGAAAGAATAAAGGACTAGATCCCTGCAAAAAAGAAAACAATGCCTATGCTTACACCCCCCCCCATGCCATGCCCCTTTGGTGCTCTTGTCTGTAATGCAAATGCTGGCATGCCTATTGTTCTAGTTAAGCTACACATTTCCATTCCACGGTCTGTGTCCAGGTCACATTACAGAGCCCATTATGCCTCCCATCGCTCTGTCTGGGCTGCATATCTGCTCGAGAGCAGTAAAAAGACCCCTTGCTTTGACCAGAGCATAATAGAAACCCTTAGAAAAATGCTGAGCTGTTCATTGTTTAGAGGATCCTATGAAAATGGAAGGTAATGAAGTAGACAGTTGCAAAAAATATTGGCTGAACACAATCACGGTAGTCAGTATGCCACCCTGACTAATCTTGATTAAACAGCAAGATGTATAAAACTGAATCTGTAGACACACGAAGGCTCAGCAGCGGAGGGTGATTTTAAGTGTCAGCTTCTTGTCGTTAATATCCAGTTTGGCTTTGTATCTCTCAGGATCTATCACATTTTTAAAACCTCTCTGGCAACCGATGATTGCATAAAATTGTTTGTTTATGTATGCCATAGGAAGGAGGCTCAAAACGAAAACATTAGTTCTGGCCCCAAAAGCAACCCAAGAGTAGACTGGTTCATCTTCCAGGCAGAACACTGCAGCTGTTGAGAGGAAAGTTTTTTCTGCATTTCCTGAGTGTTCTGTGGCTATGAATCTGGAACCAGGCAGCTCCTTCCCAGAGGGTCGGTCTCCCCGCTTTATCTGCTTTCATCAAAACAGACGTGACACCAAAACTGCAAACAAGCGGAACCATCACCTGGAAGTGGAGTGGCGTTCTGTCACTGAACTCTGGCCTCAGCTTTGGCATCCTGTTTCAGGTTCTTCTTTTCCTGTGCACGTTGCCCAAAACTAGTACCTGGCCCGGGGTTCTGCTCTCGGGAACAGTAGCTTTCAAAGAGCAGATATCTTAGCACAGATTGTTGGTGAAATAGGCAGACAACCCTGCCTGTAAATTGCAAGTTCTCTCCTGTGCCTTCTCCTGGTGCAGATCCTCTCTGAAGTTCCAGCATGCCTTGTGGCTGAGCCCTCCCTATGGATACAAAGGCAAGCATTTCCTGAAGGTCCAGCGTTTTCTTCTAAGGTAATGTTAGAAGGAATAATATTGACAGTTCCCAGCAGCTCTTTCTTAGGCTTTCTTCTATGAGACTTCCATGTCCATAGGGAGTAAGCCTCATCCAGCCACCATCGATATGATTTCAATAAAGACTGACCTTAAAACTCACACCCGTTTCTAGGATTTTGGGAAATTAGTTTCAGGAATCTGGAAGGCTGGGTATGTGCCCGTTCTCCTTTGAATGTTTGTCAGCTCTCCAAGTCATACTGAAATATAATTGTCCTTGAAAGGATATTAAGGGATGGGGCCTCTAGGAGGCAGGAGGATTTTTGTCTTTGGCAGTTCTTAAAGGGTGAGTTTGCTTTCTTGGGACGAATTTTGTCTTCCCCCACCTTTTGCCCTCCTAATATGTAAAAAGGCCTCATGGGGTGCTGACACCTTGATATTGGGGTTCCGATCTCCAGAACTGTGAGGATAAACTGTCATCCTGGTAAATGACCCAGCCTCAGGTACTTATAAGAAAATACAGAAGAAGCCAGACACTGAACTTTAGCGATTGCTCTTTCACAGACTTAGCGAGTGGCAAGGGCAGTGGCAGGGGCTGCTGGGGCTACGGGTGCCCCTCTCATTAGGTCCATCGTGAGTCTGGGTTCTGTAGACAGAAACCACATCAGTGACTCTTCCGCATCACCTAGTTACAACTCCAGGAGAGGGAGCTTCAACCAGGCTTTCGGGGCTGAACACTCCGTGGATGGCAGACTATATGGAGCAGGAAGCAACCCTGCCCTGGAGACTGTTGTTCTAGGAGGCCCTTGAATGGTCGGTTGTATTGACAATTAAGATTTGAATATACTGACAAACTGTTTTAAGCTTTTCTCAATGAAAAGGAATCACAGGTTTGGAAAGGAATGTGGGTGTGAAAGAATGAATAAAACGATGGTCCCCACTTCACCTCAGAACTTCTAGATAGCCTGCTGGCCCTCACCTCACCTTACCTCCTCTAGATAGCCTGCTGACCCCCACCTCATCTCCTCTAGATAGCCTGCTGACCCCCACCTCATCTCTAGATAGCCTGTTGACCCCACCTCACCTCCTCTAGATAGCCTGCTGACCCCACCTCACCTCCTCTAGATAGCCTGCTGACCCCCACCTCACTCATCTCCTCTAGATAGCCTGCTGACCCCACCTCACCTCCTCTAGATAGCCTGCTGACCCCACCTCACC
>JAQHUG010000144.1:1987380-2000254 GCA_028555095.1 Dicrostonyx torquatus
CTGCTGACCCCACCTCACCTCACCTCCTCTAGATAGCCTGCTGACCCCACCTCACCTCACCTCCTCTAGATAGCCTGCTGACCCCACCTCACCTCCTCTAGATGTGTGGTCATGAGAACCTGGCACCCCTAAAGCTAAAGCCTTAGTCAGCATTTGGTGACTGAGTGCTTGCTGTGAGGCCAGGAAGTAATAAATAAATGTACTTTCTCTACCGACTAAAACTCTTTATGAAGGGATCTGGGCTCCTGCTGCCTGTTCTGAGCTAGGATAATGGAACTGCTAAGTTAGCAAGATACCAGAAATAGAATTCAAAGCCTTTGTCTTTGCAGTAGGAGTCCAGTGTTACAAATGACAGAGATCAGAGCCATCCCAGGTCCTCTGCCCAGTGTTCTTCACTAGATGTGTGAGCCCTCTTGTAGGCTAGCATACGCATGACTGAATCCTCATGAAGACTCACACTGAAGGGCCCAAACATGATTTTCCTATCAATAAACATTTGTGAAGTCTCATTATGACTGCATTGTGATATTTTGGGAATCCCAACACATTGATCTCTGTGGACTTCTTCCATTAAAAGAAATTGAAAACTAAGATTAAATATAGCAACTATGTGAATATAATGATTAGTATTTAAATATGTCTGGTGACCCATACCTAGAATCCCAGCACATGGGAAGCTGAGGCAGGAGGATTTCCATGAATTTAAGGACACATTGGATTATAGAGTGAGATTCTGTCTCAAAACATTAAACCACCTTCACACACATGAAGATTAATATTAAATAAGAAAATATTTTCTTTGACAAAAAGTTTGGAGGTTCCCCCTTTAGTTTTAAAATAAATTTATCATGTTTTCTAAAACCCCTAAATTTCCATGGGTCCTGTGCTGATGGATAAGTTGGCCTTTTACCACTGATAGCAACCCTGGGGGTAAGTCTAAGTGTGAAGATGTACTCTCCCACCACCCAATACACGAGATCATCAGAGAGGGGAAAATAGAGAGACTTTGCTCTCTGCTTTAGGCTTCACAAAGACTGCCGTTTACTGAAGCAAAAGCTCCAGCAGCCACCGATTTCTCCATTACCATCTCTCCAATGTCTCTCCACCGTCCCTCCACTACCATCTCTCCACCACCTTCTCTCCACCACCGTCTCTCCACCACCGTCTCTCCACCGTCTCTCCACCGTCTCTCCACCACCATCATCTCTCCACCACTGTCTCTCCACTGTCTCTCCACCACTGTCTCTTCACCATCTCTCCACCATCATCTCTCTACCACTGTCTCTCCACTGTCTCTCCACCACTGTCTCTTCACCATCTCTCCACCATTGTCTCTCCACCATTGTCTCTCCACCACCGTCATCTCTCCACCGTCTCTCCACCATTGTCTCTCCACCATCTCTCCACCATTGTCTCTCCACCATCTCTCCACCATTGTCTCTCCACCGTCTCTCCACCACCATCTCTCCACTGTCTCTCCACCACTGTCATCTCTCCACCGTCTCTCCACCATTGTCTCTCCACCGTCTCTCCACCATTGTCTCTCCACTGTCTCTCCACCATTGTCTCTCCACCACTGTCTCTCCACCACTGTCTCTCCACCTTGTCTCTCCACTATTGTCTCTCCACTGTCTCTCCACCATTGTCTCTCCACTGTCTCTCCACCATTGTCTCTCCACCACCGTCTCTCCACTACTGTCTCTCAACTAAAAAAGCCCAGCCACAAACATTTCAGCTGAGTCATGCCTGAAAATTTTCCTGCCCTCTTTTGCCCCACCCGTCCTGAGCGAGGTAATGCCTTCCCTGTCTCTGTCGTCAGCTACGTGGTTCATGTCATCCTTCTTATAAAAAGCTATTGTTAGAAGCCATTGCCACTAAATACTCTTGACATCACGTCCTCCAGCAGAGCTTAAAGATATAAAATATTTAAGCGGTAAAGCCTGACAGAGCATTTATTACTCAGAACCATTCAGTACTCTGTCCTGCTGTGAGACAAGATGCTGAAGGCCAGTCTGTTTCCTGCTCCCCTGGAGCAGGAGTGCAGATGCTGAATGCTGCCTCCCTGGGAAAATGATTTTATTACTAACATTGGTCTTAAAACAATTACTAGATAGAAAGGCATCAATAAAGATGATAGCCATGGAAATAAACTAACCCCTGACAGCACCAAGCCTCTGGCTCTGTCTTCTGATGATTAAGGTTGCTGTCTCTCCACAGCAGCAGAAATAATCCAGCATGCTTGAATGAGGCCCTTGTAAGTAAAACAAATCACAAGCCATGGAATCCATCCATTCTTACTTTTCAATGGAGAAAAAACAAGGATCTACCCAATATTAAATGTTAAATAAGTGTGCACATGCGCACATGTGCATGCAAGCACACACACACACACACACACACTCACACACATCCCCACACACCAAGTTTGTAATGGAAGAGCTGTGCGTACAAGCTGGTTAATTTTAGGAGAAAAACAATAAAAAAAAAATCACAACCACCCAAAACAAAACTCACTCTGTATTGAGAAGAATGCATTCTTTCTCAGATTTTTCAAAAATTCAATTATCTCTAGGGTCCTGTGCCCACTAGGAGCTTTTTCTAAGTAATTAAGGCATCAGAGTAGAATAATGACATTATTCCTTAGTCAGCCCCTCTAATGTGTTAATTTATGAATATCACATTTTAGCAAGCCTAAATAATTCACTGTATGGATACTAGGTGGTGGCCATCAGTCATGAGCAAAATGGAAATCTCTACAATTATGCATCATTTGCACATCTGAGCCAAAGGAAAGACTTGTGCTTTTGAATTGGGTCTTTCCAGGCCCCTAAGAGCTGCCTGTAGCCCATGCTTAAAGGAACTTGGTTCTCTCGACAGGTGCCTTACCCATGGCAGATGCTCACAAACCCAGAGAAGCTGGAACCTAATAGTTCCCATTATTCTCTCCAGGCCCCTTTCTCTTCAGAAGGATGGTAAATTGTTTATTTTCTAAGATAAAACCTTCCTCAGTATGATGGAGAGTCTAAATGCTAGGATATAGAGCTCAGAGTCCTATTTATTTATTTTCAGCATGAAGGATCAAGTCCAGGGTTCTGTGCATGCTAGGCAACTACTCTACTTCTGAGCTGCACACTCAACCCTCCCTTATTCTTTACAAGCATACATCAGAGACACCCACAATTAGTCTGTTGATCATATAAAATTAATTCTCTTAAAAGTAAGCTGTCAGGTTAGAGAAATGGCTCAGCAGTTAAGAACACTGGCTATTCTTCCAGAGGACTCAAATTTGATCCCCAGCACCCTCACAGTGGCTCACAACCATCTGTAACTCCGGTTCCAGTAGAATCCGAATCCTTCTCCTGGCTTCCTCAGGCATCAAGATACACACAGGTATACAGAGACATGTGGATGCAAAGTATACACACGTGGTATACACAGACATGCATGCAGACAAAAATCCCATAACACATTAAAAGTAACAAAATAATTTTTAAAATTAAAAATTGGTCAAAGGCTTTGAGAAACCAGACCAAAGTTGAAAAACACAGAGCATGGGCATGTCACAAAGAGGAGCTCAGAGCACGGGCATGTCACTAAGGGGAGCTCATGTGTTCACAGATGATTCCAGAGAAAACCAAACCCTGCCATATTCTTTGTTTTCTGTGTGAGGATCCATGGCTCCTCAAAAGCAGATGTCTAGTCAGTGTGTATGCTCCACCCTATTTGTTGCCAAATTCCAAATGCCACCTCTTTGGGAGATATTGGAAGGGATTCTAAAAGGAATCCTCTGCTCTGTCATCATTGGAGATGGCATTTGACCAAAATCCATCAATCAAACAGGTCTGCTCATCTTTGGGTTAATCCCTGCTCAGGTGGTTAGACAACAAGCGCTAAAAACTAGCTTTCCAACCGCTAGAACTCCACATAGAAAGCGGCCTGGGGAGACAGGTTAGCAGTTAAGAGTGTGCGCTGCTCTTCCAGAGTTCGGTTCTCAGCATCTCTGTCAAGCAGTCCACACCTAACTACCCTCTTCTGGCCTCCTTGGGCATTGCACACAGTTGGCATACAAAGAGGCATTCACACAAGTAAAAACAAAATGAATATATATTTTTAAAACGAAATACATATCTTAATGACTTCATTATTCCATGTCCCTAAGCAGTTGAGTCCCTGCTAGTTACTGAAAAAAAAAAGTGTTTTACATCTTTGCTATCACATTTAAATAGGCTCTGATTTTATTTTTAATGTCACAGATGGTATTCATAAATAAGGATGTCAAATGGACTGTAATAAAATTTGGACCTCTGCTTTCAAAATCAAGGAAATACATAGAAGAAACAGTGTACGTGAAATGTGTTAATAACTGTGTCAACTGGCTATTTCATAGTAATGTTTCTTAATTAGCTGTTTTCCTGAACATTAAGTATTAACTACATTCCAGATGCCTCTGATGGAAATACACACATATAGAGGAGACATATTCCCTAATGATAGAAACATGAAAAGAATAATTGTTTTTCTCCAAGGAAGACACGTGGTTTGTGCTGTGCCATCTCAACGGAGCCGCTTGCTTCTATGCTCCCGAGAGTCCTCTTCCCCAGACAATGAAAGTTTAATACATACCATATCGGTTTTATGGAAAACTTGAAAAGCAGACATGAAAGACCCACATTCCTATTATACTGGAGATGCAGAGCAGGGTGTGATGCTGTGGAATGTTATATATAATTGTATATGTATGATATACATGATGCTCACCTGCTGGCTCATCTGGTGCTCACAGAAACCCACATTTACTTAAGCTCCTACTACATTCCGTCAGCTTTTCTGACCCCTGTATATCTGTGTCTCAGGAATCATGGCAAATTGCCTTAGCTTCCTTGACATTGGATACTTGGAGCACAATACAAGTTCTAGAACATTTTCACAGGCACTATTCAAGTCTTAATCTGACTTTCCCTCGCATCTGCTATTTCCAACTACCTGCTCTGAAGACAGACATAACAATCAGCCATGGGCGGTTCAACCAGCTGACAGTTCGCTGCAGTAAACATGCATGCCCTAGTGGCTCTTTCAGAGATTCTTAGCCAAATAGTGAGGGTCTTCAAAGATTAACAGGGGTTCCACAGTACAGAGAGCAGAAGAAAGACTTGAGGAAATGGAAAACAGCAGATACAAAGGCTGAACGGTGTGGAAGAGCTTATGTGATGAGGACACAGTGAACACCAAGTTTGTTGGAGAGTCCAGGGAGATGAAAGTGAAGGGGGCTGAGGTAGGACGTAAGAGCCAGGCAGACCACGCTAAACATGAAGGAAGTCCAGCAGGAGTCAGAAAGGTATCAAGCAGAAGCTGCATGGGGAGGGGGAGTGTGTGTGTGTGTGTGTGTGTGTGTGTGTGTGTGTGTGTGTGTGGAGAGAGAGAGACATGTATTAAATGATCTGATTTCTCTTTTGAAAGTAGATCTGGCAGCTGTGTGGAGGGCATAATTAGAAGACCAGATAAGCCCATAGTCAGGTAGTTTGGCAAAATGCCCAATACAATATCAGTTAGCAAAAATTAAAAGAGGTTGGAAGTTGGGAACACTCACCTGTTCTGTAAAATCGATAACTTCATTTTGCATACACAATTACACGAGACATAAATTCAATCATCATGCAGATGTGGAGGATCCTCGCTCTGAAACTATTCTTTTTTTTATTTTACTTAAATCACTCTGACTTTGAGAGGAATTAGATTGGGAATCCTCACAGGTAAAATAAAAAACAGTCAAGAAAACTGACTCTAAGTTAGACATGGTGGCATATAGCTGTAAATTTGGCAACTGGGAGGCTGAGGCAGGAGGATTGTGAGTTCCAGGTCAGCCTGGGCTATGCAGTGGTAGCCTGTCAGTTAGAAGGCCAGAAAAGAGAGAAAGAGGGAACAAAAGAGACAGAGGACAAACAACTGACTACACCTAGCCTAAACTGTAAAAGGGGTTTAGTGCCAAGCTCAGAGGTTGGAGGGTGCTGTGTGGCAGGTTTGACTTATAGACTCATTAATTTGTCAAAATTTGACCGTCTTTGCTTTGTTTTGGTTTTTCTGTTCTGCCTTCCAAGAAAACATTTTTTTAAATACACAGTAAAAACTATAATAAACATATCTCCTAGATCATTCACTCTTCTGTAACAAAATACCTTAAATCAAGTGATATGTAAATTATAGGGTTTTGTTTCTCCCAATTTTGGAAGCTTAATAAATCCAAGATCAAAATACCAGTAACAAGAGGAAGGTGCTGGAAATTTCCATATCTGATGTGGCTCTGTACTTCTAAGACAGTGACTCTACTCTGGCTGTTTTGTCTTCACCTAGAGAAAGGGGGTTCAAAGGGCAAAGGGTTAAAGGGGAGGGTTCACATCCTAAGCTATTTTAAAAGAACCAATACCATTCATGGGGACTACATTCTCATGGGCTGACAATGCCGTCCATGGGGACTATATTCTCATGGGCAAAACACCTCCCAGCAATCTTATTCTAATACCATATTCTTGGGGGTTAAGTTCTGTTGCAAGATATTTGATTACACTGTGTAAAGATATGATATGCCATTGTGATTGGTTTAATAAAAATCTATGAATGGCCAGTAGCTAAGCAGGATTTTCAGGGCAGAGAGGATGCTAGGAAGAAGAAGGGAAAGATGCCAGGGAGACACCAGGGTGGCAGAGCAACCTGCATGGGCTTTATAAAGAGTAAATCAAGGCACGCAAAAAACCACAGATTAAAAGATTTGGGTTATTTTAAGTTATAAGAGCTAGATAGAAGCAAGCCTAAGCTATCAGCCAAGCTTTCATAGGTAAGTCTTCATATAGTGTTTTGGGAGCTGACTGATCTGACAGAGAAAGACTGGCTACAAATTTCCAAGATGCAAAGATGGCATATACTCTCAAACTACATTGAAGGAACACATGTGTTAAGGCACTTTCTCTACGCTGGAAGAGTCTAAAGAACTTTAAATGTATCGATGAGGTTTCATCCTAGAGCAAAGGCTATTGACAACTTTGAGTCTACCCAATTCCTTGACCAGAAGCATCTCTCCCTTCTGCCACCAACACTACTCACCCAACAGCCACTATGACTATGATTTCACTGACAGACTCATCAGCTCTCATTCCTATGTGGGAGTGGCATCAGTGATGGTGAGATGATCTAGAGATGACCACAGGCAACTGGGAGATCCATGAACAGTACCCGCCATGTTTCTCTTCTGTTATTTGTCAATGTCTGGGTCTGAGATCTGCAGTCTTTTTTCCAGTGTGGCTTTGTAGTCCAGTGTACCAATGATGGAAGTCCTTTCTCAGTTCTAAAATGTCCCCATTCTTTCATTGCATTATCTGTGCAGTTTCGTGTCACAGGGGCATTATATGTCATTGAAGATGTGGGTCTTTGCTATATTATTTTATATAGTTCATGAAACTAATTAAAAAGTTCTTGCTAGCCTGAACTCTAAGTCACGGGGCCGTGAGACTGAAACCTGTCCAGATGCTTCTTTCTATATTTTACTCATGCATTTAACCTCCATATTTTATTCATGCATTGAACCCTTACAATTTGTAAGATGCACATTTATGATCATTATATTTTGCTAATGAATTGAACATTTTATTGTAATTCATTTTAGCCTATTCTAGCCTCTTAGCATGGTTAGTCATTTTCTAGATGTTTATCTTCAACTGTTTTTACTGTTAAAGTGAAACTCTTGCAGACAGCATGCTGTTGGGTCTTGCTTTGTGAAGCTGATGTGTCTAATACAGTAATGTTTAACATTTTTACTCAAATGTTTTGCTCTACATCTGTCAACATTCCCAGCTTATTGCTCTTTTGTTGCTGTTCTTTTATTCTCTGTTTCCTGATTTCTTTTTATTTAGAATTGTGTGTGGTTTGTATGTGTGCAGGTGCATACATACGCATGTGTGTAATATATGTACTTGCTAGTGTGGGTGCATATATATGCATGTGTGTAAAGTATGTAACTTGTTATGTGTATGTGTGTTCAGGTGCATGTGTGTATACATGTATGTAATATATGTAATTATCGGTATATGTATGTTTGTACTACATGTATCTGTTAGTATGTGTGTTTGTGGTCATGTGCATGGTCAGGTGCACATGTATGTCATCAGGTCAATGGGTAGTGGTAGGGGGCTGGGTGTCTTCCTTCAATAAGTCTATACCTTCATTTTATTGAGACAGGATCTCTCAGTGAACCTGAAGCTCAGCGATCTGGCTAGTTAGCTGGCCAGTGGGTTTCTGGTACCTGCCTGCCTTTGCCTCCCCAACTGTGCTGGGGTTCAATGCATGTGCCATGGTGCTCAGCTTTCCACCTCTACAGGATGCCAACTCGGGCTCATGCTTGTGTGACAAGGATTTTATTGACTGAGCCATCTCTCCAGCTCCCAGAATTCTATTTTAGTGAATTTGTTGGTGCTTAGCTATGTCTCCTTGTGCCGTTATTGACAGTTGTTACAGTGACTGCACTGTTGACAGTTGTTACAGTGATTGCACTGTTGTTGACAGCTGTTACAGTGATCGCACTGTTGTTGACAGCTGCAACAGTGATCGCACTGTTGTTGACAGTTGTTACAGTGATCGCACTGTTGCTGACAGTGCTATAGTGATTGCACTGTTGTTGACGGTTGCTACAGTGATTGCACCATTATTAACAGTTGCTACAGTGACTGCACTGTTGTTGACAGTCACTACAGTGATTGCACCGTTGTTGACAGTGCTACAGTGAGTGCACCATTGTTGACAGTTGCTACAGTGAGTGCACTGTTGCTGATGATGACTTTGCTTACTTAGATTAGTTATCTTGTAGATTTAGTTGTTTTGTAGATTTATATAAACAGAACTGTGCTGCTTATGAATGAAGACAGTTTTATGTCTTTTCAATTCATGTATTTTTAATTTCTTTTCCTAACTGCTCTGACTAAACTCCTCTGTATGACCCTAATAGGAGTGTTTACAATGTGGTGTCCCTGACTTGAGGGTAAAAGAATTCAGTCTTTCGCCATGAGCTATAGTGTTGTTTGGAGAGCTGGGTAGTTGCCCTTTATCAGAGTGACAAAGTCAGAAACTCTTAGAAAAATGGGCACGAGGAAGGGTCCAGGGGTAAACAAAAACCACGTGGAACTTGGAGGAACTTAGAAGAGTATTCCTGGTAGAGTTTGTGCTGATGCTGGCTAATAAGGAGATCTAGCAATACAATGGAATGGGATGAGGCAGCATCGCCACTCAACATCCGATTTTGTTGACCATTTGCTGCCAGTGCTGGTGGCACTTCCTGATGAGCCCAGGAAATGACTAAGTGGGGTACATAGAGGACAGAGTCAGCAGATAGTGGGCTGGTTTGTCTAAAGGGATTGGTTCTCAGCTCTACAAACGGCTTTTGGAAATATTTGATTTGTCACCACAATTTGTCATATAGTTAATGATGGTTTGAAAAATCCCTTTTCAAAAAAGCTGAGCATTTAATTTAGTGCATGTTATAAAATATACCCAAAGTTACTTTAACTCCAAGGGCTGGGAGCCGGTAAAGGTGCTTGCCACCAACCCTGATGGTCTCAGCTTAATCCCCAGGGCCCATACAGTTGAAGGAGAGAACTCACTCTGCCAAGTTGTTCTCTGGTCTCACACCCATAACAGAATACAGCTGGATGTGGTAGCATACTCCCCTTTAGTCCCAGCACCCGGAGACAGAGGCAGAGGAATCTCTGTAAGTTTGAGGCCTACCCAGGTTACACAATGAGTTTCAGGATAACCATGGATATACAGAGACACCCTGTCTCAAATTGTGTGTGTGTGTGTGTGTGTGTGTGTGTATAGGTATAGATATAGATATATGAATGTGATTTTTAAAAAAAGCAACTTTGAAAACCATGTTGCCTAAAATCTTTCAGGAACAAAGGGGTGTATAAGTAAGCAAATATATGTTGACCAAAGTAGGTCAAGGCCATCACACAGAAGGCAGTCACTCTTCTAAAGATATCTACTGGACTCAAAAGAAGAGGCAAGCAATAGACAGTGCTTCTCACAAAGGAGCTCTGAGGCGCAAAGTATTTCTACTACTAATCTACTAAGTCACAGGCCCAAGAGTTGAGATTTGAGGTCATTTAGTCCAAGCTCCTAAAGTTTCTGAAATCCCTTAGCGGTAAGCAATAACAGTACAAATAATGCCGAACACATGTGTTTCATAATTAAAGACTTACTCCCTCCTGATAATGTCGCAGGCTAGGTATGTAGCACATGCTCATTCTGCAGACGAGGGAGACTGTAGACAGGGGCTTGGACGTCTATCTACCCAGTCTCTGCTTGAAACATTCGTGCCTAGCTGTTGCACTCTGGAAAAGGCCTGCCTTGTGAAGGTGAGCCCCATGGTTTTCCTCTGTGATTACTCCAATGTATTTTAATTCAATCTGAGCTGCTTCTTCTCCCCAAATGTCAAGAATCCCCACTAACGTCTCAGCATGTCCTTTTCGTCTATTGCCCTCCCTGCCTGAGAGCAATGTTCTCCAGAAAGCATCCCTTGGCCTCATTCTAAAGGTTATTGCTTGAATCACAAATTTGCTTTTATCCTTTGCTTTCATAAAGGCCCCAATTACCACATTGCTTCTTCCTAGGGACCTGGAACTCTGGGCAGATAATAACTCAGGTCTCTTTAACAAGTAGCAATGGCTCTGTTGTCCAGGGGACATTGCTCAATAAACATGCTGTGTCCCAAACCTCCCCAATCTCCACTTATCTCTGAAACTAATTACATTGCTAACGCAGAGGCTGGCTCTGTAACCACGCTAATTAGCTGCAGGCTGGTGGCAGGCCGCTGTGCTGGGGGAGTCCACAGTGCAGAGGCAGAAGTGCAGGCTTTGGATGCTGGGGTCAGCTCTTCTTCGAGACTAAGCACCAGAAATTGTCAAAATAGCACTTAGCAGGGAGATGGACTTGGATGTAGATTCCTCCTGGTGCTGAACATGGTCATTAAACAACATCCAGAGAAATAAAGAGAAACAGAGGCTTGGAGGGGGCGCCATTAACATTTCATCCCCGTTTCGGAATAGCATTGTGGATGCTAATTTCCTGCCCACTCCTTCTACTGCCCACCATCTCTAAGGAGAACTTGGCCCAAACAGATTAGCCAACATGTTCCCTGACGACAAAATTCTCCTCCATAAACAATGCTAACGACAGCACTGTTTATTTGTTCAACTTGAACATTTTCTTGGGAATGAACCTCGTGAAGGCTGTCAAGTTTCCTTCAAGAAAAGACCCAGGACGAGGGTCTTCTTGTTTTTTCTGCAAGCCAAGGTCAGTGGTGGGACTTTTTTTTTCTAACTCTCCCATGAGGTCCAGTTATAACTTTGCCCTTAGAAGGAAGGAGATCTTTCACAAAGGACCTATCAGGAATAAGCTATTTCCAAGGAGGAATTGAAAGGTCGCCAAAATTTTCATTAGCAGTGAGCAGCAATGTGTTCTATGAACTCCATGCTTCTCCGTGAGAGGCTTCAGGAAGCAGTTTGGAATTCAGTAGTTCCTGGTTGCTGTGACGGTACCACCTCTGCTGTAGCATCCACCCATATTGCCCTCCATGAAGACCTTACTGTGAAACAGCCCCTCCGCACTGCCCCTTCCTCCATGGTCAGTGGACAGCAGTTCCCACACAGACGGAAGAAGGACATGGCGTACAGAGAGTCCCTGCTGTCCTCTGGTTAAGAGTTTCCCAAAGGCCCATGTGTTGAAGACTTAGTCCCCATCCTACAGCACTACCACAAAGTAGTGGAAACTTCTGGAGGTGTGTGCAGTGGAAGTTAGGTCATTGTAGGCATGTCCTCTACGGGGCGTATTGGTACCATAGGCTCTACACTTCAATTTTCCTTTGTTTTTGGCTTCTGTAAGGTGAGCAACCTTCTCTGCCACCTGTTCCCACCGGCTGGTGCAGCCTCAGCACAGATCCAAAGCGGCACAGCCTCCTAACCAAGTACTGGAAACTGTAAAGTTGGAAGTACCAATATACCAATAAACCTTCCATTCTCCCCTGTGGATCATCTCCAGTATTCTGTTATACCAACGGGAGACTGATTGGCACAGCTCCCAAATCTCTGTGGAGCAAGAACCGCTGAAGGTTTTCCTCAGGAGTTCTTCAAATGCATTTGCAATTTGCACCTTCCCATGGAGGGAAAGTCTCAGGGCAAGGCATGCAGGGAAAGCTCTCAGAGTTGGAGGGCTGGGGCCTGAGCATCCTGGCTGGCGAGCACAGCCTTGAGTAGATGAGTCACTGCGCACCATCCACACCACACTTCAGCAGCAGCAACTCTGCGTCCATGAAGAACAGAATGTTCTAAAGCTGATGGGAAGAGCAGCCAATGTCCTGACAATCCATCTCTGGACTCTCCCCCCACCCCACCGCCCTTCAGTAAGAGCCAAAACACACTGTAAATGAGCAGCTGCAAAGATTATGCAGGAAGCGTTTGCCATCTTTAAATAATTTCTTGTGCACAGAAGAGGAATGCACTGGAGAGGGAGACAATGTGAGGCTCCTCTTCAGTGTCAACTGAAAGGTGGGAGACCTTCCTAGGCACATTAACGCTGCCCCTGCCTGGTCCTTCTTTCTCTCCCCACCAACATGCCAACATTGTTCACTTAATCCTGACGTAACATATTACCTCAGCTATAAGAGCATTATTGATTTGCTGGCTATCAGAGACACATGTGCTACCGGGTGGACTCTATTATTAAGGAATAATAAGCAAGAAACTGGCCTCTTGTTATTAGATAATTCTAAGTTTTATTGATCCATTACTTCCATCTAAGGGTACAAATCCAGGGACGACAAATCCTGAAAGTTAAC
>JAQHUG010000144.1:2008092-2027584 GCA_028555095.1 Dicrostonyx torquatus
CATTTTGGGAAGAACACGTCTAGGCAAGAGTTTACAAAGGTCTGGGGTTGAACCAGGAGTACTACAAAAAGCATTGACTGAGAGGAGAGCATCAAACAATAGTACCTGGGCTCTGGCTCTGAGACATACAGGGCTGAAAAGATGCTCCAGAGGCTCCGTGACTTTGGTCTTCAGTGCCTAGGAGAAGCTGAGCACATTGTCGGTAAGGATAGAGAAAGAACAAGGATCACATCTCAACAGTGTGCTCTCTTTAAGATGCATCAGCCCCTCCTCCATCTGTAAACACCAGAAATGAAGAAATCAAAGAGACAGCAGCTGACATTTATTCACGGAGACATGAGCTGCAGAATTCCTGGAGTGGGGCAGGCTTCCTGAAGAAGACCAGAGATTAAAGAATCAGACCTGGGAAGGCCCCACAGTTAGGGATAGGAACAAAATTCAGAAGCCTGGCCAGCCCTGGTCTAGCTGAAACAGAGAACTCTAGGCTGCTTGTTAGCAAACTTTTGTGAATCATTAGCAAGAGTTGTTATCACAATTCCAGTTTCCATTCTCTTAGAGAATGGAGGGACAGAAAGGTATGCATTTGTTCACCAATTACACTTTTTATTTTAGGAATTACAAACCCATATCATCCTCCTTTCTTTTTCAGTGAATATTTTCTTATTCTACAATACACATAGTGAGTATAAATAAATGAACAACTTTTAAATCTGCGCTATGGCTTGAACCTGAGTTCTCCTCCACAGGCTCATTTAGGCTATAGAACTTAGGGAGGTAGCATCTAGACAGAAACAGTAGGCCTCTAAGGGAGGGCTTTGGAAGTTAGACCCTCCCGTGGTTCTAGCCTCCTGCCCAGAACAAGCCCTCCCTCCCTTCAGTGTTTCTGTCAGGTGTTGGTCACAGGCATGCGAATGTTGGAGGCCCAAACTAACTGAACACAGGTACAGCCGTTACTGCAATGCTCTTCCTGACAAGCCCAATATCTGCCTTAGCTTGGAGTTGTCACCAACATATACTGATTTATCTGAGAAATGGGTCCCATTTTCTTGCTTCTTTGGAAATTAAAACACCTTCTCCTGTGGTTAACTAATGCAGTTCCAAGAGAGCTCACGTTCGCTGATTTCCTTGAGAGTTAAAGCAGTCTTGTAACATTGGCTGTCAGATTTGAGCGTGAGTTTTAGAGGGAACTGCTTTAGAGCACTGTCAGTGTAGAGCCCAAGGTTTACTGCTCGTGTTCTTGCCTCTTTAGCTCAGTTGTAACTCTAGTCTGGTGGGTTCCGTGAGTAGAAGTATGTTCCTGAAGCAAGTCTAGAACCAGCGCTCATCTGGTGGACAGCACACATTTCCAAAGGCAGTGGGACTTCTCTGTGCTTGTTTGAGCAGAGCCAGTCTAATTCCCATGCCTGCTACAGGCTGGAGACTCTGGACCCTTCTTGATCAAACACCATGAGAACACTGGTAGCATCACTGATGTCCCACGTTCTGATAGGAGCACGTGGACTTTGAAAAGAGCACAAGAAGCTGGGAGCCATCTTAGTTTCCTTGGTCACACGTGTTGGTCACCACCTGGTGAACCTGATAAAATGGGCCTTGCAAAAGGTCCCAAGGGAACAGTTTTGTGAGGCTTCCCACAGGAAGTCCATTCATGGGCTATTTTTCCACTGGTGACTTCACCATATAGATGAAGATGGAAATATCAGACAGTCAGCTCCAAAATACTGTGTTCATCAACCATTAAAAACCACGACACTCGGAAAATAATATGTAAAATGAATGTGTGCCCACATGGTACTGGGCCTCACGCTTAGTCATCCCAATAATCTCTTCTTTTATCGTTGCACAAATAACACATGCTGATGCATGACAGAAGCTGACTCACTTGAAGTAGCTTCCCCCAGCAACTTCTTGGTCTTCTTTGAGGACACAGAATGTTACATCCACTGCTATGTTATTTGGCAGTCATGAAACCGTGTTCTAACACCGATTAACATTTCCTGGGACAGCAAAAACTTAGATCCTCTGTCTGACAGGCAACATCCTGAGTTGTAAAATTCGGATATTACACAGGACACATGGGTGAGCGATGCAGCTCTCGGCTGTGGCCCTGAGTCTCCTCCCTTAGACAAAGAGAGAGGACTGACTTCTCAACAGTTCTTCCTCCTCCCTTCTTCCTTGAGAAACAACAGAAACAGAAAGTCCTCTTCAACTAAAACCCCTTGAAATCAGTATTACTTACGAGTTGTTAGCTTCTTGGAGACTGGCAGAGATTTGTAACTGGACCAGAAAATCCAATGCAGGGTGAGAGTGAAGATTTCAAACTTTGGGGGATCTGACAGTAGAACAACTAATACAATGTGATGGAAAACCGGAGAGAAAGGAAAGCAGCCCGTGTGTGTGCTAGGCTGCCTCTGTGTGGCTTGGAAGCCACAGGAAGTGGCTTCATTGTACAGGGGAGTCACCCAATATCGAAAGAACCTGCCGCTTCCACATGTGGAAGACAGACACACTCTCAGAACCTTGGCGTTCCTCATACAGGATGCTGGTAAATGGCATATTTGTTACTTTCAGACCACTGTGACCAAAAGCAGACAAAAACAACCAAAGGGAGGCAAGCTATCATTAATCATCACACCAGAGAAGGCTTGATGGAGAGAGCAGCTAAGCTCATGGTGACAAGAGCCAGTGGTAGAAACTACTCACATGCTGGGGGACCAGAACCAAGGACAGGGATGAGCTTCCAAGGTCTTCCTCCAGTGGCTAACTTTTGTCAGCGGAGTCTTACCTACTCCAGGTTCCTGTCTTCCAGAAGAGCTCTCAAGCTGGGAACTAATATTCAAATATTCACAGCACAGGCTCTTACTGTGCTACTTAGCGTTACTGTTGTGATGGATGAAGCACCAGAACCCAAACAACCTAGGGAAGGAAGGGTTTGTTTGGGCTACACTTCCCCATCACTGTTCATCACCGAAGGAAGTCAGGACAGGAGCACAAACGGCAGGAACCTGGAGGCAGGAGTTGATGCAAAGGTCATGGAGCGGTGCTGCTTCCTGGCGTACTCAACTTATTTTCTTACAGAACCACGGCCACCAGCCCAGGAATGGAAACTACTATTAATTGGCTGGACCCTCCCCCATCAATAGCTAAGAAAATGGTCTATAGCCAGAACTTTTGGAGGCAACTTCTCAATTGAGATTCCCTTTTTTAAGTGTCAAGCTGACATAAAACCAGCCAGGACAGTTGGCCCTTGTCGATTGCCATATAAATAGACCACTTCCAAGTCCTAACATATCCTTTCTTACTCTACCCCAAGATCATAAATCAACATTGCAAAGTAAAAGTCCAAATTTTAAAAGTCCCAGTCTTTAAAAATTCAAACACTTAAGAGTTCAGTCTCTTTAAAATAGACAGTCTCTTTTAAAGTCCAAAGTCTTTCTTTTAAAATTCAAAGTCATTCAATTGTGGGCTCCTACCAAATAAAAATAAATAAATTAAACGCTTTCTCACTTCAAAAAGCAAGAATCAGGGCCATAGCCACAATCTGAACAAAGCAAAACCGAAAGTGTAAATAACTCAGTTATCTGGGATTCACTCACAGTCTTCGGGGCTCCTCCAAGGGGCTTGGATTACATCTCTTGCTCTGCCCTTGGTGGCAGACACAAACTGTCTTCCAGGCTTCAGCTGACTCCACTTTACAGCTGTTGTTGTTCTCGGTGGTCATTCCAGGGCGCTGGTGTCACCAAAAATGCTACAACTGGACTGAACTTTCACCAATAGCCTCTCGGTTATAGGAGGCTGCTTGTTTGTTCCTGACTGTCCAGACTCGAAATAACCATTTAGAAACTATATTATTTAATTCATTGCTTGACCAATCACTTAAGTGTATTGCTAGCTAGCTCTTATATCTTTGGTTAACCCATTTTTATTAATCTGTGTATCACCACATGACTGTGGCTTACCAGGTAAAGTGACATCCGACATCTGTCTCTAGCAGGGCTACATGGCTTCTCCTCAACTCTGCCTACTTTCCTACTTTTCCTCTCTCTCTCTCTCTCTCTCTCTCTCTCTCTCTCTCTCTCTCTATATATATATATATATATATATATATATATATATATATATATAATTTTAGCCTGGCTATATTCTGTTAAGCCACTGGTTAAAAGCGGCTTTTGTATTAATTAACTAATAATAGCAACACATACACAAAAGGACTTCCCACACCACCTCTCCTTGATTCTCTTCAGGGACTCTAGCTCTGTCATACAGTGCCAAGTTTCAGTTGCTCTCCATGAGCCCTTCATGCCTTTAAAACCAGTACTACCTGGGTGATTCTTATACTACCAAGTCCAGCTGCCTGCACAAAGTACAACGTTGGCCACTTCTGGAATACAGTTGTGTGCTGGCACTGAGGAAACACTTCCCAGAAGATTCCACCTCAACATGCTAGTCTCTTCTGAATCACAGCTGAGTCTTCAGCTCCGCCTGACCAGACATCACAGATTCTTTGCACGAAAGTTCCAGTAGAGTCTCTGCTTCACTGCGAACCTTCCCAAGTCGGGTCTCCATCATCTTCATTGTTCTCAACATTCTCATCGTCTCAGCTCTACAGATCACCTCTCTGAGCTTTACACCGACATACTAGCATAGAAGGCCACACCAGAGTGGGCCGGTAACTTAAAGGCCACTGGCTGTAAGATTTCCTACAGCATCATGGCTTTTCTCACCTATCCTAGTTAGGTTTCAATTTCTGTGAAGAGACACTGTGACCATGGCAACTATTGTAAAGGAAAACATTTAATTTGGTAGCTTATAATTTCAGAGGTTTAGTCCATTATCACCATGGCAGGATATGGTGGCATATAGGCAGACGTGGTACTGGAGAAGGAGCTGAGAGTTCTACATCTTGATCTGTATGGAAAAGGAAGTGGTGTAAGACACTGGGTGTATCTTGAGCATATGAGACCTCAAAGCCCACCCCCACAATGACACTCTTCCTCAACAAGGCCACATCAACTCCAACAAAGCCACATCTCCTAAATGCCACTTTCTATGAGATTATTAAGGCCAATTACATTCCAACTACCACATATTCCAAAGTTCCAAAGTTCTTTCCCAATCTTCCCCAAAACAACATAGTCAGGTCTGTCACAGAATACTCTACTCCTGGTACCAACTTGTCTTAGTTTTAGTTACTGTTTCTATGATAAAACACCAAAATGAAAGCAATCTGGGGAGAACAGAGTTTATTTGGCTTACATTTCATATCCCTGTTCATCATTGAAGGAAGTCAGGACAGGAACTTGAACAAGACAGGAGCTGATGCAGAGACCATGGAAAGGTGCTGCTTACTGGCATGCTCATCTTGACTTGCTCAGCCTGCTTTCTTATAGAACCCAGGACGACCTGCACAGGAATGGAAACTACCCACAATGGGCTGGGCCCTCACCCCATCAATCACAAAGAAAATGGCTTACAGCCTCTCTTGTGGGGATACATTTTCTAAGCTGAGTTCTCCTCCTTTAAGTTAGCTCAAATTTGTGTCAAGCTGACATCAAACTAGCCAGTACCAGACTGGTGGGGACATTTACAACTCAAATCGGAATAAATGGTGCTGTAATATACTTATTCAGATGACTTTAATCACAACACCTATTTGGACATGAAAGACAAATTAGGAAAAGCATTGAGGAGTGTCTCTAGTCTGTTCTCTCACACTTTAACATTGGTTTTCTCACCTGCAAATCCTGTGAAATGTCATAAAGTTCAAATTACATAATATAGCTGAGGTTGCTTAATTAACTGTTGAAGCATTGAGTCATAATAAGATAATATTATTACAAAATATGAAACTTTCATTTCTTTACACCACCCATAACTGACTGCTCAGATGCCCGCCCATAGTAGTTGTCCTATCTCTCTTACTGTGAAGTGGCACTCTGTGTCCATGGCTTAGGCATTTTTAGATTTAACCAATTGTCATTTTGAAATTGGAGGGAAGAGAGGCTGTATCTATTTGAATATATATAGACCATTTTTGTTGATTTTTGTGACATTTTATTAGTTATTTTATTCAGTCTAGATCTCATTTACAGTCTATGATGGATGTTATAGATTAAATGAAAATAGTTTACCATTTCCTATAAGGAACTTGAGCATCTGAGAAATTTTGCAATCACAGGCTCCTGAAACCAGTCTCCTGTGACTATTAAAGAATGGTGGTGCTATTTACATTTTACCACCTATTCAATCCAACCTAGGGCCCCAATATTCATCAAACTGCCCATGTGATGTTCATAGGTATCTCAAAGTAACCTCAGGCTCTACAGGTCCAGCAGGAATTCAAAATTATTCTTCTTCAAAGTTGGTTCTCTTCTGACAGTCCTTCACTCAAGGAATGCTGCCAGCTTTCAGCCAGAATAAGCACACCAGAAAATGGAGTCATCATAACCATCCCCCTTTCTGTTGCCATGTGACTTATTTAGGGTTTCTATTGCTATGAAGAGACACCATGACCATGGCAACTCTTATAAAGGAAAACATTTAACTGGACTGGCTTATAGTTTCAGAGGTTTAGTCCATTATCATCATGGCAACAAGCATAGTATAATGCAGGCAAACTTGATGCAGGAGAAGAAGCTGAGAGTTTTACATCTTGATCTGTAGGCAGCAAAAGGAGAACTGTGTACCATACTGGGTGTAACTTGAGCTTATGAGACCTCAAAGCCCGCCTCCATGGTGACACACTTCCTCCAACAAGGTCACACCTCCTAATAGTGCCACTCACTATGGGCTAAGCATTCAAACACATGAGTCTATGGGGGCCATACTTATTCAAAACACCACATTCTACTCTCTCGTTTCCAGAGGCTTGTAGCCATAACGTAATTCAAAATGTATTTAGTCCAACTTCAAAAGTCCCCATAGTCTATCACAGTCTCAAATGTGACTAAAAGTCCAAAGATCAAAGTCTCTTCTGAGACTCATGCTATCTCTTAATTGTAATCTAGTGCAGAAGAGTTGTCCATATAGCCAATCCATTGTACCAGCAAAGCAACCTTGACTCTAGGATGTAGTCAGCGATTGACTAACTGGGATTAGCCATAAAGTTCCTGGAGGATTTTCCAGGGCAGCTGGAGAGAACAGGAAGAGACTCGTGAGGAGCTGGAGAGAACAGGAAGAGACCCGTGAGGAGCTGGAGAGAACAGGAAGAGACTCATGAGGAGCTAAAGAGAACAGAAAGAGACTCGTGAGGGGCTGGAGAAAACAGGAAGAGACTCATGAGAAGCTGGAGAGAACAGGAAGAGACCCGTGAGGAGCTGGAGAGAACAGGAAGAGACTCATGAGGAGCTGGAGAGAACAGGAAGAGACTCGTGAGGAGCTGGAGTTGGTGGGGGGACGGATTCCAGTTCTCAGTGTTCTGGAGGACATGGAAAAAGGGTAAGCCAATCTCTCTGCTTTCCTTGGATTTTTCAGATCTTTATCTAAATTTCTGACTCTGGAGGCTTTTCTTCTTATACTAGAACAGATTAGGTAATTGTTTCATCTGACAGACACCCAAACAATCCCCTAGAAAAGCAAAATCAGAAAGCAGATCATATACCTCCAGCATGTAATGGCACAGGGCATATATCACCATTCCAAAATGGAGGAAAGGGAGAATAGCGAGGAAATACTGGATCAAAGCAAGACCAAAAACCAGCCGGCAAACTCCAAACTCTGCATCTCCATGTCTGATATTCAAAATGCTCCTCAGATCTCCAACTCAGTTCAGCTAGTTTTGTCTGCAACACACTCCTTTCTCTTGGACGGGTTCCACTCCCGGTTAGCAGCTCTCCTCGGCAGATATCTGGCACCTCTCACATCTTGGGGTCTCTGGACAATTCAGGCTTCATCTTCACAACTTCACACAGTGGCCTCTCTAGGCCTGCATGCAGCGTCACCCCTGCCACAGCCCTGCCTCAGAGGCCTTCCTTAGTCACAAAGGAAGATTCCATAGCCCCTTTCTTCTATCCTTGACTCTCAAGCCAGAACCATGGCCAAAGCTGCCACGATACCATGTTATGGTGGGAGCTCTGCACCAAGAACTCCTCGTTTCTTTTGTTGTTTGTTTGTTTGGTTTGGTTTTCAAGATACAGTTTTTCTGTGTGAGCCTGGCTATCCTGGAACTTGCTCTGTAGGCCAGGCCCAGTTTCTGTCCCATAGACAGATGGGGAATCTTCTGCTCCACAGCCATCTCCATCCAGCTGATCTCTAGTCTTGCCGTGACTGCATGCAGCTTCTTCACCATGCTCCTTACATGCGTTTTTTGACTCTCCCCTTCTTGTCCCCTTGTTTACCTTTATCAACACCGTCTTTTCAAATTTCGGGTCTGGTCGTATCACTCTTAGGAAGAGAACATACAGGGCTTCTCAGAATAGCCACTTTTCATTGGTCTAATGTTCTAGTGTTCGCTGCCTCTAAGAACACTGCCCTTGTTCCTGATTCCCAATTTTACTGTATTCCTTCTTGCTATCAACTCTGGGCTTTCTAACTTCCTCTTGCATTGACTCTCACCTGCGTGTTCAGGCTCCACCTTCTGTTCCCTTACATAGCTGACTAGGGCAGATCCCTGCACCTTTGCTCATCACGCCTCATCATACCTCATCATGCATCCTAGGCTTCAGAGCCCTTCCATGGTTACTCCATGGTTACTACTGGAAAGTCCTCTGTCTACTGGAGTATAACTCCCTGAGGGCAACAGCATGCCCTCTGCCTTTCCATTGTGTCCCAAGGGCCTGACATATACGAGCTGCTGGAGTTTGTTTTCTTTTGACCTGGGGTCTCACGCTCTAGCCCAACACTGACTGGCCCTGATTGACCTCTGCTGGCATTAGACTCATGCCATTTCATCTGACTCTGCTTCCCAAGTACCAGATTACAGACAGAAACCACCACAGCTGACAATATCCTTTAAAAGATGAATGATGACATAGTTATTGATTATTTCTGTTTCTTTCTTTTCAAAGGAGAATAAGAGCCCAAGAAGGTAAATACATCCGATTCATCTTAATCCTTGTCAGCATCTAGTACCAGCCTAATATAGAACAGATATTAAATGCTTGTTGAGGGGACAAATGAATTCTAAGATTGATGTGCTCTGGTGTGATGGAAACAGCACAGCTGGGCAGGTGTCACTCTGGCTCCTCCTCTTGTCCTCACCACTGCTGAGTCCTGCTGTCTTTACCTGACCCCCTCTCACACATCTGTCGTAGCAAGGGAGCTGGAGTACAGAAAGACCCTGCCCAGGGCCTGAGAACTCATCACCATGCAAACTCTGTCCTTTCTGTCTCTGAGCTGTGTGGAGAGCTTAGCAAGGAGCCTTGTCTTCTTTCTGTTGAGAAATGTAATCCTTAGGCCCTAAGACCAATGTGTTCTCATATTCTCCATTATCCCTGGAAGCTTGTTCATTGAGGCATTCCTTCCTGAGTTCCTTTATCCCTAGATGGCCCATTCATCAAGATCTCACCATGCACTAGGCGCTCATTGAGTATTCTCATGGTGTTCTGGGTAAACATGTGAATAACTCTTTTAAATACTAGGAAACCTTGGTCAAGAGTCAAATAATATCGCTCTGAAGACAGGTATAGGAAGGAGAAGTATGTAGTACTTGGTGGCTTTCCCAAAGAAGGGATGCTGAATCTGAGAAGTCAAAGACAGAAAGGGTTTACTTTTAACCCAGTAAAGAGGGCATGGAAACTTATTCTAGGTAGAAGGACCAACATGCATTGAGACCCTGAAGCCAGAGAGGACACAAATTCAAAAGAAAGTCGACAAGCTTAGAGAGTAGGCAGATGCATGGGTGGCTGGCTTTGGCTGGAGAGGAGCCCAAATGCCAGGTCCTCAAGCTTTTGCAGAATTTGCCAAGTGTCATTCACCTACTGTAGTGAGCAGAGAGTCAGAGTAAAGTGTGAACGGGCTACCAAAAAAATTTAGCGCAAACACATGCAGAATCCAGTCAAGATGCCAAGCAAGTTAGTACAATCAATGTGGAAATCATGTCCTCGAGTCAGATGAAAGTTGGAAGTGATTAGGGGTGAGCTTCTCGAGACTCAAACAAGGACCCATGAAATGCTGGTTGCAAACCAATGCCATTTAGGAGGCATTGACATGTCAACCACAAAAGGGGGTTAACATGTTCAATGTGGCTTGAACAAGCATCCTGGATACATCCCTTTAGCCTTAAATCTATGGACAAGCTCAGCCTGGCTGAAAGTGTTCAAATGTTGCAGGAAGGTTGAGAGAGTCATGCGGATCTAAGGAAGATCCCCACCTAGGATGCAAAGAGATGGGTCACAACGAAGTGTTCTGTACAGCAGCGTGGTAGGTGGGAGGGATGAGTGCTGAGGACAGGGTGCTGAGTGGAGAGGGTCAACTGAGCTCCTAAGAAAGGACCTGCTGGTACCACCAAAGGGTAAGTTGACAGCCAGTTACTACAGAGCATTAAAGTCTATGTATGTCATAAGTGAAAGGTCCCTACAGTATGCCAGACCAGACCTAAGCTAGACCTAGAACTGAGTAAGGTTCAAAGCTGGAGGCAGGTTTTCCTTCTGCTCTCCAGCAATCATTTTAGAAACACAGAGCATGAAACTTAACCCTTCTTTGCAAACCCAACGCTTAACAAATAAAGGAGCAGCGGATGTCGCTGCAGAGGGGATAAGACATTCAACTCCACCCATTCAAGCTGGGAGAGAGGTCTGGGTAGCATCTTTGTATCTGCTGGGGAAGGGGTGGGGAGACAGACACAGCCTTTCTTCCAATCCTTTCCCACACCTAAGGTGACTCAGACAAAGCCACATTGACAAACCTTTACCTCTAACCGTTTGCACTCGAGCTCGGCCAAGAAAAAAGTCAGTTATTAATATTGAGTCTCATAAAGGATTTTGGCAACATCAGTCACACCTGGAGCCAGACCAGAAAGTAAAAAAAAAAAAAATTCCATGATAGTTATCAGACTTGAAGGTAGATAAGAAAGAATCCTGGCATAAAATTCCAGAGTCTGGTTATGCAATGGCAGCTATCATGTGAGCAAGCATGGCCTCAGGCTTTGACTACACATAAAAATTGCCATTGAGACAGAATGTTCTGGGCTCTTGCAAATCTGAAGCTATGCTATAGTAGGTTAGTATAGTAGGTTAGCTCTCCACACAAACTATAAAGACCTCACTTCTAACAAAGACACTTAATGCTGGGCTAAATATTCATCATGCAGCATGGATAACAACTATACATCTGGAAGTAAAGGGGCTGGAAAAGGTTGTCCATTCATTTTGGTAGGAACACAAAGTGGTCTCACTCTATTTTTAGAACAATTAGGCAATATAATCATTATTTTAATCATTCATAGTCCCCAATTCAGCATTGCCACTACTGGGAATTTTCATTGTGGAAATACTCAACAAGTGTTCACATACACTGATAGATAAGGCTTTTTGCAGTGTGGTTTTTAATAGCCAAAAGGAAAAAAAAGGAGATATCAGCAGAGCCATTAGGAGAGCCTGTCAGATACGCTAGGAGCTGCGCTCAGGAGGGACACAAGGCAGTTGGTAGGAGGAGGTAAAGCTGCTTGTGTTGATAGGGAAGGAATTATCAATATAGTAAACAAAATGTCTCAGGAGATGGGTAGTGCTCGATTCTGTTCATGTGTGAAAAGCTCAAGCTGTGTGTGTCTGTATGATTCCCACCAGCAGCTGCCATGTAAAGGGACCTGTGAACATCACATTTTAGGGGTTCCTTTTGGAAACAGACTGCAAGAACTTAGAAAGCCTTCACTTTTAATTTAATGTCCTTATCTTTTCTTATTAAACCATCTTCAATAAGAATATAGTAGATGCCAGGCAGTGGTGGCGCACGCCTTTAATCCCAGCACTTGGGAGGCAGAGGCAGGTGATCTCTGTGAGTTCGAGGCCAGCCTGGTCTACAGAACTAGTTATAGGACAGCTAGGCTGTTACACAGAAAACCCTGTGTTGAAGGGGGAAAAACAAAGAATAAAGTCAATTTGAAAATGCAAGGCAATGGTATCCTCTGGACCTGCTGCCATCGGGATGATTCTGTCATCTGTGGTCTCTGTGCTGTGTCACCAGCAAATGAGCTGTCTGGCTGCTGTGTGGCTGTGGTTCCTCCCAGCATCTAACCATGCCTGCCTGCCATGCTGCAACCAAAACTTCCTTCGCTGTTTTATCCCATTAGAATGCTGACCTGCTGTTAGGATCCCTGAGGTGGAGAACAAGGCTTGCCGTATGGAGTCCCTGGGCATGGAAGACCGTGAGTTTCATGAACCAAAGAGCAAAGCTTCTATTAGAAAGCTAAACATGCGCATGCGCCAAGCATCAGAACAAAGCCTGGGATGAGTACAAAGCTCTCAGCCCTCAGACAAGCTGTAAGACCCAGTTGACTGGTATGGGACCCTCTGGGGTGACCCTGGTTCTGGTTAGAGTCTTTACTAAGAAGTCTTCATTTCCTTTGAGACATTGCTACTGGCAACCACAGCTTTCATTCCAACCTTAATTACTACTCAAACTCTCAAATCACACAGACCTCTTCTCACAGGTTTCACTGTTGTTTTGTTGTTGTTGTTGTTGTTGGTGGTGGTGGTGGTGGTGGTGGTGGTGTGTGTGTGTGTGTGTGTGTGTGTGTGTGTGTGTGTGTGTGTGTACAGAATGGGTAAAAGGAGATAGGGGACTAATTAATATATAAATAGAGCCCCCACAGGTAGTGAATATTAAGGAACCCATTCCAAAAAGCTGCTGTACACACACAGACCTACTAAGACAAAGCCAAGAAGAAATCTAGTACCATTTGATGTTCATGAGGTGTTCAATCATCTCTGGAGAGAGGAATGAGCATTGAGACAGATGGGCTGGTATCAGTTCCAGAGAATTTCACTGAACAGTGGGACCCATGCTGGCCTGAAACTCATGGGTCAGTGGGGCTGTTGCAAATGTACTGTTGCATGGCCTTTTCCTGTGGGGTTCAGATGAAGATATTATACCCTCTATTGGCCTGCTGTGTTGAAGTTCTTGGGTCTGGTTTTTCTGGCTTTACTACACCTACATGTACATCCCCAGCCTACTTAAGAAACTCCTAAGTAGCACCTTTGGACTTGGTTGAGTAAGTCTGATCAGTCCTAGCCCCATGGCTTGTGCTAGCTCCATGGTGTCCACATGCACAATGACATAGGCTCACCTTTCTTCTGCCTTCTGAGTCTTCAGACTCAGCTGCTGTTTTATGAAATGGGCAAGGGACAGCCAGAAAGTCATGGCTTCACAATGTGAGCCAGCCAGGGCAAGGGACAGCCAGAAAGTCACTACTTCACAGTGTGTGGTGTAGGAGGGTTCTTCTCTATTTTGTGTGCTTTCATTGGTTAATAAAGAGAATTCCTGGCCTATAAGATAGGACACAGCCCTTAGGTGGGCAGAGTAGACAGAACAGAGTTTGGGGAAGAAAGGAAGTGTGAGAGACGCCATGATTCTCCTGCCTAAGATGGGCATACCTTAGAATCGTCCAGTAAGTCACCACCTCGTGGTGACATACAGACTTTTATAATGGGTTAGTTTAAGATGTAAGAGTTAGCCAAGAAAAGGCTAGAGATAATGGGCAAGGCAGTATTTAAATTAATATAATTGTCATGTGGTTATTTCAGGCATAAGCTAGCTGGTGGGTGGGAGCCAGGTGCCGGGAAAACGGCTCCACTTCTCGGCGGCGGGACACAGCCGCCCCCTTTTACAACAAGTGTGGAATCACTCAGGGCAAGGGACAACTGGAAAGTCCATTGCTTCACAGTGTGGAGTCACCCAGAGCAAGGGACATACGGAAAGGCATGACTTCACAGTGTGAGCCACCCAGGGCAAGGGACAACCCAGTTCTCACAGTAGGTCATTGCAGGAAGAGCGTCTTGCCTTCCTGACCTTTTCCTTTTTCACCTGTTTCAAAGCCAGAGCTTCTTTTATTAAGTCTCTCCCACATCCACTCTCAGACCCTACTGTTCAGGCCATATTTTTTTTCCAGTGCTTGCTGCTGGCACATGAGGAGACTGTAACTCAGCTTGTGGTACTGTGTGGACCCTTTTTTCCTACCTAGGAAATGTCTACTCTTGACAGTCCTCCCTCCATTTTGACGTTTACATACCCTGTCACCAGCTGTGGTGGCTCAAATGAGAATGACCCCCACAGGCTCATATATTTGAACACTTGGTGGCCAATTGGTGGAACTGTTTAGGAAGGATTGGAGATGTGGCTTTTTTGCAGGAGTTGTGTTGCTGTGGGCAGGCTCAGGCCATTCCCAGTCAGCTCTCGCTGCTTTCAGCTTGTGGATCAAAGTGTTTAGCTCTCAGCTACTGCTCTGGTGCCTGCCTGCCTGCCTGCTTCCAAGCTGTGAGAGTCACGAACTCTAACCTTCTGGAGCCATGAGCCCCAAATTAAATGTTTCCTATTTCAAATTCCCTTTGTTGGGGTTAATCACAGTACCAGAAAAGGAGAAGATACCAGTGTTCTTTTATCAGGTGAACACGGACAAAATGCTTCTCTGGTTCTGATGTCTTCCCACCACCAGGGGATTTCCCTCCCACTCCATCACCCCCAGTCATCTCTACTGTTCCTTTGTTCTTGTAGAGCTCAACCTTCCTCCCATCTTTGAAGTTCATCTGAATTTATTGATAGAGGAGACAAGCCAGTGTCCGCAGGTGGAGTTTCTCTGTGTCCCAGCAGCTGCTCCCAAATAGCCATTCAAAGACATATTATTAATTATAAATGCTAGGTCAAAATCTCAATCTGGTTACTAGCTAGTTCTTAAATTTTAAATTAACTCATATTTCTTATCTATCCTCTGACGTGTGGGTGCACCTTCTTTCAACACTGCATGTTCATCTTGCTTCTCTCTGCATCTCTCATGACTCTCGAGACTCCACCCTTCTTCCTCCCAGCATCCTCTGCCTGGCTGTCCCACCTGTACCTCCTGCCTAGCTACCGACCAGTCAGTTCTTTTAGTAACCTAATCAGAAGGTACCTTTAAAAAGATACATGTTCCATAACACATGTCACATGTAGACAGGCCGGGACAGGCCTTCTGTACAATAGCCCTCCTGTACTTGAAGTCTGCTCATTAAGAATCCATGTATCCCATTCTAGTCTTCTTCGTTCTATCCTTAAGAAAGCAACAACTGCTAAGTTAAACTTTGTCTCCTGGGCTTTGGGTTAGATTCTGCAAAGAGCCCCATAGTAGTGTGTCCACTTTTGAAATAACATATGTGATCTTAGAATAGAGGCCCCATTTTCAAATGTGACTTTTGTGTTTACCTCATCAAACAGGTAGTTACAATTCTAACAGCCTTAGTCTAGGCTACAATAACAAAATTCCCTAAGCCAACTGGCTAGAACCCAACAAAATACCACAGGTTGAGTAGCCAAACATAGACAGTTACTTCTCATGGTTCTGGAAGTGCAAGATAAAGCCTGGTAGTTTGCTTCCCTGAGAACCTTCTCTTTCTGGTGTCCAGGGGTCACTTTCTTACGTTTTCCTATGGTAGACAGAAAGCAAGCTGTAGTTATCTTCCTCTTGTCATTAAGAACACTGAAGGGTGGGGTCCCATCTTACCACCTCATCCAAACCTTCGAAAGCCTCCACCTCTAAATTCCACTGCATTAGAGCTTCAAGATTTCCTCTCTGCATTTGGACATGACACACACGCAGGTTCAGTCCTTAATCTCAGTCTTTGGATCTACCAGCTCAAAACCTCTGTTTTCTTTGCTCATGTAAATAATCAAATGCTTGTCCCATGTTCGGCTCCATGTTTTCCTAACTCAGGAAAGCTAGGGAAGTGAAGAGACTTTTTGGGGGTGCCCTCAGATAACCTTTGATAGCATGAAGGAAGCCCCACCCTTTGCAGGAAGTGGTGAACCAACCTTGAGTCAAGATGTCTGGATATCTTTTACTGCCCATGGTCTGGTCCATGGACATTTCCCTATCACTTTGCAAAGTTTGCTTATAGTCTGTGATAATTTGAATGTAATTTTAGTGGCATTCTTAGGAGGCGTGGCTTTGTTCGAGTAGGTATGGCATTGTTGGAGGAAGTGTGTCACTGTGGAGATGGACTCCAAGGTCTCATAAATACTCACACCTCACCCAGTGTCCCAGGCCAGTTCCTGTTGCCTGTAAGTCAGAATGTACAACTCTTAACTTCTCCAGCACGCCTGTGTGCCACCGTGTCTCACCATGATGATAATGGACTAAACCTCTGAAACTGTAAGATACCCCAATTCAATGTTTTTCCTTTATAAGAGTTGCCATGGTCATGGTGTCTCTTCACAGCAATGGAACCCCTAAGACATGGTCCAAAACCCCTTCTTTGAGTGAGCAAGCTTCCTGAACTCCTCTGTCTGGGGTATACTCTGCTTGCAGAAGCAAAGCAGATAAAAACAAACACAAACTAATAGTATAACCTGCAGCCCTGCCCTCAGTCTCCTGTACCCAGCTATGAGTTTCCAAAGCACTTGCCCTCTGAAAAACCCCTAAAGATTTAGACCAATTGTAACCATTGTCCATCATCAATTCTCTGTGCAGAACTCCCCAGAGTCAGGAGTGTCATCTGTTTGCTTCATTGACATGTTCTGTGTGTCTGAAAGAGGCATAGAATGTGGTGTGGCCTCAAAATTATTTGTGGAATTGAGTTGGGGTTACAGTTGGGACAGGATTCAAGGTTTCCCTGACCCTCTGATTTTCCAAGCTTTTCATGCTGATGGGTTGGGCATATTGGTGCCAGCTCATTGGCACTCTCCTAGGAGGCTGGTCTTGCTTCTTCCTGCTCACCACCCTAACACCAAGCCACTGTTTGTGTACAGTTTTTCACAGGCACAGAGACAATGTTTTTGCCCTGGGGCTGATGGCCAAGTTCAGGAAACCCAGCCCAGATGTGAAGCTGTAGGCTTGGCAGCTGGCAGCTGGCAACCAGGCGCTGGAAGAAGCCACAAGCTCTTTTTAGCTGTTTCCAGGCATTCTCGGGTATGCCACAAAGCTACCCTGAGCCTTCTAAACATGCACTTTTCCCTTGACATGACTTGGAAGTGAATGGCCAAAGGCTATTTAACACCGAACAAACATTTAGTCGTGCCCATGTGTTCAGCACAGCCCTGCCAGGGAAGCAGGCACAAAGACTAGGCCAGGGGCCAGCAGGTCCACAAATGGTCCCCACATTTATACTTTCTGCCAGACAGAGGAGAGAGGAGTGTAAATTACCTTTGATCCTTTAGGACAGCTGAAACCAGATGGGTGAGGGACAGAAGTAATATCACAGCCAAGGATGGTGGGAAATACCACTACCACCTCCTCTCGTATGCCGCTCTGCCTCTTTGGGTTTAGTGTCTGCTCTTAGGCCACATACCGGGCAACAGGACCCATAGCCACAGGTATGGCTGACGCCAACAGGAGCTTTGGGACTTTTCTTGTTTATTACTTTTCCTCACTGGTCTCTGCTGTCTTTATTAGTAGACAGCTGACTTCCATAGCACAATGTCCTCTATATCCCAAGCCACCATTCTCACTCAGTTTCTTCAGATCTATATCCTGAACATCTGCTGGAGTTCCTCACACTGAATGGATGCTCAGCAGACAGTCATTGAGGAGAGAAATCAATAATGGCTGATCTTTTAGTGCTGCAGATAGCCGAGGCTTTGCAAGTTTATCGTATTTTACTCCAGTAGTAAACTGCTCAGCCAGATGACCACCAGCTGGGTCCTCAGTTCTTAGAGCAAATCTCCACACTGACAACGTCAGACAGTTCTTAAGCAAGAGGGGGCAGACCTGCTGCTGAGCACTGGTCCTCCAGAACGCAAGCTCCAAGCTGGAGCTCCTGGCCTGTTGGGGTGGGAGCAAGGACGAGGTGGAGACAGGCAGTTTTTCCTTCGGGTGAGGCTCAGCGGCAGAGCTAGGCAGTGCTAGTCAAGTCCTTCCTAACTGTGCCACTGTGCCGGCCAGACACCAAGAAGTGAAGTTATCTGAGCTACAGACACAGTTTACAGAGTCGTTTCTGTGAGGCAGTCTGGCAGTAAGAAATAACTCAGTGTTTGAGATCAAATCAGCCCAGTTTCCACTCCTGTTTTTCCACTTACAAATTATAAGACTTAGCTTTTAAAATGAAAAAAGGAAGACAAAAATGAGGATAAAATTAAAACAGGGGAAATATAAAATACATATTTGAAGAAGAAAATATTTTTGTACAGTTGGACTGTGGGTACTCAACCTCTGGAATTCACATAAACGTGGAACAAGAGAATTTCATGAAGTTATCCTCTGACCTCCCCATGCATATTATACACACATGCGCACAAACACACAAACACACATGCACACGCACACATCACCACCACCACCACCTGAATAACCAATTAGATAATTTGTCTTGAAAAAGAGAAGAAAGAAAAGTTTATAAAATTTCAAAATTTACAAAGTCAAAAAATACCAAATAAACTATGGTTAATTTATTATTCAAGAAAAATGTAAGTAACTTTAGCATAGCCTAAGAGTCTAATAATACCCTGGGGTCTGTAGCATAGTCTAAGAGTCCAATACCCTGGGGTCTGTAGCATAGACTAAGAGTCCAATACCCTGGGGTCTGTAGCATAGACTAAGAGTCCAATACCCTGGGGTCTGTAGCATAGACTAAGAGTCCAGTAATACCCTGGGATCAAGACCCTACCTTTAACTCATCACTTTGCTGACTCACCCAGAAGGGCTTTCTTTTTTTGAATTTATTTTACATACCAACCATAGTTTCCCCTCTTCCTCTCCTCCAGTTCCCTCCCCCAACCTCCTTTCTATATTCCCACCCACTCCTCAGCAGGGTAAGGCCTTCCATGGGAGTCAACAAAGCATGGCACATCAAGTTGAGGCAGGACCAAGCTCTTCCCGCCTGCATCAAGGCTGAGCAAGTCATCCTACCATAGGGAATGTCTTCCAAAAAGACAGCTCATGTGCCGGGGTCGGGGCCTGGTTTCACTGCTGGGGTCCCACAAACAAACCGAGCTACACAACTGTCACCCACATACACAGGGCTTAGGTCAGCCCCATGCCAACTCCTTACCTGTCGGTCTGGAGTCTGTGAGCTACTATGAACTCCGGTCAGTTGTTTTTGTGGGTTTCTCCATCATGATCTTGACCTCCCTTACTTATATAATCCCTCCTCCCTCTCTTTAACTGGACTCCTGGAACTTGGCTGTGGATCTCTGCATCCTTCCATCAGTTACTGAATGAAGGCTCTATGGTGACAATTAGGGTGGTCACTGATCCAATTACAGGAGGCCAGTTCAGGTCCCTCTTCACCATTGCTAGAAGTCTTAGCTTGGGTCATCCCTGTGGATTCCTGGGAGTTTCTCCCTAACTCCATAATGGTTCCCTCTATTATCTCTTTCTTTGCTCTCCCTCTCCATCCCTCCCCCAAGTAGACCATCCCAATCCCTCATATTC
>JAQHUG010000144.1:2028967-2040661 GCA_028555095.1 Dicrostonyx torquatus
TGAACCCAATGAGATACCCACAGAGTGAGATTCTCTTTGAGGACATGGTGAGCCTATTCTTCCCACACACTCTGCCCTGCATTCCTTGTCTATCTGGATGTTCATTTGCATCCTTTTAAATACCCTTTATTATAATGAGTAAATGTAAAGAAAGCATTCCCTGAGTTCCATAAGCCACTTCAGCCAGTTAATCAAACGAACGCCAGGAGTCAAGGGAACCTTCATGTGTAGCTGGTCAGAACCAGGACTTTTGATTGGCATTTGAAGTAGAGAGCAATCTTGAGACACTGAACCCTTAGTGGTTTTGGTCTGATAGTCTCTCTAGGTAGGCTGTATCAGAAGGGAATTGAATTTGAGGTGGTGTCCTCTGGAGAATTGCTGGCTGTGTATGGGAAACCCATCACGTTTGTTGTCAAAAGTGTGTTGGGTGAGCTCTGTGAATGGGTAGAACGCCATTTCCCTGGCTCCATCAGCTCTAATCTTGTTAAGAAGTCTTGGTGTGCATATTTTCTTGATCCAGCTCTCAGCTTGATAACTACTAATGAGCAACAGTTCACCATGACTAAGTGGGAAGCCAGCAGCTTCTGAGTAGAGAGGATATGATCTCTGTTAACAAAGGGGTATCTGTGGGGTTTCTCTCTCTCTCTCTCTCTCTCTGCTTCTATTGCATGAAAGGGAAATAGCAAGAAAGTCAGAAAAAGTGACTCTTCTCTGGAGGTCAGGCACACTAATCTTTTCAAAATCAGGGTTCTGTATGCTTAGAAACCCAACTTCATGACTTTCTTTTTTTTTTCTTTTCTTTTTTTTTAGACTAATGACAATGGTGGGTCATGAAGCTCCTTACTTAGTGTGAGGATTGGATATAGCTCAAATACTAATCCTGTCCCTTTGGAGTTTTGTTTCAAACTTTTTCAGGCTTGCCCACCATGCTGATGATTTCCCGTGAGGTTGAAGCAACATCGAATGGGTTGGAATTATATAACTAAGCATATTCAACCTTAATTACTGTTACCAGTTTATCAAAATCTGCTAACATTGCACTTGGTAAGAATCAGGCACAAATCATGGCAGCCAAGTGGTTCTTTCCACTGGTTTATTTCCTGTCTTACAAAAAGCTTTAGAGAATCTCAGCTGGTTAGAAGAGTGTGTGGACTACATATTGGACCCCCAAACTCCTGGTTAGCTGGGCTGCTCAGAAAGGAAAACAAGTACCCCATGTTCATACACTTCTGATCACCTAGGCCACTGACAAACAACAGGCCAAGTTTGTCTCTTTGGCCCTTCATTACTTGCTTCTGCCCTTTATTGTTTGGGGATTTGGTTTGTTATTGTTTTCCCAGGTCTTAAAATATATATCATTAATTTATTTCTTTGGTATATCTCAATTTTTTTTCAGTGTAGGCACTTTATCATTGGGATTGCCTTCTTTGGGTCCTATAAATTTTTGTCCATTTAATTCTAGGAATTCTTAAATTTCCTTCACAGTTTCTTCAGTTAACCCTTTCATCATTCTAAGGTGGATTGTTTTATATTCCTGTACCTTCTGTAGTTTCTATTGATGTTTATATTCTGTGGTCCAATAGAATGCAGGATATTATTGCAATGTTCCCATTTGTTGAGGTTTTGTGTCCTAGGATGTCATCAATTTTGGAGAAAGTTCCCATGGGTTGCTGAGAGCATGTGTTCTCTCTAGTGTTCGGGTAGAATTTTCTGGAGATGTCCATTAGGTCCATTTGATTTATTGTGTCACTTCATTCCCATGTTTTTGGTTGGTTTTAGCCTGAATAAGCTGTCCATTGGTGGGAGTGAGGTGCTGAATGAAGTCATGCCATTACTATGTTGAGATTAAACTATGCCTTTAATCCTGGTAGTATTTGTCACCTCTACTGACCTTGTTCTAGGGACCTTCTGCTGAGACACTACTTTACTCTAGTTGGCAATTCTGACTTGCCAGGAAGCCAAACTGGAGCTTCACAGCCACCTGTTCATCCTCCCTACACACACACACACACACACACACACACACACACACACACACACACACACAGAATGAGAGAGAGCCTCTCTGCCTTCTTCTCTGGCTCCTATCTTCCCTCTCAGTTTTGATCAAGATTTCAGAGCTGTAGGGAGCAGACCTTCCCTAACTGGCTTAGAGGATTTCAGCCTAGACAGGTCTCTTAACCAACACTTGGAAAAGTCTGTGACTTGTTTCGGGAGAGGCTTATTCCTAGAGGACCAATTATTGTGGCTGTATGTGAAGGTATCCTATTATTAAGGTAAAATATCTGATACTTCACAGATTCTTTAAAATACCAAAAGATCAAGATTTAACAAAAAAAAGTTAGAAAAGACAGAGGCAGGGAAGTGTGGATTGCCAGCCAGGTTGAAGGAGCCCCAGCACACTTACAAAGTAAATGATTATATAAACAAAATGGTAGGTGTTGAAATGATTTCTACTCCTAAAGGACCCATGTGATCAACACAAGGTTCCCTAGGTCTCCTAAGATGTCTCTGGTCCAGCTTAGGTGGAGCTATCATAGTTAGAGATTTTTCAGTCTTTCCTAGAAAACTTCTGCTTGTTGCTATTGTACCCTTTGCTCTCTGGTCTTTTTCGCATTTCTAGGTCAGGGGTCAATTGTCCCAGTGGCTTCCTTGGTCCCCCATTGCAAACTGTGCCTTGTGGAACAGTAGAATACCATAGATCTTATTCTCATTTGCATCCTTTTGGTTCCTGTGCCCTGAGCATCTTACAGACCCAGACAAGCTTTGAGAGATTCTGGGTAGCCACAACATTCAGAGCTTATCAGCTGTCCTTCATCCTCACCCCAAGCTCTTTGAATGGAAAAACACTTAGGAATTCCTATGTAGTATTCTGTCACTGAAAGAAGAGGCATAAAACTGAGGCAGGGGCAGGCCTTCATTCCTACCAATTTGTAGCATCCTTGTGAACCACGGCAAGTATTCCTTAACCTGATGGGGTATAGTGGCAAGGTTGAGAAGACGAGAGAGAAGACTGTCCCATTGTGTGTAGATAGATGTAGATAGAGATTTCTGTCTTGCCCAGTCCCACAGCGATTTGGTTCCGACAAAACACACAGAGACTTATATTAATTATAAACTTGTTGACCTATTAGCTCAGGCTTATTACTAACTAGTTCTTATAACTTAAATCAATCCACAATTCTTATCTATGTTTCACCTCATGGCTTGGTACTTACTCAGTGAAGCACTCTCATCTTGCTTCCTCTGCATCTGGCTAGTAACTGCAGACTGGGCATTTCCTCTTCCCAGAATTCTCCTAGTCTGGTCACCCTGCCTCTACTTCCTGCCTGGCTACTGCAGCATTTTATTTTTACTCCAATCAGCATTTTATTAAACCAATACAGGTGACAAATCTTTACAGGGTACAAGATCATTGTCCCACAGCACTTCCCCTTTTATCTTTTTAAAACAAGAACTCTGAATCTAATCTCCTTTTTTTAGCTTTTTTTTCTGACCATTATCAATAACAACTTGTAACCAACACTCTAAACAAAGACAAACATCCATGATCCATTTTTGAGGAATGTGTGCATAGTTTTCTAGGCTACTTCCTGCTGGTTGGGGGGCACTGCTAATCTTATGGGAACCTAAAGAAATTTAGGATTATGATCAAGTCCTGACTGGAGTATTCTGTGAGACTTGATCATCTCAGCCAGCAGCCTTGAATCTGTTCTGGTTGTAGAACTCAGAAGAAACTGCAACAGAGGTAATCTGAAACAGATCATCTGGGCCATCGATTCCCACTGGAGATTTTTCAGGGGGTCTTCCTCAACCAAATCGTATTCTTCTTAACCCAGAATGAATCCACAGCCTCTCATTGTCTATGAAAGCAAAAGCAGAACCTCTTCTCCAAAGTAACATATTTTTTGACTTAAATTTTGAAATGAAAGCATTTTCAAAATATATAGGTTGGATAAATCAATTTGTAAACAAGTGTCTTTTAACAGCTGTTGCTCCTTCCTCAGCAGTCAAATAATTCAAAGACAACACAATAACATACAGTGTCCAGACTTTCTGTGTATTTTCCACCTTTATGTAGCTTTTTAAAAACTCTATTTCTTTTATTTTTATTTTTAATTTTTTGGTTTTTTGAGACAGGGTTTCTCTTTGTTCTTTGGTTGTCCAGGATCTCATTCTGTAGACCAGGATGGCCAGAAACTCACAGAAATCCACTTGTCTTTGCCTCCAAAGTACTGGGATTAAAGGCGTGTGCCAACTATTAAAGTTGAGTGCCAACACTCAACTATATTTCTTTTTTTGTAAAGAACTTTCTAGCTCCTTTTTCTTTTCTCTCCCAGGCCTACATATATTTTTAAACACACTGTAAACCATTTTATAGTGGTTTTTTTTCCCATCTGAATCTGTCTTTGTTGTATATCTTTATCTTTTTCTGGCCACATGAGTCTTTAATTTGCTAAGCTATGTGGTTAAGATTAAAGCCACAGCTTTGGCAGCTAGATCTGTCCCTCTTTGACTTCCTGAGAGATTAGCTTCATGGCAGAGGTACTGGCAGGAGCTACGTTTTTTTACCACAACTCTGTGGAGTTTCTAGGTCCATGCCACTACCAAGAGGCATGCCAGTGGCTGCTCATAAATACTATTTAAAATGTGTTCAGTGGCAGGGCCTCTTAGAAGAGCTGCATGGTTTTTGCTAACACTGAGTCACAAAGCCTCTCTTAAAATAACTATGCCTCTCCTTGTCTCAAGCAAACAGAGCCCACCTGAGAAAATGCTGCTACCAAGAAGCTATGTTTAACTCTGTTCTTGTCTGTCTAGAATCCTTTTTATTAAAGCTTTCTCAGGCTTTATGTGGAAAATTCTTGTCAAATGTTTGGACACCATTCATAAACAGAGACTGTGCTTTCATTTTCTGGCCGCCCAGACCCAAATAATCACACAAAAACTGTATTAATTACAACACTGTTTGGCCGATGGCTCAGGCATATTTCTGGCTACCTCTTACATCTAAAGTTAACCCATTTCTATTAGTCTGTGTATTGCCACGTGGCCGTGGCATTACCACATTTTCTATATGTCTTGTTTCCTCAGTGGCTGGCTGGAGTCTGCTTGACTCTGCCTACTCTCTCTATATCTCTGTTCAGATTCCCCACCTGGCTTTACTCTGCTAAGTCATTGGCTGAAACAGTTTTATTCTTCTACCAATTAATGCAACACATATACAGAAGGACATCCCACAGCAGATAGAAACTTCAAACTGCCTAAAGTTGAATCCTGGGTGAAGAACCATAGATTCCAATGGAAGCTAAGCACTAATTCCACCGCGTTAGAGACCTGTCCCTTCTCAACATTAGTGCTTCAGAGTTAGGCAGATTTATTTTTAATCCTGACTCTGTCACTCAGTGGTTTTTGACCTTGAAAATATTACTTTATCTTTTAGGGCCTCAGCTTTCTCATCTGTATTGTTATTATTAATACTACTATTAATAATATATACATTAAAATCTATTGTGATAATGAATGGAGAGAATACATAGGAAGTACTGTGCCTGGCATATATTAAGACTTCAATATAATGTAAATTTTATGATTGCTAAATTATGATGCCCTTTCTTCTACTAGAAAAGAACATTTATAAGCCTGGGGGAAGCACTATGCCCTTTTGCACTGTGTAACACTCCAGAGCCACTGTGCCTGGACGTAGGTGAGTCATGAGGGAAGTCTACCCATGGGTGTCCTGGCTCTTAGTCTCTGCTGCTTCTAAGGCTCACCTTCCCCAGCCATAGGTGTCTTCTGACTGGGGTCTTCCCTAGAATTCCCAATGGCATGCTTGGAAGCTCCAGGAGATGCGCTGGAACTTAAAGCCACAGATGTACATTTTGGGGGCAAATAATAGTTGGCCACATTAAAGAACAGGAGGATTGTGAGGCTCTGATAGAGGCTGTGTGGGATTGCTTCCACAGGCGCTCCTCCCACAGGCCTGTGTGGGATTGCTTCCACAGATGCTCCTCCCACAGGCCCCCACAGCCTAGGTATGCATGCTTTGGGCATTTCTCTCCAGAGGACACCCCCCAGTTTCTCATCAGGACACACCTCTATCTGTTGTTTCCTTAAATTTGGCTCTGTGTAGCTAATTTGAAAATGTAATCCACCTGGTGTGTTAATGGCTGCTCAGATGTTACTCTCCCCAGAGGCAGAAACCACAGAAGAAATGATCCTATTCAAATGAGCCTCAAATAGTAGAAATTAGAGACAGTTGTGAGCTGATATGGGGTTCCAGACGGGCAGAGTCGATGGGCATGCCTCTACTGAACAACGGATTTCTATGGGAAAGAATGAAAAAAGCATAAACATACAGTCTGGGAGAGTGGGGGAAATACCAGGGAATAAACATGAAATTATAGGAAAGAACTTAGGAGCACAAGGTGAGTGAGGAGGGGGAGGGGCACATGAAGCGGCCTGCTACTGGAGCTATTAACAATACAAACCTTAGTCAAGGGCTGTTCTCTAGGCACCCTTAGAGTACCGGGCTAAGTGCAATGACCACGTTGCTTAGATCTTTACTTCTGCTTATATTTGAATGTAAAATCCCAGTGGACCTTTAGGCTGTTGGATTAGAATATTCTAATGATGGTACTCTTAAAGGGAAGATAAGAAACCTGTAGGAACTAGGAAGGAGCTCATAAATATTCACAAATGTCAGCGTAGATGTTTCTCAGAGAAGGGAAGGAGGGAGGGAGGGAGAGAGAGAGTTAATGTAACTGTCATTAATGCCCAAATTGAGGAAACATCATCATGAATTGACAATGTGACAGGAATGGAAACTGTCCCTGAGGGTCACCACACACACACACACACACACACACTTTCTTCCATAGTACTAAAATCCCTCTCAGGAGAAAGGAGCAAGTGCTCACGTCAGCATCTTTCCTCAGGGGCCATCCACCTTGGTGTCTGTCTGAAACAAGGTCTCTTATAGAACTTGGGGCTTGTTGATGAGGCTAGGCTACCTGGCCGAGGAGCCCCTAGAATCTTTCTTTACGCGACCCCAAGCATTGGGCTTACAACACCTGTCACTCACTACATCTGGCCTTTTATGTGCGCTCAGTGAATTGGACTCAGGTCCTCATGTTTTGAAGGCAGGTGCTCTACCAACTGAGCCATCTCCCCAGGCCAAATGTCTGCTTGTTAAACAGTGTGCAGCCATATGGTTAGGTTCTGGCCAACTCGAGATGATGGGCAGTGGTATATACAACTGTTAGACATTAAATAAAAGGGAAGAGACAAAATACCATTTGCCCATTCATCCCCCCCACCCAACTGGAATATGGTATCAGCCACAACGAATGACATGAAAGAGGGACATCCGATAATGGCAGAGCAGTAAGATTAGGGACACTTAGATCACTGACACAGTGGACCCACTGAGCCAGCCCTGGAATTGCCTCTACTTCACCTGTGAGCAAGAGAGGAAATCCTATCCCCAGCTACCAAGTGGGGGGTATCTGATATAGCCACCAAGTAGGAGTATTTGGTATGACCACCAGGTGGGGGATATCCTATATGGCCACCAAATGGGATATTTGATACAGTCATCAGTGAGGGAATGTATCTGGTAGAGCCACCAGATCTGCAGATCAGCTGACAAAGCCCACTCAAAGGTTCCCAGGAGAATTCAGGTTTGCAGAACTCTTATTAGCTAACATTTATTTTTGGAAAGAGTGACTTGTAAGAGTGAAAATTTGGCATTCTTGATTCCTCTGATTTTTCTAGAGCTGTACGCTATGGGATGGAGTTTCAGCGTCTCCTGTTCCCCATCACAAGTAGCACCTGCCATTAGTTCCTCAAGACCAACAGCTTCCCACCCACAGAGATAGTCATGAGAAACCACATTCTTCTAAAGGGCAAACTGAAAAGAAACAAGCAGAGAAAGGCTAGAGGAGGATTAGAAGGCCAAGAACACAGAGTGTTTGCTGACTGGCATGGTAGCAACAGCACACAAGGCTTCTTTACTCCTTTCCCTTACAACTACGTGGCTCACCATCACCCACGGCTCACCATCCTCACCTGCGGCTCACCATCCTCACCTACGGCTCACCATCACCCGCGGCTCACCATCCTCACCTACGGCTCACCATCACCCGCGGCTCACCATCCTCACCTACGGCTCACCATCACCCGCGGCTCACCATCCTCACCTACGGCTCACCATCACCCGCGGCTCACCATCCTCACCTGTGGCTCACCATCCTCACTTGCAGCTCAACGTTGCCAGCGGCTCACTGTCCACAGCTCATCATTGTCTGCGGCTCACCATCCTCACCTGCGGCTCACCGTTGCCCGCAGCTCATCACCATCTCCCGCGGTGGCTCACGGTCATCTGGAATCATTCTTCCACCTTCATCAGTCCGATCCTCTGTGTGCCCAACATTAGAAGTAGTTGATGATCACAGCTACGGTTTAGATCAGAAACATCCTCACAGGCTGGTGTTTCGAGTGTTTACTTCAATGCTTGCCTGCTCTTTAGAAGACTGTATCAGATCTTTGAAGGTCTTACCCACCAGGAGTGAAAACTGATTTCTCTGCTTCCGGTTTGCCTCCATGTGAACAAGCTGCCGCCTCCCACTCCACCATCAGAGCCACTCCACCTGCCTTCTCTGCCAGGACAGCCTAAAATCCCTCTGAAACCATGAGCTCAAACAACCTTTTTCTCCCTTAAGCAGCTCCAGTCAGGCATTTTGTCTGATCAGCACAAACGTAACTGATAACAACCACCGACCTTTATCCCTCTCTCCTGCGTTGTGTGGGAAGGTCTCAGATCTCACAGGAAATTGCCGGAGTTGCTTGAGTAATGCTAAGCATCAACGAACTAGCTCCTTGAAAATCGTAACACAGTCTAGGCCTTTCATTACAATAGGCTACTTGAAGATCTCTCGGAATAGTGACCTTGTTTTTTAGCTATATTTCTATGTCATAGAAAATGCAATTTTAGAACTATCAAAGGTCTCATCGAAGTGTGTGCTTGTTTTAAAATGTTTATTGAGCACCTACTACGTGTCTAGCCCTGTGATACATGCTGGGATGTGAAGATAAGGAAAACATGCTTCAGTAGTTCAAGGAGTTCGAGGAACAAGAAAGAAGCGGAAATCAGTTCAACGAAGTTTCATGTTGCAGGTCAAGAAGAAAGAGCAGGTGGCTGGGAGAGCTAAGCTGTGAGGAGGGGATATTCACTGTGTTTGGAAGAGTGATTTAGAGTATGCCAATGAGTACGGGGGAATGGGGGATGCGGGAAGGTGGGATGAAGTGTCTGCACACAGCAAGCCAAGGACTCACAGCTGTGTGTGGAGGGGATAATACTGGAAAGGGATGTGGATGATGTTTGGAACCCAAGGGCGAAGATTTGATGAAGGGGACCAAGGGATGAGTGCTTATTTCCAAGGCAGACTCTACCCTGATATTGGACCAAACTAATAATTGGATATCACTTCAAATGTGTCGTCCCCAAAAGTCCAGGTATTTAGCCCAGGCATAAAGTTGCAAATCCATTCATAAAACTATAAAACAAATCATCAAAAGAACAGGTAGAGATGCTGACCCACCTTTAGCAGCCATAACAGAGTATCCATTTTTGAATGGATTCGATTGGGTGGACCTCGACTTTTCATAACACCTGTTCTCTCTCTGAGTTCCCTTTTCTGTGTTCTAAACCAGACTTCTTATTTGGAATCAGAGCAATCTGTTAATTTCCAGTGACAAAAAGATCACCTTACCCTGGCGAGCAGCAACACACATGTGTGGCCCAGCATTTCTGCCAACCCAACTTTGCACTGGCTGAAACTTTACATGCACAGAGCAAAAGTCCTCACTAGGGCACAGAGCCCAGGAGGACTCTGTTGTAGCGCTTTCTAGGGTGACCTGTTCCACTGCAGGGGGATGGAGCCCAGGAGGACTGTTGTAGCACTTTCTAGGGTGACCAGTCCCACCACAGGGGGATGGAGATGTCTCTCCATTCTCCCATCACATCAACACTTGGGGCTAGAGACCTGGGTTCTCTGGCACCATTTGGGTCCCCTCAGTAGGCTTCCTGAAAAATTCTTGTGTTGGCCCAGCCTTCTTGCTTTATTTTATTTTATTTTTTTGAGTTTTTTAGTGGAGCCTTTAGCTCAGTGTCATCTTGTTGAAATTGAGTATGTAATGAGAAAAGGAAGAGATTCCTGACTAAAGAAAGATGGTTAGTTTTTATGTCCATTTGACTGGACTATATGATGCCCACACAGGTGGGAAAACATTGGGTGCATCCCTGTGTGTGTCAGAAGGGAAGGGGAGTGTCACCTGAATACAACAGAAGAACAGAGCAAGGACAGAGCTGCTGCTGCAGTGGGAGCATCCACCTTCCACTTCCGGAAGTGGAAAACCCAGTTCTTGTTCCTAGAAACTCAGACCGAAACGTAACACGCTAGCTCCCCTACTCACAGGTCTTCAGGTCTGGTCGTTTACCATGGGCTCCCTCAGATTCTCAAGCCTCCAGGTTTGAGCTAGGACTACACAATCTGGGCTCCACATTTACAGGCAGCAAAATGCAGTGCCCCTCAGCATCCCTAAGTCTGTGAGCCAACGCTTCTTAGGAATGTCTTTCTACATACCTCCATCCTGTTCCTTCTGTTTCTCTGGAGATTACTACAGACGAAGGGGAATGCCTAAGACCTTTCTTGTAAACCTTGTGGGTAGATGCCAGGACTCTATGCTCTAAGAGGAGGGTATAATTCAGTGGAAGTATTAATGAGCGGTGGTGATGTCACCTGTTTGTACAATGTCTTTTCTCTAGTACCCAAAGTACTTGGTACCCAGTGTGGCACTACTGAGGACTGGCAGAACCTTTAGGAGATGTGGCCTTGTGGGAGATTCTTTGCCCCCTTTCTGTATTTCTTTGTTTCCTGTCTAGTAATGTGAGCAGTTTTCTGTACCACACATCCCCACCTTTATCATTCAATATCCCCACCCAAGGCCCAAAGTGCTGGGTCCACCCCATCTTGGGTTGGAAATTTAAAACTAAGAGCTAAGTTTATGTCTTCTCTTTCTGAGCTAACTATCTCAATTATTCCACCACAGAAACATAAAGCTAACTAAGGCAATAATCTCATAATAATCAGTGGTCATGATCAGAATGTGTACACTCACCCATCTGGGACCCTGCTCCAAACCTATCATCCCTGCCCCCCATTAACGAATTAACTTCTCTGATGTGGCTGCTTCAGGAAGGGCAGCAACAGCACTGGGCGAAGATCATTAATGCAGAAGAGCTGGTCATGAAGTAGCAGACACAGCCTTCTCCTGCTGGGAGAGCCTTTTCTGGCCACCTGCTGTACCAAGCAACTGTCAACATAAATCATGGCAAGGTGGGAAGCGAGTGTTTGCTTGTTTCTGTGTGGAGCTGCAGCGGCAAAGGCCAGTGGAGGCAGATAACTTGGCCTCTTCTCAACTGGCCACCTGGCCTCAGAACTAGCAGAGATGGAAGCCTTCTGCTCCTGCACAGCCACACCAGTCACCCCAGCAGCTGGTGCTGTTATTAGAATGCCCCAGGGCAATGCTGGTGCCTTTGATTGGTGTTCTCTCTCTCTCTCTCTCTCTCTCTCTCTCTCTCTCTCTCTCTCTCTCTCTCTCTCTCTCTCTCTGTGTGTGTGTGTGTGTGTGTGT
>JAQHUG010000144.1:2082172-2093373 GCA_028555095.1 Dicrostonyx torquatus
GAGTAACGAAAGAGATATCTTTGACAGAGTGAGCCATTATGGGGTTAGGGAGAAACATGGTGCTAGGAAAATTCTTAGGAATCCACAAGGAGGACCCCAGCTAAGACTCTAAGTAATAATGGATATGGTGCCTGAATTGGCTTTCTCTTTTAATTAGATTGATGACCACCCTAATTGTCATCATAGAACCTTCATCCAGTAACTGATGGAAGAAGATGCAGAGATCCTCAGCTAAGCACTGGGTCGATCTCCCAGCGTTCAGTCGAGGAGGGAGGAGGGGTTATATGAGTAAAGGGGTCAAGATTATGATGAGGAAACCCACAGAGACAGCTGACCAGAGCTAGTGGGAGCTCACTGACTCTGGACTGACAACTGGCGAACCTGTATAGGACCGAATTAGGCCCCATGAATGTGGGTAACAATTGTGTGGCTTGGGGAGTCTCTGGAGCCACTGGCAATGGAACCAGAATTTATCCCTAGTACATGAGCTGGCTTTTTTGAATCCATTCCCTATGGAGGGATACCTCGCTCAGCCAAGACACAGTGGGAAGGGGCTTGATCCTACCTCACCTTGATATGCCAGACTTTGTAGACTCCCCATGGCAGGCTTTACCCTTTTTGAGGAGTGGATAGAGAGGTTGGGTTGGGGGAAGATGGAGGGGAACAGGAGGAGGGGAGGGACTTGTCAAGTAGATGAAGGTAGAAACTGTGTCCCAGAAAGACTCCATATTTAAAAGACAGTGTCTAGGGAACCAGCATGCACGGAGACTGAGAGAGAAAGGAGGGTGAGGGTGATTGGCAGGGAGAGAGTGGGCAAAGGGGAGGAAGGACAGTTAACAAGGGACACAAACAGCCCACAAAGGAGCTGAAAGCCAGTGTGCAACATGGTGCTCTAAGCCCCTCCCTGTTGGACTCCATGTCCCTTGGAATTCTGTGCCTATTATTTCCCTAGTTCACGCTTTCTTTTCAACCGCTAGGAACATATGCTAACTGGGTTCTCCATCTCTGTCCTCTATCCACCCTGTATACCACCCAAGTTTATCTTCTTGCTGGTGGGACAGAAGCCCCATCCTAGCTCACTTACTGCTGCAATTTCCCTAGTTTATGAGGTTGCTTAAACTCCAGTCTGGCATCCTACACCCTCTGTGCTCTAGATCCGGGTCCTTCCTTCCCTACCTTCAGAAAGGCCCTCTATCAGCTCCACCATCCAGGTGAGCTGATACTTTCTCAGCTTATCCCGCTCTGTCCTTCCAATACCTTCTCAGCTCTTCTATCCTTGCTGCCTCCTCCAAGGGTTCTTCTCACTGGTCCCCACCCCTGCTCTTCTTTGAATCCCTGTGATATATGTGTCATACTTCTCTATTGCTTGGCCTACATGGTACGGTCATTGCCTGGGCTATGTGTTCATTCAGCACTGTCACCTCTACCATACAAAGTTCTCAGCCCTGGTAGCAGTGATCATCTCATGCCCACCATCCCCAGAGGTATGCGGCAATGCCTGGAGTCATTTTCAATGATCTGAACTGAGAGAGGGTGTTATCGGCATGCTGTGGACAGAAGTCAGGAGTATTGTTCAATACCATGAATTCATAGGACCACATCTGCAGCACAGTTGTCAAAAACATCAAAAATGCTGAAGTGGAGAGACTGTGTTCTAGGTTTAAAGGCCCCTGGAGGTGGTGAGCATGCTTATTATTTACTATTCCCCTGAAACAGCCAACATGGTAGCTCAATAGATAGTCTCTTCTAAATAGTTTCAGGAATAAAAATGGCACCCTTAGGATATAGGAAAGGGATAAGTTTTAATTAGGAAAAGCAATAAGAAATATTAGTTAATTTTGGGGAGGAAATCATGACCTAAACTTCTTTGCTCTGGGCATGGTAAATTAAGTTAGTATTTTATGCTCTGTTGTTGTGTTTTCTTCATGATATTATATAAATCCACCAACTTACATAACTCTTTGGGAAGGCAAGGGATTAATTAGGCAATTTCAAGATGCATAAATACATTAATATTAGCGAAATATATACAGAGAGTGGGGGCACATTAGGAGACCTAAATCAAAGATAATACAGCAGATCAAGGTTAGCAGAAGAAGAAAAGTATGCGATGCCTGGAGGTATTGTTTGTATTCATGACATGACCGCCCTGTTTGTTCTGGGGATCTCGGGTTCATCATTCATACCTTCCATGAACTTGCTTTATTGCATGTGTGAGTATAATATGAAGACCACAAGAGGTCACCGTTGTGGTAATGACTTGATATCTTCAGCTTTTGAAACGGTTCCCACCCACACAATGAAGACAAACTCTGGCATTGGGTGGTATTTGGGGTTCATTAACTGTGAAACAGCCAAGGGCAGGTCAGGTTCAGGTTAAACAGTGGCTCAAGACACACCTGGCATCACCTCTCACATAGGGAAATACCACCACCACCACCACCACCACAGCTGCTGCCGCCATGACCACCACCACACCACCACAACCACCAGCTACCAACCACCATAGCCACCGCCACCACCGCCACCTCCACCACCATCACCACCACAGCTGCTGCCTCCATAACCACCACCATACCACTACAACCACCAACTACCAACCACCACAGCCACCACCACCACTGCCATAGCCACCACCACCACCACCTCCACCACAGCCACCGCCACCACCACCACCACCACCACCCACCCACCCACCCACACACCCCACTGTCCAAAGAAGACTTTCCTCAAGGACATACATTCTTACACTGATAGCCAAGGCTCTTGCTGAGAATTAATCCAAACTAATCATTTGATTTTCCAGAGGGTGAATCAGAGGCAAAGAAACCAATACCTACCCCCACAGGCAGAGAGCTGGCTGTTGAGCGGCCTGGCTGGGGAGCCTTCTGCTCTTGCATCATCTCCGTTGCTTTCTGGTTTAAACCCATTTGCTACAACTGGATAGACATCACACTTGGCACACCTTTTTCCTAGGTACTGATTTCTTTCAAGTATTATATGCTTTCTAGTGGATCTTACCCATACCCTTAGTCAAACATGCATCTATTGTGCCTCAGGGTGCAGTGGTCAGTGTGGATAGTGACCAGTGCCTAACCAGAAAACAGTAACTCTTCTGTGTGGTGCAGAGGGGACTTAGCACAAGCAAGAGGTCAAAGGCTACTGAAAAGATTCTATAGGCAAGAAGACAAAGTGCGAACTTTTTTGAAGATAAGGAGATGTCGAATGGCTCTAGAAGCCCAAAGGGGGTAACGGAGTCACAGGGCTCACAGACGTTGAGCTTTTGAGACCACCACTCAGGGCACCTGCTGATGCTACTGCTGCCCAAAGTTATAGTAGGATCTAATAAGCTAGCCATGTGGCTTCCGGACTCCCTGGACCAATGAATGAGAGGTGGGCACAGAGTACTGAACTGAGTGACTCTACAACGTCTGGCCCACTCTTCAGTTGAAAATCCTGGGAATGTCTTGTATAAATGCAAGTTGCAACGTATTTATGAAAAGCGCCCATCCCCCCACCCCACTGCACCTCTGTTTCTCTCATCCCCACCCACTTTCCCTGCCTCCTTCATCATACACTGTGGACCAAGCAATATTGTTGTCATTGGGAATGCACGCTGGACCAGACAGATCTGTTATATGCTGGTGACAGATAAGACAGACAAACTCTGAGTTCTCCCCCACAATTTCCTTTTATTGCTTTTTCTACTTCCAATTTTCCCAGGAAAGTAATTCCCTTATTTAAATGACATGCAGATGCTACTTAATATTCATGAATCAGAATACTGTTTACACTCTCTCCTTAAATGTAAATTATTTGTCTAATAGGACGCTGTTCTAGATGAAGGGGGTGCTGGTTAATGAGAGCAAGAGAATTTCAGAGTCTTTTCCTTTGCAGCTGAGACTCAAGAGTCAGTCAAGATTTTTTGTGTTTTCATTTAATTGGCTTGAGGGATGTTAATAAATGCTTTGTCAGAGCCAAAAGATATGAATCCATAGCTCATAAATTTTTTTTCCACAGGCCTTTCTGGGGAGGAAAACTAGTTTCATTCATTTGGCTACTTTTAAGAGTGGCTAACAGAAGCCCGAGTGCTGAGTACACAGAGGGAAAAACAGAAGCCATGTTCTCAAGGGGCTTGTCACCCAGAGGAGGTTGACAGATTAACAGTGTCAGGCACGATGTACCTGACCAGGGTGGGAGGGAAGAACACACAGAGAATGTCACATCAGCTCGGAGATTCAGAGAAGGGTTCCAAGAGGAGGGAAGCTGGATGAACTTGAGGAGGAGGGAGGGGGAGGGAGAAGGCCTTTAGAATGGAATTCACAGCCGCCAGTTTTTGAGCAGGAGGGGGAGACACTCTGGGAGTGACCTGGAAGGAAGACAGGAAGGGATCAGACTGAGGCACAGGGACCACCTGGGGACATCAAGGTGAGCAAGCCCCGTGTCTGGTGGTAACATGGACACGGGGCTCAGGGGCAGGCTTGGGATGGACGGATGGCTTTAGGAGCTTGTGGGTTTGTAAACTGCAGCCATTGACATGAAAGAAATGACTCAAGCAGAAGAACTAGAACAAAAGTATTTCTTTTGGGAGAGACCAGTCCTTAAGAATATAGTCTCCCACTGAAGAAGGATATTATTTTTTTCCTGGAAGACTAAACTGTCCATCAAATCCAAGGTCTTATGCCTTTAAGGAAATCACACCTTTAAACTACCTAATTATCCTTCTATCTCCCACAAACATTGTGATATACCATCCATTTCAGCGGCCATAATGAGAGGTCAGCACCACATTCAGAGGCTCATTGTGTCATACTTCACATCTGAGCAACACGGAGGAAGTCGGCAATCTGTGTCTTCTGCAGCACAGCTAAAATGAGAAGCAGTTCTCACAATGGAAATTTGCTTCCCTGGGTAAATATCTGCCGGACCATCCTATACGTTCCCTCAGAAACCAGACCATCCTATACGTTCCCTCAGAAACCTTGATGAGGAGTGGAGTAAGCAGTCTTTAAAGAGAAGACAGTCCCCGAATAGGGCTTCCCAGGAGTTGCTTGCCACGAATGGCAGCAGGGGCGGGGGAGGGATTGAAGGGAAAATTATAAGGAGAGAAAAGGAGAAAGGAGAGAGGAGATATGTAATAGAGAAGAGGAGAGAGGAGGGGGAGGAAAAACTGCTGAGGGACTGGAAAAGGTGGAAAGGGGGAGAAAGAGAGGAGAGGGAGGGAAAGGACAGCGGAAAGAGTGGAGAGGAAAAAGATAAGAGGGGGTAGAGGGGTGAGAGAGAGAACAAATGAAAAGAAGGGGGGAAGAGAAAGAAGAAGGGAAGAGGGGATCGGGAAAGAAAAAGAGTAGGGAAGACAAAGGGAAATAGGGAGAGGGAAAGGGGAAGGCGATGGGAAGAGCGAAAAGGAGGGAGAAAGAGTTAATGAGAGGCTAGGGCTCTGTGGCTAGACCCAAGCCTCCTTAGTTGGAAGCCAGACTATCGGCAGGCTTGAAATACCCATGAGAGCATCCGTCACATTCCCAGGTCTGGACGTCCCCAGAGAAAGATGAGTAAATAATCGTGCTTCGGCCGTGCTCAGGCCTCCACCCCCAGGCAAGAGCTGCAGCCCAGTATTTATTGTTCTGCCACTATTTCCCCTTATGGACATTTCCTGATGGCTCCAGTACTGGGCACAGTTTTTCAGGTACAAACTCAGTAACTCAACTGACATCCACCAGGGTCTCCTGGCAAGTGGGGTAAAGCTTGTTTTCCGTTCTAGTGACAAATAGGTCTACAGTCTTCCTGCACTGGGAAACTCACCCTTAGCCCTGTCTGAGAGGAGAGACGTTTCTAGAAGCAGTTTGCTAGGAAAAGGCAGGTGTTAAAAGCTGTTCCCCCAGTCCTGGGGCCTGGCACAGAACTGGCAGAGTTGGATCAGCAGTTTGATGGGCTGATGACACTTGATTTTCTTCATGATCTTCCTGTCCCCTCAAAACAACACAAAGATGACTGTCCTGCAACCTAACCCTTCCTCACTTCCAGCCTCCCTGCAGGAAATTAGCCCTGAGGACTCTCAAATCCAGCAGCTGTGGGGGTAAGCAAGGGGCACTAGAAAAGACTACCTGGCTAGCAAGGCACGGTTGAGGAGGTCCTTAGGAGAATTCAATCAATCAGTTACGCACAGGCTGTCCTCACACTGCAGGAACATGGCCGCCATTCTCCACAGGTCAGGCTTTGAATACGAAATGTCTCTGAAGGCTCGTGTTTTAAAGACTTGCTCCCCAGCTGTAAGTGCCATTTCCAGAGGCTAAGGAACTTCTTTGGAGGTGAGGCTAGCTGGCAGGGTGAGGTCACCAGTGGAGGTTCTTTGAAGACACAAAGTCCTTTTTGGTGTCTCATTCTCTGCCTCTTAGTCCAGAGAGATGTGACCAGCTTCATCCGCTGATGTTCCTGCCGCCATGAACTGAGATGCTGTGTTCTCTCTTCCCCCAGCCACACCAATGGACAAAACCCTCTGAAATCAAGAGTCAAATTAAATCCCCCCCAGGTTGTTTCTGTTGGGTATTTTGGCCACAGCAGCACCAAAATAACTGGTATACCGCAAGACTGTACATTAGGTCCAGGATGACTTCTAAGGACCACACACATCCTCGTGGGGGAGCTGAAGAAGGAAGAAGCAGCTCTTCCACAGCTTCCTGACATGCCCCCACATCACAGGACTCCCAGGTTCCCTTTGCATGCTGACATTCAGAGAGGATACCTGAATGTTGTCAATATAGCAATGAACGAGCCAAGAAGCTACCTCTAAGGCTAGCTTGGTCTACATAGTGAATTTCAGGACATCCAGGGAGACTTTGTTTCTCAAAAAAAGAAAAGAAGGGATGGAGAGTGAGAGAAAGAAAGAGAGGAGGATTAAGATCCACCTTGAGACCAACTCAAGGTAGCACAGGCATAATCAAAGTGAGTTTGTGTAATGAGAGTTCTGTGACTGGAGAGATGGCTCAGAGGTTAGGAGCACTGGTTGCTCTTTCAGAAGACCCAGCACCCACATGGCAGTTCACAACCATCTGCAACTCCAGTTCCAGGGGATCTGACACCCTCTTCTGACCTCGAAGGGTGCCAGGTGCTCACACAGTACAAAAGACCTACATGCAGGCAAGCACTCATATCATAAGTAGAGACAGTTGATTCTGATACAGCATTCACAGTCCTGGAAAGACAAGGAGCCCAGGCCTGAATCCAGACTCCTGCTCCGCCACTGCCGGTTCATCTTTGAGCTGCCGATGTGGCATCTCCTGCCTTAGTCTCCCCTTTCACCCACAACGCTGGAGAAGCAGTGCTTTTGTTTGCGTTTTCTTGCTGTCCTCTAAAGCAGAGCGTTTACCTGAGATTTACTGGGGAGGCTACGTGGTGAGCATCAGAGTTCCCAAACCTAGCTAGTTTCTCAGGTACCTGTGGGTCTGAGTAACAAGCGAGTCAGCATCTTGTTCTGCTCACAATGAATTCCTACCTCTCCCACCCCTCATCCCTCCCCTTTCCCAAATCAAAAAAGAAGAACTCACTTAAGTACATTTTCCCCAAGTACACCTCCAAGCAAGAGACAAAAGGACACCTTCAAATTCTGATGCCCCCAAGGCCCACTTGAATTCCCACAAACCTCCTGTTCATTTCAATAACAGACAGCATTTTGAGGACAAGTGGGCTTGTTTAATAATTAACTATCAAAACACATAATTTGTGTGTATATACATAAAACTCAGACCAATCATGCACTAACAATAATTAAAATAAAAACTTAACCCATAATAAATTTTCTAACAGAGTGCTGTGGTGACATAAAGAACTGGAGATCTCCAATTTTTGCACATGTTGTTGTTGAAGAAAAGAACAATAGGGTGAGTCAGAAAAAAAAAACATTCAGGCAGAAGCATGCATCACGTTAGGTAAAGTTCTGCTCTCAACGAGGAGAGCAAGCACCATGAAGCTTCTAACTGTGACACAAAAGACCTTGTCCTTGTGTGTCCTGAATTAGGTGCTAAATCATTGTGGTATTTAGATAACATTGGGTAGACTTAAAAGAGAAATGCAACATTTTTTTCCAAAACATCAATGTTTATGAGATTCCAGAAATCAAATACTTGTAAACTGTTTCATTTAGATTAGAAGCATCTACTGTCAACTTAAGAAGGGAGTCAAGCTTCCAGAAGCTTAGGTGCTCTTGGGAGTGCTTTATCTCAGAGCTGCAGCCAAATGGGAGAAGACTACAAGGTGACAGGGACAGAAGAAGGATGCTCCCTGGGTTCCTCATGACCTATGATTGGCACGTGGGGCTCCAGAAGTTTCCATGAACCCCAGCTCAGGACATGCAGGTGTTGATTATCTCATGAGGGCAGGTAACAAGACTCAAACAGCACCAGGAGGTATGTGCCATCCCAGAAGACCATGTGAGTTAATTTTATTATTGCAACCTCAATTCATAGAAGTAGACCAGCACAGCCTTTGGCAGAGTGCAGCCAGTGCCCTCAGATCCCATCCCCTGGATGGAACCTAATCATTCCTGTGCATGCGGAGAACTAGCCTTTAGGAGAAGGAAGAAGCGAGAAGCCCTGCAGAAATCGTCAACTCTATTTGAATCTGCAGCATCCAACACTGCACTGCATTTGAATGTAGGCTCAGACCTCAGTGGGTGAAGCTATTTTGAAAACCGTGGACCCTTTCTGAGGTGGAGTCCAGCTGGAAGCAGTAAGTCACTGGCTGGGGCTTGGAAGAATGCAGTCACCCCAACCCTTGGTCACAGGTAATTTGGTCACAGCCTTGGAAGGAAGGCTGGCAAATGACTCCTGAGTTACATCTGAGGAGCAAGAGTGACCAGCTACACCACACCTTCCCTCATTGTGTGATATTTTATTTGTGTTCTGACAAATAAAGCTGACCTGGAAGTCAGAAGGCAGAGCTGGTCAGCCACTAGTTAACCATAGAAGCTGGGGGATGCTTTAATCCCAGCGCTCAGGAGACAGGATCTCAACCCTTTGGACAGGTAGGAAGCAACTGATGGCTGCTCCCTGTTCTCTGATCTTCCAAGTCTTCACCCCAATATCTGGCTCCTGGATTTTATTGATTAAGACTAATTAGGATTACGCTTCATTCCCTGCATGATGGGTCGAAATCTCTTTGTAACCACAAACCCAATTAAGCCCTTCCACCCTTCAGTTGCTTCTGGTAGGTAATTTGGTCACAGCCTTGGAAGGAAGGCTGGCAAATGACTCCTGAGTTACACCTGAGGAGCAAGAGTGGCCAGGTGCTATGGCCCAGCAGCTAACCAGAACAAAACAGTTCTGTACAATGAATTTTGTAACACTGGAAAATCTACCTAGAAGGTTCCTACCATGAAGAAATGGTAACTATTTCATAAAATGATGCATATTTAACCTAATATAAATATTATCCAATCAATACATGTATTGAACATCACATATTACCTTCTTAATATATAGAGCTTTTATGCCCTTATGCTGCAATTACAAAACAAATTTACTTTTAAATGTTTAAAGAATATAACAGCTGGGCTGAAGAGATGGCTCAGTGGTTAAGAGCATTGCCTGCTCTTCCAAAGGTCCTGAGTTCAATTCCCGACAACCACATGGTGGCTCACAACCATCTGTAATGAGGTCTGGTGCCCTCTTCTGGCCTGCAGGCATACATACAGACAGAATATTGTATAATAAATAAATAAATAAATAAATAAATAAATAAATATTTTTTAAAAAGAATATAACAGCCCCAATAGGAGGCTGGTATTTAAAAACCTTGCTTATTTAAATAGGAACAAATCCACAAACCAGAAGAGATTAAGCCATTAATTGGCAAGATTCAGTTTTGTGCTACCCAACAGGATGAGAAGTCAGCAGGTTGAAGTTAGCTAGTGAAGGGAAGAGGCTACACTGTCATTGTGCACCTGGGTCTGCATGAGTAAAGCTGCCATTTATTATACCTGGAAACCGGGGTTAGTGATATTTACCTTGTAGAGTTCCTATAAAAGCAAAGTGGTGTAGAAGGGTTCTTCTGTATTTTGGGTTACTCTCACTGGTTGAATAAAGGACTGCCTGGCCTGTAAGATAGGACACAGCCCTTAGGTGGTCAGGGTAGACAGAAAGGAAGGTGGTGAGAGAGAAGGAAATGTGAGAGACACCATGATGCTCCTACCCGAGATGGATGTAGGTTAGACATGCTGGTAAGCCACAACATATGGTGATACACTGATTACTAAATATGGGTTAGACCAATATGTATAAGAGGTTAAAACTAATAGGCCAGACAGTATTTAAATGAATACAGTGTGTGTGTAATTATTCCGGGTATAAGCTAACCAGGGCCAAATGCAGGCTTGCGGCCATGCGATCAGGGAGCCGGGCGGGATGAAACAAAAGAGCCCGTGTTCCTCTCAGGTGCTGGGAACACAGCTGCACCTCTTACAACAGCAAAGCAGGATGTATGTAAAGTACCACCATGAATGTGCCCTCAAAGAGCAAAATGCTTCTGTTCCCATGGCTTGACAATCACTTTCAAGGGTCATGGGGAAGACTACAGGAACAGCTGACAACTCCGTGTGGTTCTCCACTCTCTGTGGAGAGTCAGGAAGACTCTCTGGTACCCAAAGTTGCTGCTTATCTTACAGAGATTGCGAGCAAGCCACTCTGAGAAATGTTAGTCCTTGATTCTCAGAGCCACTCTTCATTTCTCGTAGACCCAACACTCTCTCAGAGGAGGAAGACTCCTAGGGACTGGATTCTCCACACTACCAACCCCTTCAGAAGCCTGTAATATGCCCGAATCCAAGAAAGTGTGTCATCCAACAAACCTGGAGTCAGCATCACTGTCAGCCCATGGGATCAATCAAGGCTTCTAGGCCTTCCTCAGGCCTCTGTGCAGACCTCAAACCTTACTTTCTGTGCTTTTTCTCAAGAAAGACCACCCAAATTGTGAACAGTGCAGGCTCTGCAAACCCAGGTGCTGTGGGATAATGTTCTTGTACACTGTGAAGATTTGTCACTCATATTGATTTAATAAAACACTGATTGACCAGTAGCCAAGCAGAAGTATAGGCAGTACAACCAGACGAGGAGAATTCTGGGAAGAGGAAAGGCAGAGTCGCAGTTGTCAGCAAAAGACAGAGGAAACAAGATGAGAATGCCTTACTGAGAAAAGGTACCAAGTCACAT
>JAQHUG010000144.1:2094738-2111117 GCA_028555095.1 Dicrostonyx torquatus
ATAACCCACACCTCTCCCCCAATTACAACACAAAGTAATTTTAGGGGTTTATGGAGACCTTTCAGGGAGTCTTATTCCATTGAACCACATTAGTTTGGAAGGAATCCACAAGTTCTCATCCTCTATGGAAACAAAAGCAGAACTTCTTTTCCAAAGCAACATAGACTTAGACCCTAATTTTGAAGTCAAGATACCTTTAAAGTATATATATATATATATATATTGGTTTATCTTAGTAGCCTGTACAATGAAATATCTCTCTGTACTTAGCTCATTCACAGTCAAAAGATTCAAAGAAAACACAATAATATACATAATCCAGACTCTCAGTATATTTTCCATCTTTACATGGCTTATTTTTCTTTACTCCTTTACTTTATGACTGTACTCTTTTATATTACTTTTACTGTCTCTTTAACTACTTTTATAACTCTCTATACTCTTTTTCTTCTCTCCTCCAAGCGTATCTACATTTTTAAAATATACGGTGTCTCATTTAGATGTCTTTTATGTCTGAATCAGTCCTATTGTGTATCTGTAATCCTTTTCTGACCAGAACTGCTTCTTAAAATGCTAAGTGGCGTGGCTAGGACTGAAGCTATTTTACCTTTTGACTCCACCCAGTCCAACATGGTGGAGGCAATGTTCACCATCTCTGAGAGTCATGCACATTGCCCCAGCTCCAGGGTTATGGGTCTGTGTCACCATTAACGATTTGTAACATGCTGCTCACAGACCCCATTTAAATGCTTAGCCTTCTGAAAGAGCCAGAGCTGTAGCTGCATAAACCAGGAAGCCACCATTTCTTAACAAAAAAATAAATAAACTTTTTTTTTTGGTTTTTTTGAGACAGGGTTTCTCTGTGGCTTTGGAGCCTGTCCTGGAACTAGCTCTTGTAGACCAGGTTGGTCTCAAACTCACAGAGATCCGCCTGCCTCTGCCTCCCGAGTGCTGGGATTAAAGGCGTGCACCACCACTGCCCGGCAAGCCACCATTTCTTAACAAAAAAAAAAAAAGTAAGTAAATAAACTTTTTTTTTTTTTTTTTTTTTTGGTTTTTTTGAGACAGGGTTTCTCTGTGGCTTTGGAGCCTGTCCTGGAACTAGCTCTTGTAGACCAGGTTGGTCTCAAACTCACAGAGATCCGCCTGCCTCTGCCTCCCGAGTGCTGGGATTAAAGGCGTGCACCACCACTGCCCGGCAAGCCACCATTTCTTAACAAAAAAAAAAAAAGTAAGTAAATAAACTTTTTTTTTTTTTTTTTTGCTGCAATGGTGAATCAGAAAGACTCCTCTTAAAGGAGCCATAGTGCCTCTGCTCACTGCCAGCAAACAGAGCCCATCTGAAAAAAATATGTGGCTACCAAGAAGCTGCACTAAACTCTGTTCTTTTCTGTCTAGAATTTCTTTACAAGCTCTCTCAGGTTTTATGTGGATGCAGTTGGCCCACATTGGTGTGGCATTGCACAAAAGCTAAACATAGATAAGAGTGGTGACTTAATTTAAGTTGTAAGAGCTAGTTTATAATAAACCTAAGTTAATAAGCAAAACAGTTTATAATTAATATAAGCCTCTGTATGTTTCTTTGGGACTGATTGGCTGTGGGGCTGGGTGGTACAGAAACTTCCACCTACACCCAGATTCTGCCTATTCAGACTTCTGTCTCCCTTGGTGACTCTAGGAACAACTGAACCTCTCCAGCTCTTATTGTGAGAACCAACAACCATGCATCACTGGCAAATGCCTATGTGATGTGCAGTGTGCAGTGTGGATGCTCAAAGTTGATATTGGGGATGTGTGTGTCTGTATGTTTATGTGTATGTGTGCATGTATGTGTATCTCTGTGTGCTGCATGCAGATAAGAGCACCCGTAGAGGGGAAAACACTTTCAAATGAGGCTTCCTCACCACATGCTCTGGATAATGACTGCACTGATCAAGAGTAGGCAGTGTACCAGGTATTTCCAGGTCATGTCAGAGAACCTTAAAGCCAGACTGGGGTAAGTAAGTGCCTTAGACACTTAACTAATGAAATCTACCTTCATGTGGCCTAAGGGATCTACAAACTCCTCCTCCAGGGATTGATCTCCATCTCAGAGACACTAGCATGTGCCATCCTCCATCTTCACCTACACTAGAGCCCCAAAACCTCCTCACAATCCAACAACTGAAGGGTTAACCTCTGACAAAGCAAGAGATGGGTTAATATTTAATGTCATTTCTCCTTTCAGTATTTTCTTTGGTTCTAATGGTCCTTATAGAGGCCAGTAAACAGAGCCCAGAAATAGTGATCACTCTGATCATTATACCTTCTGTACAGAAAGTCCAAATGTGTCCAGATAACTCTTCGAATCTACTTCACCACTCAGAACCATATACAGGGGAATGTGGCTAGCAAAGAAAATAAAATTCTAGAACTTAAGTCTAAACAAAATGTTGATTGTTTCAGGAAGGATAAAAGGTAGAATTCATTAATATCAGCTTTCCCCTAATGCATTTAAAATAGAATCACACACAATAACTGATGTTTATAAAGGATCAGCATGTGTCCCCAGGTAAATGGATTCCCACTATTCTCTCACTCACTCATTCATGCATTAGGTGAATGGATATATACTAAATGCTTACTCTTCCGGGCTCAGCTCCAGGTGCTGCAGTGAACACACAAGAGAAAGACGAAGCTTTCTGTTTACACGAAGCTGCAAGTTTGGTGGCAGTAGAAAAACATCCTCGTGTAGGGTAGGCACATCCAACCTAACGTAGGGTAAAGGGGATACAGAAATAACTGAATTGAGGCACTGTCTTTCTCAGGAAAGGTGGTGTGGTGACTGAGAAGATCTCAGAGATGAAAGCAGATGGCATATTTTGTAGTCAGGACACATGTGTCAGGAGCTGCAAGGAGGCTGATAAGGCTTCAGTCTGAAACAGCTGGGCAAGCCCGCAAAGACCAGAGTAGAAGGGGAAGGGTTGGAGGGAGGGAGAACTAGTCTAAGCTACCAGAAGAACATTGTCCCGAGAGAGCATTCAGTATGCCCACATGGAGTACAGACTCAGAATCTACCTTGTTCTTCCAGAAAATTCAGCCACAGAAAGTGAAACCAAGTTCAGGAGCTCTGAACACATTTCAGATCAGGAAACATTGCCCCTCTAATATCCTATAATGTTAGACCAGGATGTCCACAGAGAACTGGGCATCATGTACATTACATTCAGTACATAATGTTTCCTTGTCACCAGATAAACCTTTTCTTTATTCCCTAAGCTAAGAAGGAGGAGGAGACGGTGTCCACAGACTTAATTTAATCCCAGCCTATCTTTGATTAAGCCTTCGGGCTGCATCACCACCTCCCGGAAGGCTCTCAGAAGCGCCAGCTACTGATAGCACAGCATTAAACACTGTCTGTAAAGCTACATGCTGGTGCAGACCTCCCAATTCCTGGTCATAAACATGACTGGCTCAAAAGAACAGCAAACCCAAACCATGGCTTTTCTTCATCTCATCAGCCTCATTCTTCAAATTCCCACCTCTTCCTTCCATGATACAGTCCTTATCCCAAACTTTAAAAAATGAAAATGATCACCTCAGTTTTTGTGAGTTATTTTCCCATTTGGATCTCCTGCTAAGTGATGTAGTAACTACAATTCAGGAAGAGTCAGTGTCTTAGGACTCTGAAAAATGTGTCAAAAAAAATCAAAGAAAGATAGTCAGTCATATGGGAAATCATAGGTCACATGGTATACTTGGTTGTCGGAAGTTATCAGGTGACCTTTCAATGGGAGATTATAGCTGCTTAGAGAGATATTGCTCACTGAGGCCATTCATCCCTCCAAGATACTTTGGCTTCCTCTCCATGTAAGAGAATAGTCTAGAGAGAATTTAGTTAGTAATGGGCCCACTTCCCAAAGTTGCTGAGAAGTTTCAATTGTGTTTTAAAATTAAGATGGTTTGTATTAAAGGAAGTGTTCTGAGCTGGAGAGATAGCTCAGCTGTTAAGAACACTTCCTACCTTTAAGTCCTTCTGGGTTCAGTTCCCAGTACCAACATTGGCCCAATTATCCCAGCTTCTATGGATCTGACTGGCTTTTAAGAACATCTACACACACGGCACACATGTAGCACACACACACACACACGTAGATACAAAGTAAAAATAAATTATTAAACAATAAAATACATAAATAAATAAAACACTTTCACACTAGAAATATCCACCCAGAAAGACATGAAGAAAATGCAAAAAGAAAATCTGCTATCCCCACATACTAAAATTTTAGTGAACTCCTTTGTAAAATTCTTTGTATGCCCCAATGCACAAACCCAAAATGCCTATGCGATGTGCATATCTGTGCACATCATGCATTGTACAATGTAGAGGCTCAGAGTTGATGTCAGGTGTGTGTGTGTGTGTGTGTGTGTGTGTGTGTGTGTGTGTCACATGCAGATGAGAGTGTAGGTGCACCCGCACTCATGCATACATATGCAGAGGCCAGAGCAAGAGATAAAACATCTTCCTTAACCATCCACTTTGATTTTTGATGGTCTTTCAGTGAACACTGGCATTTCGCCGTCTCTCTACCTTCTCATCCAGTGTGGACTCCAGAATGCCCCATCTTTAGAGTCTTCCTCACTGCCATATCCCCAGTGTACTCCCTATTCCTTCTCAATTAAACACCACTTTCTTGGCTTTACCCACAAGCTCCAAGAGGCTGGAAACAATGTCTGCCCTGTTCACCGCTGATAAGATGTTCACACATTTGAGTACTGGCCAGACTAAGCAACAAATGAAGGCATTCATGCATCTCTGAGGGCCCAGTACCAGTGGGACCCTAAAATGTGCATTTCCAGTCTGGAGTCTGATAACTACCTCTTCCAGAGAGGCACCAACCTTTAGGCTCTGTCAGAGCTCTGATGGGGTCCTTGGACAAGACCTTGTTCCTACTCTGACACACCATTTCCTTCTGCCTGGACACCAGGTTAGATGGCAAAGAGCAGGAGACTACAAGGATTCTAGGCATCCCATTGATGTCACACTGTGGCATCACGTTCAACACGCACATGTATTAAGAGGTGAGAAATCCCCTTCATGAATGATCAAACAACCCTAATAATAAGCACAATTTATGACAGAGGTCATATCTTTTCATGAGCCTCATTATTTTAAACCACTTTTATAGTAATGAAAAATCAAATGTACCATAAATTGTTTTTTATGGTGCCAATTAGCAGCTCCCTTTAAGTAACGAGACGTGTGTGCTCAGGAGTGTGCGGCTGTGACAGGGTAAGTGTCCGAAAGGCAAAATTCTGTTCATTTCAGCCCACTGAGATAAGTTGCAAAGATATGCTATTTTTATTTAAAGTGCTGTTTTTTTATTAAAATTGTATTTTTATTAAAGCCAATGTCTTAAAAAGCATTCCTGGATTTTTTAACTGTCATTATTTATCAATTTCCCTGATTTAAAAATAATTATTGGCATTTTCCTGCAGGTTTTAAGATGTAAATATTGCCGGGTGGTGGTGGCGCACGCCTTTAATCCCAGCACTCGGGAGGCAGAGGCAGGCCGATCTCTGTGAGTTTGAGACCAGCCTGATCTACAAGAGCTAGTTTCAGGACAGGCTCCAAATCCACAGAGAAACCCTGTCTCAAAAAACCAAAAAAAAAATGTAATATTTGTGTTGGCCAGCTGACAAACTTCAGGGTAGGGAAAACATGGGATTTTCTCTTTCTTATGGATGCATTACCTATGAACATTTGTTAATTATCTTGCTTTAGTACAACTGTTTCTGCTCTAGATCTATTTATTGAAAAATTTCTTGCTCTCCCTCAGTGGTCTCTTTCTTAAAATACTGCTTATTTCAAGCTTTTCTTCCCCCCAGCACAGCCCTGACTGCCCATTCCCTGGATGAAGGTGAGGAAAATCTGTCCAGCCCTGCTGTGATCCCTGACCTAGGGTAAAATCAGCTCTAAGTTCATTATCTTCCCCAGGCCGCCTTCATCCAAGCTGTTATGGCCTGATAGGATCCCTATCTACCCACAGCCGCTCCCCTGTCTTTTGGCCTTTACTTCTAAAGCAGGCTGGGTCAGAAATCAGCACTATAGCTACTTCCTCTTTTACTCAGGACACCCTTCAATCTCCTGTGCTTAAAAGTTAGTCTGCACAGCTGACTGGTAAGGTCAGGCTGTGTTATTCCCCCACACAAGTCAACCTGCTCATCAGCTATGTGAAAAGTAGCAACCTAGTCACCCAGGAATAAGCCACATCACCAAGAGGCATCATGCCCTAAATTCTATTTCGGGATTGTAAATTTTAGTTCTGGAAGACAAGCACCCCAAAACTAACAATAACAAGGCAGCAATTTGAGAGAACACTTCTAAAACCAAACCTGATAACTTAGCCTATGGCTGGTAAAGGTGAATGCTTTCATATTTAATGGTGAAAAGAAGTAGTGGCGTCAAGAAGCAAGGAGATGGTCCCAATCTTAGAATTAATGACAGTCCCCTCACACGTGAGCTTAGGAATCAAAACATCACAGGCTGTGCTTCACAGCCAAAGGTAGAATCTCAGAGCCCAAGACTTGGAGCTCAGTGAAGGTCCCCACATGTACCCGAATGCCTCTGGACTAATGGAAGGATGAAATAGTAATTTTCGACTTGCAGCATTGTTGGAGATGTTGCTTTGCTGTAAATCCAAAGTTTGGGGAACTGCGGTTTGAAACAATGTGATCTGATTAAAGGCATGAAAATTACCAGGGTGAATCCACAGGCGTGTAATTCGTGGTTTTCATCACGTGGTATGAAATGCACGTTGCTGGCTTCCTAACTCCTCTATGCTCGTCTTCTTAGGTGGGATCCTTGCTTAGCACCATTTTCCTTCTTCCGAACGGAAAGCAATTATTCGCATGGCCTTACTTCTCCTTACTTTTGAATACTCCCCCACCACTGTTTGGTTTTCTCAGCAACAGTCACTGGTGACAGCATGCAGTCACGATAGTGTCTCTCACTGGCAACTTGCTGTGTGCTGGGGATGACAGCATGTCATTCAATTTACTGAAAACACAGTTGTAGAATCCCTGCTACGTTTACTTGGTAGGATTTGTTAAAGTTCCATCTATCCGTGTGAGAATTAGCCAACGCTTTGCTCTGTGGAGTGGGCTGGAAACACAAACTGCTGTTTTCGTGTCTGGGGAACAAAATAAGGCTTCCCTGTCCAGCTGGCCACAGGAATGCTGGTCGATTTATTTTAATGCCATTATAAATTTTTCTCACTGGGATAAGTCAAAGAAAAGGGCTCATCAAAGCTGATGCCTGACAAAAATGAGAAGCTAAAATGTCTTTCCAGTAAGTGTTTAAAGCAAAGCAGGTGTAACACCATGGCTGCAAAGTCAGTAGCCGAGGGGGATGCAGGCTTTGCAAGGCAACTTTCCAGAAAGCCACAGCACAGGGACAGAGCAGAGATTTGTGTTACTGCGACAACTCCCTTGAAATGGTCAAGAAGCTTACTGTCTATTTATCATTAATTTAGTAAGTGTGGATATGTGTGATGGCTCATCTTGATTGTCACCTTGACTGTATCTGGAATGAACTATAATCCAGAAATGGAGGGCATAGCGGTGCTCCAGATCTTGAGGTGAGAAGATGACATGTCTTTGATTCTCCCAATCTTGAGGCAGGATGACGCATGCCCTTAATCCAGATCTTGAGGTGAGAAGATGACATGTCTTTGATTCTCCCAGTCTTGAGGCAGGATGACACATGCCCTTAATCCAGATCTTGAGGTGAGAAGGCACACCTTTAATCTGGGTCACACTTTCTTCTGGAATCCTGTGTAAGAATAATGGGAAAAGACAGGTTTCTTCTTCATCGCTTGCCCTAACCTTGCCAGCACATCCATTCCTTCACTGGCATTGGGACTCCAGAATACACAGAAAACCAGCTGAGACACCCATCCTCATGGGACATCCCATTCACAGCTAGCCATGGTTGGGTTAGTTGGACGGAAGCCTATAAATCATTCCAATAAATTTCAGACAGACAGATAGATATTCATTCCATAAGTTCTGTGACTCTTGAGAACTCTGACTGATACAATATGGTATGTAAAGACACTATACTTGGTCTTCACATGACACAAAGATTAATGCACCTCATGTTAAAATTCAGGCACCTGCACTGGCCTGCCCTTAGGGACCTGGCAGGATGCTCCAAAATCTGCTTGTGTCTGTCTACTCTCCTCTCTAAATGTCCTGTCTAGGTCAACTTCAATATGGCAGTCAGAAATGGAGAAGCCAGCTTCATCTTGCTCGGCACCAACTGATTTTCCCTTTGTTCTAATGTATTCAACTCCTATATAAGACACATATGTGTGTACGTGTATATATAGATATAGATATGTGACTTAGATGATTTAACTCTGTGTGTATGTGTACATAACTTGGATAAATTCAGGCTAATAGTCATCTTATAAATGATCAAGTTCTTTAATTGTATTCATGCTAAGTACTGGTATAATTAATAACAGGGATAAGCTCTACCTAATCCCGTACACATGTTTTCAGAGTTAAGCTTAAAGCAAGTAACTAGAGATAAAGTTAATCTACCCAGATATACCTAGTAGACAGACAGTCCTCAAAAGCTCAGATATCTACCGAATATGACATTTAAAATGTTTAATGAAAATCTTTTCATAATAGAGAAACATGCCAACTCCTGGCAGCACCCCTATCTCCTCCAAAGAAGATGAATTGGCACAGAAGAACCTCTACCTGGAACTTACTTCAAATATGGCAATGCCAGCCACTCTGCAAAAACTCTTTCACCTCAGCTGCTGTTGAGACTCTCTTCAGACCATGGGCAAAGTAGAACATGGGGGAATTGAGTACCTCAAGTTGCCTAGAAAAGGGTAGGCTCATCCTCCTTCAAGTTCCTAGTCCACAGAAAGCCTGTTGGACCTTCTGGGGCCTGGCAGACTAGTCCTGGCAGCTGAAGACTGATGTTGCCCTGAGATCTCTGCCCTCAACAACTATGAAGGACCCTGTGGTGGTTGCCTAGGTAGTCAGCAAGTACATGTCATTTTAATCACTAACTCAAGTAAAATTTGGTCTCCTAGGAAGTCTGACGCTGTTCGACGGCTAGGCTAAAGGTAGCTTTGCCAGTTTCACGGCAGCAACCAAGGGTTCAGCGGCTTCTCAGTTCCAGGCCTCACTTTCCTACCGCTAATGCTAACTAGACACAGTTTACCTCGGTAGCAGATTCAGAAAAGAGATAATCTCACAAAATAGGTTTCAGTGCAACTTTTTACCTTCCTTTGTTTAAAGGAACTTACTTTGCAGTGATTGCTCTCAGAGGTCAGCCACCGGTATCTCCTGGTGAATTAGATAGAAATAGGGTGTTTTAAGGTGTGGCATTTATGTGAGGGTATGAAAGCCTGAGATGTGAGAATCTAAGAATGTTTTAGGGTCTAAAAAAATGACCTAAGGTGCGCAAGTGCAAGCTATCAAGGTCTGAAGATAGAAAAGCTTAAGTGGCGATACGGAGGAAGTGACCTGAGATGTAGAAAAGAACAGTGTTTCAGATTTCTTCCCTCACTACTGTGATAGTAAAACCTGAAAAGTCCTAGTCTTAGCAGTGATCAATGGGACTCTGATAAGCTGTTGATCTAGCACCCCTATCTCCTGACAGAGTACTACCCGCTGTACAATACCACTGTATCATCACAGCCTCAAGCTCAGGATTGACTCCTCTTTGGTTGTTTTCTAACTATAGACTTTTCACTGTGCTAAGAACATCTGTCACCATTTTCTGGATAGAAGAAAGAGTGTTAATGCTTTCAACTAGAATCGTTTCTGACAATTCTCATAAGCTCCAGAGAGTTGGCTTGGATCCACCTCGAACAGGTCAAATGCCCTGTCAGATGCACCCCAGATAAGTACTGGAAATCAACAGCCTAAGGCTCGCCACCTTTCCCTGTCTTGAGATTCCCCTCCTTCAATTATCAGGACCTAAGAAAAAGTTCCCTAAACTTAACTTTGTCCTCTGCTCTGCTAGCATCTTCCCAGGTCACAGAAGCACTAGATGGCCGCACAGAGTCTGAACAGCAGTGAGGTAACCAGATACTTCAGGACATGACCAGAACCCCAGGTTTCTCAGGTTTTCCCCAAGATTCCCACGCCCCCAGGTCAGCAGGAAGCAGTCTCAAGAACTTGGGGCCCCCATCCTGCCTCACCTGCTACCTCTTTCTAATCCTTCCCCCTTTTATAATAAATAAAATGGAGGAATGTTAGCATTCAGGCAACTACAGTGGACTGCCCTTGGGGGCCTGACGGGATATGCACATGTGTTTGCCAGTACTCAGGCAGTACTCCGGCCTGCTCAGGGTCCTGCTACTTGGTCTCCTAGTATGCACTATGGCCCCTTTAAAAGATGGGCTCCACCCACTTCCTCTCTCTCTCTCTGCCTCTCTGTCTCTCTGTCCCTCTGCTCCTCTCTGCCTCTCTGCCTCTCTTTCCTCTCTTATGTCATGCCTGTCTACAGAGGCTGGTCTCTCCCCTTCCCTCCCTCCCCCCAGTAAAAAGTCCTCTACATGAGCCCTGTTGTATGGCATGACTCCTCTTCCTGCTGTTCTTTTAAATTATAACACCTTGGCCCTATGGAGCTGCTGGCTACTGAGGATGAAAGAAGATCCTAATATGCACAGCAGCCTCTCATATTGAAGAATGTCCCCACTGTGTGCACAGAAAGCCAAAGTCCCTGAGTGGAAGGAGATGTGGAAGGGAAAAGAGTCTGGACTCGCTGCAGACACACTTAGAAGGAATCCTTAAAAGTGCACTAGGGAACGGGTGCCCAAGGTGGCACCCACTTCCCTCCCAGCTCCCACCTCCCTCCTCTGAGTGACGCATCAGGAGAGGGCTGGGCATAGCCTGTGGGGGAAAGCCTGGTGTTTCTAGAGGAACGAGAGGAGTTTGACGGCAAGTAACAGTGGAGGGCCATCTCTGCAGGGGTGGCGGATCCATCCGTTGCTGCTTGTTCCCTAGATATGAGTTGTGAGCAGGACTGGCCACTAGAAAGAAGTAAGCGCTGCTTCCCAAGAGCCAACACTGAAGACAGAGGGAGCAAAAGCCAGTGTGGGCCAATAGGGCTCCAGAGAAGTGGGCAGGGTGGGGTTGAACTGAGGAAGTGGAGCTGCCCACCTCAAATCTGAAATATCCGTGACAAAGTGGGAAAGCTAAAGTCATGCAAAGCAAAATCTGTGCACTAGCAAACTCATTCACCTCAAACTGGGTACAACTCAGGTGTCTACTAGGGGATGCATTCACTATGGATTGTAACGTGAGATAATATTTAGCAATAAAAAGTCAAAAGATTATACTGTTTTGCCCTATAGGCTATTATTTTTACGGAGTAAAGTAAAAATATGAGTTGGATAGGGGTGTACTTGGAAAGTGAAAGTTTCTATAGAGATGGATATTGACAACCTGGGTGGGGAAAGAATGGCAGATATTCTGCTAGGAGTCTCCGTAGATTTGGAGTCCCTTACTTTGAACAGGATATCAGTACCTATGTGGCTTTATATGAACTGCTTGATGCATCCAGTCATACATCTCAAAATCTCTGGAGCAGGGTGTTAAGCTCCTTCCAGAGCCATTGAAAAGACTGTTGGAGACGGTACCTGCAATACAGCGCTATCCAGTACACACCCAATAAACACTAGGTTCCTCTCTCCCTGTTAAGCATTTAGAAGATTCTTTTAAATTAGGCAGAACACATTCAAATGATCCCATGTGAATGCATGCCTCATGATAAACGGGCCATCTTCTAATTACCACCAACAAAGTAAAAATGCACACTAAGCTGCTTAATAGACCATCCCTGCTACATAACTCCTAGGAGATGCAAAATTCACAGTGTGTGCGGCACAGCAGTGGTCCCTCTCAGAGAGTGAATCTGGAATAGAAACAGCAAGTGGGTGGCTCTTAGTAACACTGCTTACTTGATAAATGCGGCAGACTGTATAGATCAGCCACTGGCTGAGTGCTCGGCTCTCACAGCACCAAAATCAAATATGCACCTTGTATTCTTTCTGGAGCTCTATGATGAATAAAAACTGAGACAATGGACCATCGTGTCAGTACACAATCCCAGTTTAACAGTAAGGCTCAAGAGCCACACCAGGCATCATTCGAAGCAAGAGGAAAAAAAAAGGGTAATCAAATAAAAATAACTACTCTCTGTAGTAGATTCACAAATGACAAAAGTCACAGTACTGAAAATGCTCTAATAGCCCACAAGAAACAGGTAACAGGCAATAAAGGAACAATAACAATAACAAAACAGCAAACCAAATAGAAGATAACGTCTCTAAATCCAGACATGTCTAGAGTTACAAGAATTATAAACCTCTATGCATGCCAAAGACAGACACAGTTACCTCCCAAGACTCAATATTCTTCTCTAGATAATAAAGCCAGTGGATGGAAAGACTGCAAGAATGAAGCCCTGAGCAGTCACCCAGCTCTAGTACACACATAGAGAATACTACCACAGTGATCACACAGCCTGGGCCATTCACCGCACCCTGGGCATAACATGAAGCTTAAAATTCAATGAATTCAGGCCGGGTGGTGGTAGCACATGCTTTAATCCCAGCACTCAGCAAGTGGAGGCAGGCAGATCTCTGTGACTCTGAGGCCAGTCTGGTCTACAAGAGCTAGTTCCAGGACAGCCAGAGATATACAGAGAAACCCTGTCTTGAAAAAACAAAATAAAAAATTAAATTAATTGAAGTCATACCTATTATGGCCTCTGACTATAACAAAACTAAGCTAGAAATAAATAATAAAAAGACAATGAAAATGCTTGAAACATTTGAAGATTAAACAGTATATTTCTAAATAATCCAACATTCAAAGCAAGATTCTCAAGAGCATTTTTTAAGTTTCTAAATAAAAAAAAGAAAATACGTTTAAAAAGTATAAAACACATGCCTCAAAAGCACTGCTTTCCCAGTGACCTGAGTTTAGTTCCCAGCACTCGACCAGGAGACTCACAACCACCTGTAGCTCCAGATCTAGGGGACCTGACACCTAGATGTAGACACACAAGACTACTACGTATTGACTTCAATTGTTTTAAATTCGTTAATTCAACATTAAATTTGTTGTATCATTTTGAATAAGCTTATCTGGTGTTTATAACAGTGTTATGATATTTGAGCAAGATAAAATTGCATATATGCATGAAAATGCCACACTAAAACTAATTACTTTATACATAATGCAGGAAAATTAAATAGTAAAAAGATTCTATAAATGTCAAGTCCAAATGCAGAATTGGGTATGACATGATAATGCGCACATGACCTTGACTGCTATAGTTCCATGTCTGACGTTAAGAAGCAGCTCACAGAGTGTCTGCTGAGTCACCCGGTCCAAAATTTCACATGATGGATGGAGATAGAGCCAGAGACCCACATTCACATCAGAGGAAGGGACTGAGTTACCAAGGCCCAGTGGAAGAGCAGAAGGAGGGAGAAGATGAGCAAGGAAGTCAGGACCTTGAGGGACTGGCCCACCAACTGAGACAGTGTGCTCGATCTATTGGGAGCTCATCGAATCCAGCTGGACCAGGACTGAATGAGCATATGACCTAACTAGACTCTCTGAATATGGCTGCCAATGGGGACTGACAGATAAGCCAAGGATATTGGCACAGGGACCTATCTCTTCTGCATATATTGGCCTTTTGGGAACCTATTCTATATAGATGCACACCTTCTTAGGCCGAGATGGAGGGGGGAGGGCTTTGGGCTTTCCACAGGGCAGGGTATCCTGCCCCATATCAGGGAAGTAGGAGGAGGGCGGTGGGGTGGGGGGGAGCGGGAGGGCCCGGGACAAGGGGAGTAAATGTAAATTTTTCTTTTAACAATAAAAAAAAATAAAAATAAATAAAAATGTTGCCCTAAAAATGCAAAAAAAAAAAAAAAAGAAGCAGCTCACAAACTTTATGTGCTACTCGTTCATCTTAGACAAACTTCAGCATAAGCCTATTTTATCATAAGGTTGGCTGTCTGGAAACGTTTACAGAGCTGCTCTCTTAAAATATGACCAGCCACGTCAAATTAGATCTTATGATCAATACTCTTCATAAAAAAGAGTCTGAGCCGAGTTACTAAGTCAGTCTCCTTCAGGCTACTAGGGCATCCTTGCTGTGTCTAATCCCCAAGAATTGTTCATTTATAGACATCCGTGATACAAAGGGCAGAAACTCCCAGCTAGAACTGACAGTCTCCATTAGTATGTCTACTATACCATGACTTCATTGAACTTTAGAGCTGGAATTTAGAAAATTTGAATATTTTTAAATATAGAGTTTTCTAATTTTATACAGAATACAATATTGGGTTTTGGCCCTTTGTTTTCTCTTCCTGTGAGAATACTGTTGTTGAAAAGAATTATTATTTCAAGCATTATTACTGTTGAAAAGGATCTAGATAGTACCAATCTGAAACACTTTACTCATTAATTCATTTGTTTAACAAAAATTCAATGTTGATCATGTGACAGGCAAGATTTCCTTTCATATAGCTAGCAACCTAAACAAGACATCCTTAGTAATTAAAGCTTTGACAGATCATAATAGGCATTTGGAAGAACCTGGCGAGCTCTTAAAAGTAACAGGAGGAGGCTGCTGTCGAGGGAGTGGTCTGTAGGGACTTCCTGCAGGTAATATCTGAGCTGAGGCCTCAGCGGGGAGTGGGGTAGAGCTGTGCAGAAATGAAGGAATGGGATCCAGGCGGTGTGCCTGAAGGCCGGAAAGAGTTCAGTATGTCTTAGCATAGACAGGCCAGTGTGTTCAGTGTGAGAGGAAACGCGGTGTCTAATTGTGTGCAAGGAACACAGGAGCCAAATCAGGCATAGCTGCATAGGTCTACTGAGTTCAACCACGTTGAGGTAAGCAAGTCATTAATTAAACCATCGAAGAGACATACCTTTTAAAATTTTGTCTGTGTGGGGATGTGTACACATGAGTACACATTCTTTCAAAGTATTTGATACCAGAAAAGGGCATCAGATACTCTGGAGCTAGATTTACAGGCAGCTGTGAGACCCCTGAACCGGGTGCTAGGAATGTTTGTCAACACAGCAGCTGGTAGAGGATCTTTATGTGATCTGCTGGTCAGACCTGTTTGTGATGGTGACAAACACCTGAGAGACCAGGTTAGAGGAAAGATGGATATTTGGCCCAGTCTTCAGGGCTTTCAGTTAGTTCCCGGTCAATGGGACTCCTGCTATGGAATAGCCTGATGCAGAGGCATGTTGCCAAGTGCCTCGCCTCATGTGAAGAGAACGCATGCTTCAGTGGCCTTCCTCCTCTTTCTCCTGGGTTCCCGCCTCCCCTTCTTAGGTAATCTTCTATGGAAATGTCCTCATAGATACAACTAGGGGTATTAGTTACTAATCTCAAAGGTGCTTCTCAATCCAACCCAATCCAATCAAAATTAAGGAGAAAGTGGTGACATCAGACAGAGTAGACACAAAGATAGGTGCAGAGTTCTCTAGAGAGAGGCAAGGGATCTTTTCTTATTAGTTTATTTTTATTTTGTGTGCGTTAGTATTTTACCATGGGCTTGAGATGGCTCAGCAGCTAAGAACACTGACTGCTCTTCCAGAGCCAAGGAATCTTTAATCATAGGGGAAGCTAGAGAAAATGGCCATGAGAACATGCTAAGCCCTATCAGGTACCTACCAGGCGATGCTGCCTAGGGTGAGACTTTTCGTACGAAAGGCAATGGAAAGCCTACCTAGGCAGGCTCAGCTTTTCCAGTCTGACAACTGGTACAGTGAGTAATGGCTCCAACAGGAACTGAGTGAGAAGGGAAGTCACATTCAAGGAAATGTGTAAGTCCAGCCATCTCCCTGTGCATGTGTTGTTCATGAATGAGAAACTCACTTCACGCTATTAACAGCACAGTGCGATTTGACTGCATTCTCTGGTACTCAACTACTTATGGAAAAGCAAAAAACCCAGGGTAGCCAAAACAATCCTGTACAGTAAAAGAATTCTGGAGGCATCACAATCCCTGCAAACTCCAATACAGAACTACAGTGCTGAAAACAGCCTGGTATTGGCATAAAAACAGACAGGAGGACCAATGGAACTGAATTGAAGACCTGGATATTATTCCACATACCTTCAAACATCTGATTTTTGACAAAGAAGTAAAAAATATCAAATGGAAAAAAAGCATATTTAACAAGTGGTGCTGGCATAACTGGATATCAACATGTAGAAGAATGAAAATAGATCCATATCTATCACCATGCATGAAACTCAAGTCCAAATGCATAAGAGACCTCAACATAAAGCCAGCCACACTGAACCTCATAGA
>JAQHUG010000144.1:2125111-2135231 GCA_028555095.1 Dicrostonyx torquatus
GTAGTTTCTTTATTAATCAAGGTAATAAAACATATGCATAGCATACAGATGGAAATTCCACACCAAATATCAGCATGGGAGTCAAAGAAGAGACCTTGGTATCACTTCCTCTGTTGCCTGTGAAAAGCACATACTATAGAATACCATTTTCTGAGCCTCAACAACATTGAACAATAGGACAACTTAGTCCCTGAGCCAGAATCGAAAGACTATAAGCCATGTGCTGTGGGAGCAAATTCTGCCCCTTCAGCCAGTAGCATTTAAGATACCAGCCCACTTGGGCAGTGGTGAAGCAATTCAGACCAGAAGGTCTTCCGAAATAAGAGAAGTCTCACCGTCTACTTGTAACAGGACAGGGGAACACTCTCGACTGACCGTGCTCACACTCTCTCCTGCCTTGCCAGAGCTCAAGCTCAGCAGCATCGTAGTCTGACAGGCTCATGCAGGCCTGGCCTGACGATGCCTCTGGGCCAGAAGCCTTTCCCATCCTACCCCGAGACTCTCGTGGGACCAGGAAGCATCAGCCTGAACAAGAGGGACTCAAAGGTGCATAGGGGATGGGTGTCAGCCCCTGGGCTAATCCTTGGCCACAGAAATTCTCAGCAGAAATAAACCAGCACATAAATACCTCCTCCTCTCTCCTTACTTTCAAGTGAGCAACACTGAGAGGAACTTCAAGGGGTACTGGGACGAAGAACCCAGAATTTCGCCCTAGAAATGGCCGCCAGATCTCTGTGACTTTGAGTAAGCTGTTGAAACTCTCCAGAACTTTGTTTCCTCCTAAAACAAAGCAAAGCAAAACAAAACAAAAAAGAACAACAAAAAATGGGGATACACGTCTATCTACATTCTGGCATGGGAGGTAGTCTTAGGGTTTCTATTGCTGTGAAGAGACACCATGACCATAGCAACTCTTATAAGGAAAACATTTAATTTGGTGATGTACAGTTCTATGTTCAGTCCATCATCATCATGGTGGGACAAGGCGGCATACAGACAGACATGGTGCTGGAGAGGTAGTGGAGAGTTCTACTTCTTGACTTGCAGGCAACAGGAAGTGGTTTGTAACACTGAGCGTGGATTGAGCATATATAAGACCTCAAAGCCCTCCAACAAACCCATATCTACTCCAACAAAGTCACACCTCCTAATAGTGCCACTCCTTATGAGCTTATGGGAGCCGATTACAGTCAAACCACCACAGAGGTAAAGGAGATAACGAGTTCAAGGTATTCCTTAGATAGTAGTGAATTTGAGGCAAGTGGGCTGTATGAGACCCCGTCTCAAACAACAAACACACACACACACACACACACACACACACACACTCAGAGTAATACTGCCATTTATCTTAAAGGCCTACATTGTCGCCTCTCTGTCACATAGTTCCTATTCCCATCGTGAATACCATCTGTGACCCTTTTTATCCCATTTGTCAAATAAGAGAATAACCTTTCCACCCACTTCCTTTGATCTCAGTTGACTCCTCCCCAGGGTCTAGTTCACCCTTCCCTTCTCTACAGTTACTCTGAATTCAGAGCAACGACCATGGTCATTCACAGCACGCCTTTTCCTTGTCTGATGACCTTTGCCTTCATCTCCCTTCAAAGCACTCACTTTCCATGACCATGCTAAGCAAAATCTCCGTTTTCTTTAGTCTCCTCACTCTGAGTGAGTGTCTAGCAGAAGAACCTGGAATCTCTGAAAAGAGAATTAAGTGCCTTAGGCTCTAGGACAAACTTGGTCTCAGGGATCTGGAGCAAGACTCCCACAGGCATTTACTATCTGCAGATGCAGAAGGAGATGGACAAACAAGGTCACTGCCAATGTTGTGTTTTTCCCTAACTTGTTCTGCCTAAGCCAGACGCTATGGGTTTGTTCGGTGATGTTGGATCAATCACTTAACCTTGACATCTCTTCATTCCCCACTCTTTCCCTAAAGACATTTTCAAACCCCAGGAGGCATCTGTCTGAACAGGCGCCTCCTGAACAGCTGGAGACCAGTCACAGGACTACTAGGAACACCAGCTGAGGGTATGCAGAAAGGATGCTCAGGAAAATGGAAGACCCCTCTCAGAACTGAGATCTGACCTTGCAAACAGAGAAGAATGAACGGCTGTGTGCTGGTTAGTTTAATAGCCAGCTCGACATAGCCCAGAATCCTGGAAGTCCTCAGTGAGGAACTGTCTGGATGAGGCTGTCCTGTTTTAATGGTGTGAATTGAGGTGTGAAGACCCATCCTAATGTGGACCACACTCCACTCGTGGACTGGATCCCAGGCCAAGGGGAAAGGAGAGATCCCGCAGAGCACAGACACGCATTCGTTCTCTCTCTGCTCTTGACTGACTGTGAGCAGTTGCTTCAAGTCCCTGCCGCCTTGGCTGCCCTGCAATGATGAATGATAACGCAGAACTGTGAGCCAAACAGATAGCTTCTCCCTCAAGTGGCTTTTGTCAAAGCATTTATCACAGCAACAGGAAGCAAAACTGGAACGGGTTCGACGCCTTGAAATGCTCTGATGATAACTTCTGTCTGCTGAACTTTCTAACTTTGCTACAATAAATGTGTCGTTTTTGGTATAGATTTGAAGAAAAATGTTGCAACTGAAACTGCCCTGTTTCCCTAAGTTTTTTTTTTTTAATTTTTTGCTTTACTTATTTTTCTTTCATTCTTTTTCTCTTATTTATTTATGGTTTTGTGAGATAAGATTTCTTGTGTATTAGCTCTGGCTGTCTTGGAACTGGTTCTGTAGACCAGACTGGCTTTGAACTCACAGAGATCCACCTGCCTCTGCCTCTACCCTTAAGTCTTAACAGCTTCCATGTGTCCTTGCCTCTCTGCCTCAGTTACCCTAATTTATCTCACCCACATTATGCTGAACAATAAGCAAGGTGGGCTGGCTCCCCAGGGCCAAGCCAAGTGCTCTTGCATTTGCAGGGTAAAGGAGCCAGCCAATGAAACCCACCCTGGCGCTGAAACTAGAGCCAGTGAAAGAAACCCACCCTGGTTCTGAGATCTGAGCCTAGAACCAAAGAAACATGCCCTGATTCTGGAACCAGTGCCAAAGAAACATACTTTGGCCCTATAATCAAAGTCAGTGGAAGAAATATGCCCTGGACCCAAAACTAGAGTCAAAAAGCTTTAAAAGTCCAGTGAAAGAAACACAGTTTGACTGAAATCAGCCATCTCTGCCCCTGAGCAGCTAAACTAACCAATCCCTGAGCAGAGAAAACTAACCAATCCCCCTTCTCCCTGGAAAACTTCCGCCCCTAAGAAGCCCTCTATAAGCCCTGTTCTGTTCAGATCGCAGCTGCTCTTCTCCCACCCTGGTAGAGACAGCCACTCTCCTGGATTCTTCGCTCCCAATAAATCTCTTGAGCGAGGTGTGGGTGAAGAGCACACCTTTCGCCTGAGCAGAGACAGAGCGGAGGAGCAGGACTGACTGTAACACGTTCGCTGGTGAAGCCGTCTGGGAGCAGAGCACCAGACCCAAGTGCTGGGGAAGCCCTTTCCTGCCGGGGCAGGGCTCTCACATTGAGGAAACCTTCTCTAGAGCAGAGCTGGAAACTATGCTTACTGAGGCCTGTGCCCTGGTTCCCGACTGTCTTCATTGAGCCCGGAACTCACCAATACAGCTGGTCACTGACTAAGCTCCAGGGACTCGTCAATCTCTGCCCCTTTTCTTTATCACACAGGCCAGAAGTAATCTCTGTTGGTATTTCTCAGGCGCCTTTCACCATGGATTTTGAGACTTTGGTCTGAAGCTCACTGGTGAGGCTAAGCAAGCAGGTCAGTGAGCCTCAGGGGTTCACCTGTCTCCACTTTCCCTGCTAGAGTCAGAGGAACTTACCAATGCCTGGCTTTTGAATGAGGGTTCTGAGGGCTTCGTGCTTGCATGAGAAATACTTTACTGACTGAGCTATCTAAGCACTAGTAGGTTACTTTGAAGTATAAATAGACCGGCACTTCTGCAGGACCTATAATAATAATTAATAATAATAATAATAAATAAAGCATATCATCCTTTAGGACTTCTATTATTAATTTGAATTTTTCATCATCATAATAAGCAAAACGATCCTTGGCTGCATGCTAATGAAATTCACAAATAGTCCTAACTACTCACATTATCATTCATAGAATTATTCTACAAAATATCCAGTGCCTGCTGAGTGCCAGGCTATGAGAAAAAGGTTCATGCCCCTAAAGTGGAGCTGGTTTGAGACTGGAAGGTACCTGAATAAAGAGTGGGGTTGGAGCTGCTGGGGCACCTAGAAAGGCTTCGCAGCCCGGAAGAATGAGAGAAGGTTTTGCAGAGCTCAGGAAACTCAGCTTGTGTAGAGCGGTAGAATCGTGGGGGGGAATGGTGTGATTTCCTATGTGACTAGATGACATTTGTGTCTCTGCATCCCTGTAGTCCCAGCCCTACAGAGGCAGAAGCAGGAAGATTGCAGGGAGTTTGAAGCCAACCCAGTCTGTGAGTTAGAAGCCAGCCTGGTCTACAAGAGCTAGTTCCAGGACAGGCTTCAAAGCTACAAAGAAGCCCTGTTTCAAAAAATAAATAAATAAATAAATAGGCATTATGTTTATATGGGCAGCACTAATTGAACTTAGTAATTGAAAAAAACTTCTTAAAAATAAGACGTGAAGTTGGGGGAGGGATGTGGGAGTGTATGGAAGAAACTGGAGCAGGGAAGTAGTGTGGGAATGTAATCAAAATACATTGTGTGCACGAATGAACTTCTCAAAGAATAAATTGGAATGTTATATTAGGATAAAATAAACATAAATACAACCATAAAAATCTGAAATGGAAGAAGAAACCGTAGCATGCATTAAAGCTGAGTATAAAGCAATAGCAACAAGAAGCAGGGTAACTGATGAATGAGCTGATAGAAACACCAATGAGCTAGAATAAAGGTTATTAAGATAAAACCAGAGACATGTGCGAGTCCAATACATGATAGAGGTGACATTTCTAATGGATGAAGAAGCTAAGCTATATTAATCATTAAGTGATGTTGGAACATCTGGTCAACCATCTGGAAGAAAAATCAGCTACATTTCTACACTTCCCCCTCATCCCAGACGGAGGAAACATTAAATATTTTTTAAAAAAAAACATTACAAATATACTCAAAGAAATCGTGGGTGCTATTTTCCTTATCACCCTTGTGTTGATGGTGAGGTTAAGAGGACTTTATAATCATGGAATAAACCCTGATCCCATAAAGAAATGTTTGATAAATTTTCCTCAATAAAAATTTGTATTTTCTCCTAGGAAAAAGACCATGAAGGAAGTGAAAAAGAAAGAAAGAAAGAAAGAAAGAAACAAAAACATGGAAAAATATTTTTAACTTATGAGATAGGCCAACTTTGAGCTCCCATGAATCAGGAAGCAGTAAGTCAACAACCAAAATTTGAAAAACTGGGTGGAAACCAGGGTATGCATGTGTGTGCGTGTGTGTGCGTCTGCAGGTACTTGGGTGGGGAGGCCAGAGGTCAACATCTGTCACTCTCCATCTCACATTCTTTGAGGAAAGGTCTCTCACTATACTTGGAACTGGCTGTTTAGGCTAATGTGGCCCAGGTACCAGCTCCAGGGAGCCTGCCTCAGGTGCAGACACTGCAGGTGCACACCTATGTCCCGTGCACATTCTGAAGACCCAGACTCAGGACCTCCTGCTTGTGTGGCGTGTACCTTACCCACTCACCCACCTCCCAAACCCCCAATTTTTAAAGAAAGTAAGCAGGAAAAATACTACTTAAATGTAAGAGAAGATAACTCTGTTCATAATTTTAAGCACTTCCAATTCAAATTAAAACAAAAAGTAACCGCTCTATTGAGATTCACAAGCCATAATTCCACCATTCCCACCCCATGTAAAATGTATAAGTAAATGGATTTCAGACTATCCACAGTTGTGCAATTAACACAGCATACCTCTGCAAGACCTGGGGAGCCAGTGCATGCTTTTATGAAGATGCAAAAAATGATTTGAAATATGCGTTAGAGGGCTTGCCATGGTTCCTGGCCAATGGGAGGCCTCAGTCAGCACGAGTCTTTCTGGTTTTTTCCTACTATTGTAAATTAACCGAGGAATGAACTCTATGGGACTGAGTACTGCCTCTCCATGCCCAGGGGTTGCCTCTGGGCAGGGACTTGAGTGGGAGTCAGTACGAGTAACTGAGCTGAATCCAAAGCCTTGGCTAACTACTGGATTAGCACAACTTCCAGACATGGTCACAGTCACACTAGATACCATTTGTCACACTCTTAGAAATTTTCCCATGTGTATATATTATCAAAGCTATCTCAAATACATTTGAAGTAAAAAACTGATCAAAGAAAACAAAATCAGTACCCTTTGTTATTTTAAGTTATTGCTGGTTTTGCCAGCGTGTATGTCTGTGTGCCGCTTTCATGACTGGTGCCTGAGGAGGCAGAAGAAAAAGTCAGGTCCCCTGGGACTAGAGTTACATGTGAATGCCACGTGGGTGCTAGAAACCAAACCCAGGTCCTCTTCAAGAGCAGCCAGTGCTCTTAACCACTGAGCCATCTCCAGCCCTAACACAACTTAGGCATATAAAATCATTAAAGTTGAAGAATCCCAAGATTCCAAGTGCAAACCTACTGAAGGCTGGAAGGTCGGCACTTGCACCTCACTTCATAGAAGGCAGTTTGTACCCCAGGCGGCGGGCACAATGCTAGTTCTGGAAGACTTTGCCCTAAAGGCCAGCATCCCATTGGAGAATCTGTTCAGAAAGCTTCCCTTGCCTTTTCCTCAGAGCAAAATGATGTGCTTTAGTGGTAGAACTGTATGCATACACAAAACCTTTACCCCTCAGAGATAAAAACCAAAAGAAAAATCAAGAAATAAAAACTTAGAGGAAAATTTCCAAGCGGGTGTCTGTAACATTCTATCACTGTGAAGATACTCCAAGCCTATATTCATGTGCACATACCCACAATCAGACACACGTACATAACTAAAAATAAAAAGAAACCTTTTTAAAAAATATCTACCAATGCAGAAGATCCTACTGTATATTATTTCCAAAATTATTATATGTGATGATAACCTAAAAAGCAATGACCGAAGATCTGAGAAAGAATAATAATGAAAGCTTCCTTGCTAGAGAAAAACCAGTGAGAAAGTGAGGGTGACAATTTCACAGTTGACTTAGAAAGTGTCTGACCCAAATTAGAACAAGACCTTCAAGGTCTTCAAGACCTAAGTGGTCCCATCTATGATCAGAACCTGGAAGCTTTGAAGATATGTGTCTTAAGTCAACGGGAATGAAAGAAAGGTATTTAGGAACCCTGAAGGTGGGGAGAACGTGTTCAGAAGAAACCACCTCAAATTAAAATATGATTCAGATGAACAATTATCACCATGTCAGGAAAGACATGCGGTGACTTGAGACATTTTCCTTGTTTAAATGACGTTGCCTTCTTTAAAGCTTCATTCGTAACAGCTACTTCTACCGGGAATAATAGTTACTTAATTATAGTATTATAAATGTTATCCACTGCATTTCAACTTCAGCATCTACCAGCAGAAGGCGTGACTGCAGTTATGCAGCAGAACACACCCAGAGCTAACCAGTGTTCTCCCTGACGGTGTGAAAGCAGTGTGATAACTCTCAAGGCTCAGGCGGGGCAGGGGAAATGGGAATTGAGGAAAGTTGGGGTGCTCTATGTTGCTTATTTCATACATATAAATTAATAAATCCGCATCTGGTTGTAAAAGACTTGTTCATTTGTATTATGTATAGTGTTCGCATTTATCACCATAAAAATGCGTTTTTTAAATTTTTGTTTCTAGCAATACAATGCTAACATGCCTCAAACCCGTGGGATCCTTACCATGAACGGTTATTGAGCCAGAATAGGAAATTTTCCATAAGAATTCTGAAGAATGCTGAGGGCTGCTGGGAAGCATTATGGAAGGATGATATTGGAAGAGACAGAGGTCCAGATGTCAGTCCTCACAGCAAAACCGCTCAGCATCAAATATGCAGCAACAGAAACCAGGCAGAAAATGCCCCTGCTGTGTCCATCCAGCACCTTTAAGAAGGGGACTCAGCAGAGCTCCATGCAAAGGAGATGTGAATAGTGAAGGGATTGCATCCTCGATCACATAAAAGATACTAAAGAGAGAACCAAGAGTCACGGCTGCAGACCCATTATATGAGACTTGCATAATGGCCTTCTCGACTGAGGAAGTCCAATTGCAAGGCGCCAGCACAGCCTCCTGCACACTGCCCTGTTCAATGATCAACAAAAGTACCTGCTAAGGAGGGAGTTGGGGAACTTTGAAGTTCAGATCAAGAACAGCTAAGAACAGACTCGCTAGGACAGGATGGCTCTCACAGCCAAATGTTTCCCACCACTGGGGCTTCTGTCGATATTACTTATACACCTACAATTCGATGGGCAGCAAACCATAGGAATGGAAGGACACCTGGTCGTGAGATTGAATATAATGCTGCCATGGCTGCTTAGCCATCCCAGCTAGCCCCTCCAGTCCTCAACAGCCCACTTATATCAGTTGGGAAGTGTTTCTCTTTCCATGTCCAGAAGCCCAAGCCTCTCCATCTCAGGGGTCTTTATTACATCCTTAATTTCACTCCTACCCTGATAAGTATGCACCCGGTGGCTTATAGTACCTTTGAAAAGCTTCAGCTCGTTGAGACTTGGCCAGCTCTCCCATCTACCTGCTTGTTTCTATTTATTTAGATTTATGTGTTTTATATGTATGAGTGTTCTGTCTGCAGGTATGTATGTGTACCCCACGCATGCCTGGTTCCCACAGAGGTCAAAAGAGGGCCTCAAATACATTCCCTGGAACTGGGGTGACAGATGGTTGTGCATCACCATGTGGTACCAGGACCTAAACCTAAGTTGTCTGCAAGAGGAACAAGTGTTCTTAACTGCTGAGCCATCTCTCCAGCCCCCGTGTCCCCCTCTCAGGAATAGGAACACCTACTCATAATCTATCACTCAGAAACGGGGAGTCAAAAATAATTAACAATTAGTAAGCGTCAACCAAGACCATCAGACAAACAGAAACATGTAATCGCTCTCCTCATAGATTTGTGAAACATCTTCCACAGAGCTAGTCTGAAGTACAAAAAGGAGCCCTTTGAAGCTGCCTCACGTCTTCATTATCTGACTTTCAGCAGGCGAGGTGAAGTGGGTGTTCACATCGCTCCACTGTGCCTCTGCACTGATCCTACGCTTAGCCAGGGTTCGCACTTACATGCCTCTGCTTGTCCCATCAATGTCAGGAATCCTCCTCCACACACAGGCAGAAGCACCCTCAATGGCATGCCACTATTACCGTTCTGTCGCTTAAGGGTTTGGGTGGTGGGTTTTGTTTGTCGGTTGGCCTGTTTTTTGTTTTGGTTTTGTTTGGGCTTTGCTAATTCCAAAGCTATAAGAGAACAAGCCAAAATGAATATTTTAGCAAACAACGAGGAAGCAGCTATATGTTTGGTGATTTTTTTTTCTGGGTTAGGATGTTTCCGGTGTACATGAGTTGCAGTTGAATGAGTAGCATAAAACATAAATAAATAAATGAAAACATTCAGATTTAGAAAGAATAACCCACCTCCACATGTAATTCGAAGGCTTACCTGAAGCATCTCAAGCTCTCTGAGACATGAAACTTACCAACTTTCCAGGTGTGGCAGCTTAGTGCCCAGCACATTTTCCCATTTCATTCTCTGGGGAAGCCCAGACTGGGCCTCTAACTTCCCATGCTCCGTGGAGCAAAAAACTTGCACTCCTGAAGCCAACTCCTGCCTACTTGGCATCCAGGTCCCTTCCACCCTGTGTATCTCCAGGCCTCAAGGAGAACTGTACTCTGAGTTGAGTTACAAACCCCTGAGCCTCCATAAATGCCTCTCAAGCCTCTAGTGGCTGCTACAAGGAAATGCAAAAGGCATCGAAAAGCAGAAGAGTCCTGACCCCTTTTCTTAGTGATTGGGGACTTGGGGAAGGTCACAGATGTTTCTCTACATCTGGAAGATTCATGAGAAAGAAATCATCTGTTATGATCTGCTTAATTCTTTATTGGCAGCAAGTTTTAAACATGTGTTCTATCTTTTGGAA
>JAQHUG010000144.1:2166862-2180579 GCA_028555095.1 Dicrostonyx torquatus
GAGGTAGGAGATCTCTACATCTGAGTCAGCCCGCAGCAAGTAGAGCATAAGACACTGGGCCTGGCTTAAGCACCTGAAACCTCAAAACCCATGCCCAGTGACACACTTCCTCCAACAAGGCCACACTGCTTAATAGTACCACTCCCAGTGGGGTCCATTTTCATTCTAGCCACCACAAAACCGATGCCATGTTTGTGGAGCCCTGTCGGCTGTTCAAAAAAGGTTGGAATACAAGACTAAGCCTGGCTTTTCTCCTGGTCTCTCTAGCTTCTGGTATCTCCATGAACTTTCTCCCTCTGGCCATCTTCCCACCGTATCACCAGACGCCATTGTTCATCCAGGAGACTCTCACCAGAGTCCAAATTGATGAGGCAACCCAATCTTAGATTCTGCAGACACCCAAAATACAAATTAAGCCTCTCTCATGTATACAGCATTTGCTCTTAAGTATTTTGTTAGATCCAAAAATGCAGTGGTGTAGAAGGACTCATATTTCTTATTATTTCCTTGCTTATAATACCTGAAATTAGTCATAAAGAGACACAAACATCAAAGATTTTTAAGCATCAAAGGTATCCCTCAGGGCTGGAGTGATGGCTCAGCAGTTTTGAGCAGAGGACCCAGGTTCAAGCACAAAGCTATCTATAACTCTAGTCCCAGAGGATTTAAGGCCTTCTTCCAGGACTCAAGGCCGCCAAGTGCAAAGTAGAGAAACTAGTCCTTGTTGAAGGAGCTGAAGAAAAGGTGACAGTTAACTGTACTGTGGGACCATGGACTTATCTTGCACCGAAAAGGGTCATTCATGGGGCAACTGGAGAGATCTGAATTATTTAATCTGAAATTAAATCTGCATCTAATTCTACAAAATTAATCTGTAGAATAGCTAATAGATTTGTAGCAACACCCATTTCCTGATTGTGACCACTGTACTGGTTTCTGGGGAGTGTCGTGGGATAGTTGTACATGGTGTGAAGGTGTACTGCTGTAACTGGTGTCATAAACAGCCAAACAGCCAATAGCTAAGCTAGAGGTGTAGGGCGGACTTCTGGGAAAGAGGGAACTCTGGGAAGGAGAAAGGTGGAGTTACCAGCCAGACACAGAGAAGAAACCAGAGATACAAGATAGAAGGGACATAATGCCACATGGCAGAACATAGATTAATATAAATGGATTAATTTAAGTTAAAAGAGCTAGTTGAGACAAGCTTAAGGCCAATCTTTCATAATTAATAAAAAGTTTTCTTGTTGTCATTGTGAGCTGGTGGCCCACGTGTTGGTGATATATATGGTTATTAAATGGGAGACAACTTCTTCCCTTCCTGTCCTTCTTGTAAGTTCTTCTGCTTCCTGCACTCCCAAGACTGTCCCCTGCTCTCCCAGATAATATCCTGGGGCTAGAAGCTGTTTTCATCCTCTTGATGCCATCAGGGGCCATCTCTTCTGAGCCTGGGTCGGCTGGGACCTGGGAGGCTGGCTTTGAAAGCTGCTGAGATAGGTATTAGCTGTGAATGGTGGCTCTCTGCTCCCGCCTTTACAAATACCAGCGGTGAGAGACTTGAGAGGATGCTCCTGTGTTACAGAACCAGAAAGCGTTCAACAGGGATAGATTAAAATCCTACAAAAACCATCAGGGTTTCCGAGTACAGCCTAGGGCAACAGTGTTCTCACTGCCTAAAAAGCAGAACTTCTGGGGCTTTTAGCTCTTCCCACCAAGGCAGAACTTCTCCCCAGCCTCCAGAAATGCCTGAAGGAACCAGGGACCAGGATTTGAAATCCTCCCACAGGTTAGAACACAGTAGATAGAAAAGGCAATTCAATCTGTCACAGAAACCTCAAGAAGAAAGGAAGTAGGATGAAGGGATGGAACTGTATCCAGGTAACAGGTTCTGAAGCCATGCCACCCGCCAGCATCCTGTCTATGAGGCAGGTATGTGAGACACACGCTATACCAGTTCCCCTGGAGACTCACAAAATCTTTGGAGCAGGAAGTGGCATCAATCCTGTGACCATTTTATGGGTGACAAAATTGAAAGTTTAGTCCATTTCACCGACTTCTACAAAATCTCTAGTTTTGGGAGGAGGAAGGGCTGGTTTCTGGGTTGAATTTTCCAAGAAACTCTCAAGAATGGGTTCTCTCTCTCCAGACAGTCCAGGATGGCTTCCAGAAACGCCCTTGTCATGCTTGCTTTGGTGACACACAAAGTGAACCCACTGACTCCCAGCCCAGCAAACCGCCAGCTGCTGGTGCTCCTCCTCAAGGGCCCCTAGCTTTTACGCTGGCACACCCAGGGCTGAGCCTCCCACTCATCTCCCTGAAAGGGACCTGGAAAACAGTGGGCAGGGGTCTTACCCAGCTTTGGGGAACAGTGGCAACTTTCTTCACTGTAGGACTACACTCAGTGTCTTGTTTCAGACTTGGGTTCTAGTTTCCATTCAGGACCATAGCACACATCCCATCTGATGAATAAATAAGGCAAGAGCTTTGGCATGAGACAAAGCCGGTTTCCGGTGCTGGCTCCTCGGCTCCCTGCGCAAGCCTCCTCTGCTTCCTGCGCAAGCCTTCTCCTCGTCTATCTACAGTCTGTCCCTTCTGTGCTAGCTTCTAGGAACCCCTTGCGCAAGTGTGTGGCACCTCTCACAACTCGTATTTCTGGGTCCCTGCCATGCTTTTTCTTCGTTCTATCTCCCTGTATCAAGTTTTGATTATTTTTCTTCGGACTCATAAGCTCTTCTGTTAAATGCTTCTGATGAAGGACTAGTATAAGCTCCCTAAGAACATATTCCCTCGTCTAAAAAGTAGTGATGCCATGCCTCTCACCAATTACAGCATCCCAAAGATGAGATACAGTTGTCTTGCATCATCTTTTCTTGCCTGGAGCAGCACGGAAAGGACTGACTGGTGCTTCCCACCCCAGCGCCCTCCCCATCTCCCAGCTTCCTTCCATGCCTAGCTAAAGAACTCAGAGCCTTGGGTCCTCTTTGGCAGAGGAATAGCCTTCAGTGTTGGCTCTTGTCCAGAATAGACCCTTAAGGTAAGAGCCCGGCCAGGGAGGGCTGTACCTTAGGACCAAGGCTGAGTCCTGTATGGGTATAGGATTTCCCAAGGTAGCTCTCTATTTAGTCAGGTCAGAAAAGCAGTCCCAAATCTTACTTCCTCCTGTTTATTGTCAGAGCCGCCCGCCCTGTTTTCAATAGCAGTTGACCTTTTTGACATGAGCTTGGGAGCACAAGGCCTAAAATTCCTTCCATTTCGAGTCATGAGACACGGGTCCTATAAATCCTGTTGCCCCGAGTTCTTGGCACTGGCCCCACACAGTCTTTCTAAGGGTAGTCAGGTCATAACATGGAGAAGGCAGTAGAAGAGAATTTCTGCTTGGTTTTACTCAGAAGCAAAGGAGGGCAATGCTGACATGGAGGGGTGGGTGCAGCAGAGGCGTGGGTGTGGTCCTGCGCCTACAGGGTAGTTAGGGAGAGGAAGGTGTGCCCAGGTTCCTTCGCTCACAAAGCTGCACAGAGCCCCGGGATGGAAACCGTCCTCCCTGCCTACGTGTTCAAGCTAAATGGCTATTGTCCTAAAACTAGCCCAGAAGACCCCCCACGGCCTTCCATGAGGCCTCTGCCTGACACTAGCGTCAGCAGCCCAGTTTCAGGAAAAGCCTGAATAAACAGGTAAATGAGGCCTAGCAGGGACAGGAAAACGTTATGGGTTTTGTTCCTAACTCATGAGGCGTGTTTGGGTGGGGTTAGGTTGGAGTTTTATTTCATCTAGAATGGAGCTTTTAAAAAGGCATTTGTTTTGTGAGGTGACACTCTGGCTCCAGTGAAGTCACATGCACAGACTAGAGAGGCCATGAGCGATGTGGGCACCAACAAACCAGCAACTCTCCCAAAGGTGCTGTGCAGCCAGAAGGGATGTCCCCTTATTTTGTCCGGGTCTGTCTAGGCTTCATGGTAGAAAACCGTGTGGCTTAAAATGTTATCATTTAATCATGTCAGCAGACCAGGGCTTTGCAGATGTGTGGGGTCAATTGTGGGTGAAACTAAACTGCCTTGTCATGGAGAGTGAGCCAAAACACATGCTAACACATGCTCAGGGAACCTGAGTGAAAGCTCATAGGACACACTTGACATAATTCATAGAGGGGATTCTCGAGCAGCCGTGGGCTGTAATAGCAAGTGGGGCTCCCAGTGACATTATAAAACTCAGGACAGAGCCACGGTGGCTTGGAGAGTCAGCAGAACCCCCAGTGAAAGTCACACCCATCACTGGAAGCATCGTGGGCAGCAGTTTGTGGTGTTGTTCACTGGAGCACTCAACATCCGAGGCTTCTAAAATCATACGTGGTCTTCCATTCGGTGCTCATTTTATCGCTGGCCTGTGCAAGCCGACAAGGCACCTTCGTGTTTTCATACATCCTGTATCTAAATCAGGAGGATTAAGGACCAGAGAGAGCTAGCCAGTTTGTCAGGCTTGTATCGGAAGCTCTGAATCCTAGTTGTATGGATGAAGCAAGAGAAGCTCGAGCCCAACTGGGAAGCCATGAGACAACCTGCAAGAGACATTTAGTGACAATGAGCCACCACAGGGCTGACTCACCCCAAGGCTATGCAAGCGACCTTGAGATAGAAGGGGTATACAAGCACTGCTAGACTCCGGCAGCGGCTGGCGGGAAGTCCTTCGAGAAGGGCAGGGGAGCACTTCCTGAAGGAATTGATGTTCAGAGCATTAGAGTCTGTACGCTGCACACCTGACCTTTACAAAACCTCCATACGCCCATAGCCAATGCCTTTATCCTAGGAGTCTCCACTCCAAAATGGAAGGAAACAAGAAAACTGACCTTTAAAAATATATGTAATGGCAGCAGTCAAAATATGGAAACAGCTCAGATGTCCATCAATCAGAGATGGAATTAAATTATGTGAACCAGACATATGCCAACCAACAATACACAGTGAAAACCTGTCTCGAAACAAATGCGGAATGGAGCTGGAGAGGTGACTCAGAGGTTGAGACACTTGCTGCTCTTGCAGAGAACCCACGTTAGTGGGTGCTCTCCCAAGCACCCACACGGCAGTTCACAGTCATCTCAACTCTTACTCCTGAGGACCCAACACTCCTCTGGTCTCTGCAGGCACTGCACACAGCACACAGATGTGCACGCGAGTGAAACAGTCACACACATAAATAAAAATAGCTTAATCTTAATACAAAAAAATCAATGTGGTGTATTCACAAAATAAATATTATTTGGCCATTAAAAGCAATAAAGACTGATAACATGCTACAACATGAATAACCTCTAAAATGTGGTAAGTATGAAAAGCTGTACATACAAAGGAATATTTTATATGACTCCGTCCATATGGAATACCCAAAGTAGGTAAAATCATAAAGACAAAAATCACATTAGTTGTTGCTAGAGGCCTGGGGAGAGTAGGTATGGAGTCCCTGCGTAGGGTAATGAAATGTGTGGAAGGATGGATCGTGTGTGCACAGCTCTGGGACTGGATGAAGACCACTGAACTGAGAGCACGAAGAGGACCCATTGAACTTCCTATCAGCTTCCTCTCCGCCACCTCCGGCGGGGGGGGGGGTATAGCCAACGTCATATGGATGTTCCTACGTTCCTGTGCTGGAAAAATGAGTAAAACAGGAACAAAGAAAGCAAACAAAATTCACCAAGAGTTCAGAGATGAGGGGCCACCCTGCTGACCCTGACTGTCAGTCATTTAGGACAGCTTTGCTGGACAGACATCTCCTTGCAGAAGATTGTTTGCACAGAGGTCACACCCAGATGAAAGTGCTCCTGAGGCCTTGGTGTCAAGAGCACCTACCATGGCTCCCCTCCCGTGTCACAGCACACAGCTCAGCAGAGCCAGCTCCTCCAGTCTCACCACGTGCGTTTGCTTCCTAGGTCAGATGCCTCTTCCTATGAATACCAGCTTAGATTGATAGCTGCCCTGCCTCCCGTGAGCACCACTGGAAGGCCCCAAAGCAGCTACAGCTTAAAAAAATCACAACTTAACCTAACATATACCCATATACACCCATCTCTCTCCTTTATTCTCTTCATAGAATGCCTTAGTAAATTCTAGAAGGTTTTAGGTTGGGGGGAGAGTAAGCCATGCTCTTATCTTCTTGAAAGTAAGCCTTGCAATGTTAAAAAAAAAAAGAAAAGAAAGAGCAGCTAGATCCAGTTTCTGTAAGAGAAGAATGCTATATGATAACATTTATCGATCGGAATGGTCTTTAAATATTCATAAGTTTTCATATATGCTTAGTCCCCAAACTTCTAAAATGAATAAACTCACCTCTCCATGGGTTCTCCATAGCTAATCCTAAACGCAAGTATTTAGTGGGGAATTTAAATGTTTGGGAAATTAATCTGATGACTGCACTAGACTGAATTCCATAAACAACTAGAGTTACCCGACGTCCTCATGAGCACGGAGCTCAGGAGCCACACAGTGTTGCTGGTTTTTTGGCTTCTGGGTGAAGGCTTTGATGCCATTTGCCAGTTGCATGGCTGTGGTTTCCGATTGCTAGTCCAGCGAGGAAGTAGGCAGATGCATAAAGGATGGGATGAGGACAAGGATTTGTTTTAATCTTTATGTCCTCTGGAGATTTTAGCTCTTACCCTTTTCCCATTGTTGTTTTATTATTACTACTCTATGACATTTTACATACATTATCTCGAGATGAGATTAAATGATCAATGCAAGTACAGTAGCAAAGCCAGACACCGGGGAGTTAACTCAGCCAGTTCGCCTTACAAAGTGGATACTGTTGCCAGTGCCCAAATCCATAGGTTGCTGTCCCTGCCCTCAGCACCTCAAAACTGGAACTTCTTTGGTCACTGCAGAGGTGACTGGTCAAGACAAGGTCCTATTGAAATGGAGTATGCCCCTTGTCCATGGTGGCTGGCATCCTTGCAGAAGAGGGATATTTGATCACATTGAAATGGAGTATGCCCCTTGTCCATGGTGGCTGGCATCCTTGCAGAAGAGGGATATTTGATCACATTGAAATGGAGTATGCCCCTTGTCCATGGTGGCTGGCATCCTTGCAGAAGAGGGATATTTGACTTTAGGGCTGTATATGGAGGGACACTGTGGAAAGATGAGGCATAGGGATGATACTACAGCTGTCAAACCAAAGATAAAGAGTTCATCTGATCAGCTGGGTAGCTAAGCTGGCCCAAGATCCAAGTCAAGCCCTTTTTGTTTTTTGTTTGTTTGTTTGCTTGCTTTGGGTTTTGTTTGTTTTTTTTTCAAGGCAGGGTTTCTCTGTGTAACCCTGGCTGTCCTGGAACTTGCTCTGTAGACCAGGCTGGTCTTGCACTCAGAGATCTGCCTGCCTCAATCTCTGCTGGGATTAAAGGCTTGTGCCACCACCACCACCTGGCTCAAGCATTCATGTGTTCCACAAACAGACAGCATACCTTCATTCCCTACACCACTGAATGGTAAGACGGATAGCCCAAATTTCCAGGGTCACTTGAGCATCATTAAAAAACTCTTCTAATTATGACTTAAGGGAGAGAAGGAAGAAGTGAGGCTGTCCCAGGGAGCACCGCTGAGGTCTGGATAATGAGGGGTGGCTACTCTGGGCTTCATTAAAAGTTACCCTTACTAAAAGAATTCAGTCTCTTTCTTTCCTACAAAGGCATTAAGACAAAGAAAAAGAAGTATCAAGGAAATATGATTAGAAGAATAAGACTTTTAAATAGTCATTTGAGAAATTGGGAGAAAAAAAATCAGAAGAAATTCTGTGAGCACCTTGTCCGCTCTTATATTCTGAATCCTTTCCCATTTTTCTTCTGATTTGTATTTTCAAATAAGGACAGTTAGCCCCCTTGTAGAGGGCTCAGGTGTCAGCCCCGGCTAACACACTGTGGCAAACAACAAGCTTTTGGCAGGCACAGATCAATCCCCTGAGGTAGACTTCACAGTTGGGAAAAACCTAAGTCCTCTAGCAGAAGGATCTAATTCAAAACATGCATTCAGATATAACCAGAGAACCGACACTAATTAATCATTCCTGCTTGCATAAAACAGCGAAGGAATTAACACTATTGCCAACTCTTAAAGTCTTTTCATTGTTGAAACAGCAGGTGCCTGGGTCAGACAGGGTTGCACACCATCCCAGCACATTTCTGTCCCTGCACCCAGCACAGGGCACCCAGCCATACAAGCATGGGGAACAGAACTCCAGACACTACTCAGAAGCCTAGAGGAGCAGCGCCGCTTACCTACACCAGAGATCACCTGGTGACCACTGCAACCAGGAAGCTCTTTGTGCTTGTTTCTCATACTAGAAAACTGTGGGCTCTGAACATCTTACTTTCCATTTGGGAAAGGTCACTAAATATCCTTGGCTTAGAATGATTTGTCATTTGATTTAAAGTCAGAAAAAGGTAATAAGCATGCCAGGTGGTGGTAGTGCATGTCTTTAATCCCAACACTAGGGAGGCAGAAGTAGACAGATGTCAGGAGGCCAGCATGGTCTACAGAGTGAGTTCCAGGACAGCCAGGACTACACAGATAAATCCTGTGTGAAAAAAAGAAAAGAAAAAGCAGAAAAAAGTAGAGCTTTCCTTTAAATACAAAGCCTGGGAAGCACACAGTCCTGCTGAGTGGGTTAGGGGGCTCATGAGGGGCGCTGTCTGTCAGTGACAAATGGTCCCAGGATCCATGACCTTGGGGACATCAATGGGATAGGAGTCCTCAGGCTTCCTGTTTCCTGGCCTGATCTTGTACCCTACAAGCACACTGTTGCATGTGAGGGCGCCCACACACACAAGTACAAAACAAAAATGTCACTTAAAATAAAAAGTAGCTGAAAATGGTGACACACACCTCCAATTTCAGGATTCCTGCTTTGAGGTGGGAGGCGGCAACCAGACAATCTCCTGGACCAGTCTTCCTTGAGTATGCAGAGCAGCAGAGATGGCAAGAAAGATGCTGCCTCAAGGGCTAGAGAGATGCTCTAGAGAGATGCTTGGCAGTTACAAGAGCTGGAGAGATGCCTGGCGGTTACAAGCACTGGCTGCTCTTCCAGAGGACCTGGCTTTTATTCCCAGCTCCTCCATGGTATCTTGTGTCCTTAACTCCAGCTGCAGAGAATGGAGGCCCTCTGTGGACACCAGGCATGAACACAGTGCAGGTATACATTCAGGCAACAACCATACACATAAAAACAATTTTAAAAATTAAAGACTACCTTACAATAATGGAAGAACTGAGCCAACCTCTGACCTCTGCCATGAGGGCCATAGCACCTGTAACACACGCCCACACATACACACTTATATACATACACCAAAAATAAACGAGCGAATATATAAATAATAAATAAAATCAGTATTTTTGAGGTATATTTGTCTCAGATATTTAATCAGCACCTTACAACTGAACATGTATCCATATTCCTGGGGAAAGCACAATCACTGTAAACATCTATGTGACTGGGGACTTCATCTTATTTTGAAATCGGAACTTTTTGTTTGCAAGTTTATTAAAAGATCTAAATTTTTTCTGTAGAAAGAAATAAGAACAGAAGGAAGGAGAGCCACTATTTTCATTCCCAGAAAGGGGGGCGGGTGGGGTGGATCTCACTGGGCAACACAACGTGGGCACGGGTTGAAAAGTTAGTTACAAAACAAGAAATAAACAGTAACATCAGAAAACAGCTTCGGTGCAGCGGATAAGTTTTGAAACCAAACTGTTCTTCCAAAACCATTGAAAATCACGTCTTACTTTCACTGAAGAATTTATATGGGCTTGACCGTCCTGTCCTTGATTTTAATTCGCAGCCTCAACTTTTATGTGTCTCTGGACAGCATCCTTGGGCAGCCCTTGATGGTAATAACCCCATGTTCACATCCGCTCTCTGCCAAAGCCCATTGTGCTTCCTTTTACATTGCCTGGCCTTGCACCCTGGTGATAATGTGCTTTCTAAGGTTTCCTGAACCTGAAGATGTTGGGAAAGAGAGAGGACAAGGATTTATCAGTGTGGAGCAGAAGGGCAGCTCTTTGTCCCCAGCTGGGGGATGCCTGGGGACCTTTCATCTTGCGGTCACATCAAGTCTCTCCGCACAAGCTCTTGTCATTCCATGTGAGAAAAGCTGGCCTTTAGAAGTTTAAGCAGAAACTACTAGGTGGAGAGTGTTAGTTCCTTCATTTCCTATTAATCTGATTGTCCTGGCTTATAAATATGCACTGGGTCACAGGTCAACCAAAGAGTGCTTCCCGAAGGGGAGTCCTGGTTGCATATGAGCAAAGTACGCAAGACTTCACAGGCTGGAACCTTCAGAAGAAAATCCTTGGCGTCTCATCTAGATAAACTGCTCTAGCTTACTCCTGTCCCTCCCAGGGGGAAATTCTACCAAACAGAAAAAAATAAAAACAAAAACAAACAAAACCAACCAAACACACCCCATTTCCAAACTGACTCCACATTCAAAGGAAACAAATAGCTGGAAACCCTGTCTCAGAGCTGAGGGGCCCTGAATTGGCCCATTTTCCCAAAAAAGGTTGATTGGTTTGGAAGGACCACCTTGTAAGTTCAAAGCAGAGGCAGACCAGGGAGCCTGGAAGCTCACTGGCTCTGTGTTCTTCCTTCTGAACCCTGTGTCCACTGACTTAGCCAAATGCAGCATAGAAACCAAAGAGCTCTGGCCACTCAACAAGGTTTTTAAGCACAGCTGCGCACTTTTTGTTTGTTTGCTAGTGACTGGCAATACAAACACTGCTCAGCAGGAGACTTCCAGGTGGTGAGTGCGGTGAGGGACACACGGGAGGACAGGAACAGGTGACTTCCACGTGGTGAGTGCGGTGAAGGACACACGGGAGGACAGGAACAGGAGACTTCCAGGTGGCGAGTGCGGTGAGGGACACACACAGGACAGTGTGGTTTGGAATGAGATGGTGATCAAGAAATGTTTCCATGGAGAGGTGGCATTTAAGCAGAAATGTGAATGACCAGAAAGAGCCAATCATGCAGCTATCGGAGGAATACTGCATTCCGGGAAGAGGCTATCAGACGTGATCCTAAACAGGAAAGAAGGTGAGCATCAGGGTCGTTTAGCTCTTGAAGGAAGAGGAGAGTTGAAGACCAAGCCATGGACAGCCAGTAACACCGAGTCTTGTGGGGCATAGAAAGGACTTTGGCATTCAGTTGCTCTGTCTCTCTGCTCTCTGAACAGATGTGTGTGAGTTTGTGGTCCCCAGTGTTCATTAATAAAAACATAATAGCAATGTACCAGGCCATTGTCACCAGGCAACGGCTTCCATAGGTGATAGAAATGCATTTATTCTTCCACGCCAGAGCAATTGACCATGCTGGCAGCATTCAAGAGCACTGATGGTGCTTGCACAGGGCCCCATGATTAATGCAGATTTAATCAGCTTATCTGATGCTATTAGGGCAGAGCCGTGACAGCATCTCCCAGGACCACGCCACATGGACTAGTGTGCACAGTACAACAATTGTTGGGCTGAGGCAAACAAGAAGCAAAGCCATCCATCCCACAGGCACTGCACTGTTATGAATAGGCAGCCTCCTTACTGGCTCAAGTCACTGCTTGATTAATTTTGCCCGTGGATAAAGTTTATCTACATTGATCAGATCCAGTCGGTTGGTCTAGAACACATGCCATTTAACAAACACCACATTGCTTGGGAATATTCCTGGCCTGGCCTGACATGTGGCAGGCAGAGGCTAAAATGAGCCCTCTCTACCAGGACTCTGACATTAAAAAAAAAAAAAGTCAAATTAATGCAGAACACTGGAGGATACGCCAAACACGGCAGCTGCCGTCTGCCTGCCCTAGCGCATTGCCATTGATCCCTGAAAATTGTGTCCTATCAATTATGACAAGGAGTTAGTTGAAATGCCCACTGTGGATAAGGACAGGCAGTCTCAACGCTAGCACTCTGGCCACCTTCCATTTGGAGAAATCGTATTCTATATGTTAAGAACTCATTCTGCCTCAGGCCTCCTGAAATTTGACCAGATGAGGTCACCCATGGTAATATGGGCAACTAGATGACCTTTCCCCATACTGTGGGCCCCTACTGTGAAAGTATTCAGTCAGTCAAAGAAACCTTTGTTCGCATAGCTAATCTACATAAAGTTAGCTCCTCCCCCACAACTATTCTTTATGGCAGGACATCTGACAGGGAAAGAAGCCTTGCAAATAGACCACATAGAACCTTAAAAGGCAGGCATTGAGCAGGAGAGACAGCATGTCTGCCCTTACTGATAAACAGGTCTGGGTGGCCCTAAGAACTCTAACACTCAGTATAACCTACTGGTCTTTGCTCTACTCTGACAAGCTACTAATATTTTGTATTTACCTCCACCTTGGTTTCATTGACACAAGCTCTTTGTCTAGAAAATTGACTGTTTGTGAATATACCCATAGAAATACACGGGGGAAAATCTTAGAATGCTAAACCAGCCCCAGAGAAAGAAATTCCTTCTCACCTGGGTACCTGGGTGCCAGCGGATCAGAAACGCTGTTTCCAGCCACCAAGCCACCGCTAGAGCAGAAGTGCTTAGAGTGTGTGCAACGTTGTAGCATTTTTCTTCCCTTCTCTACATTTACCAACTGCAAACTCTATCTTAACCAACCACACAAATGTAAACACACAAACCCCCTTGTCCCTCTTAGAATTCTGTACTGATTTAAAGCCCCATCCTTAATTAATCCTCCCAGTATCTGGGGGGCAGCTTCACAGCCATGTCTACTATGAGACATAAGGTGCCTGCTCTAGCAGCCATACCTGTCTCGTTAGCCCTAGGAAATGTGTGCTTGGTATCATTGTTATATACTAAAGAATTGTTAGGTATGTCTGTGTGGATGTATGAACTGGAAACCTTGTGGGATTGGAAGGAGCATCGAGAGAGATCATTGGGAGAACATCAAAAGAGCATTAGAGAGAGCATTGGGGAAAGCATGGGAAGAATAAGCAGGACATGATGAAGAGACGTACTGACCTCTTTTAGTCAGTTTTCACTTGCTATAGCTTTCCTTCTGAATCGTGAGAGGTTTAAGGGGGCTGGCACCCCAACATAAACCTCGATACTAAATACCCTCGGTTAGGAACACAGTAAAGAAACTATCAACATGATCCTTCCATTATTAGGAGGAAGCTTCTTATTGTAAGGGAGAAAAACTATCCAGAGGCATCTGGAAGACTCCAGAGCAGAGAGAAAGAAGCAGACTGGACCTGGTCGGGGCATAAGTGTGGAATTAGAAATGTGTGAAAAGTACTTATGAACAGGGACTGAGGGGGCCCAGAGGCCAGCATGGGCTTTGGAACGACACCACAGGTAGCCACATGCTCTTTCCACCAGAGGTAGGGGGACCCTGTTTCACAAGTTCCTGAAGGGGGGCTAGCTTTTATCTAACCACCAGAAATCCTACAGTTCAGCTTGAGCTCCTTTCTGGATACAGGGGCTTCCTGAGAAATCCACAAATCCCTGTGTCCTGAGAAGTGACAGCAACAGCCCAAAGCACAAACTAGCACTTGTCCAGTTCCCTGGGGAAGAGAGGAACTGCGGGCAGCCTAGGGAATAATCCCACAGTCCTGGGGAGGGCAGCCTGGGAAGGGCACCCCAGGGAACCCCACAGTCCTGGGGAGGACAACCCAGGGAGCCCACAGTCCTGGAACAGGCAGCCCAGGGAACCCACAGTCCTGGGGAGGACAGC
>JAQHUG010000144.1:2208442-2218800 GCA_028555095.1 Dicrostonyx torquatus
TTCAAGCCACCACACAGATTATACCTAAAATTTATTATTTAGCTAGCCATCAGGGTTCTATGCCTGTTCTTTTAACACTGAGGATGGATGCCTAGGCAGGAAGAACGCTTCACAAGAGGTCGCCTGGACTACATAGTGGGACTGGAGAGAGAGAGAGAGATAAAGAAAAAAGAAAAGGTTAAAGTTCTTTATTCTGAACATGGCAGCAGGATTTCCCATGAGATGGATGAAGACTACTTTCACCTCCACACGGACAGCACAACTTTGAGCAGATAACTGAACACTTTGAGTCTTGTTTTTTTTTATACTGTGATGTGGACTGTCGTGATTCCTACACTGTGGAGCTGCTATGGAAATTAAACCAAGACAAAGTGTGCCAAAAGCCTGGCCCAGTGCCAGTGGTCATTATTATTGTTATTATTGGCCATTTAAAAACAAGGACATGGAATTAGCCAGACATATACTTGCATTATTGGAAAAGCCCAAGCCCTAGTTCACTGCTTGGAAACTGAGCTTCCTGGAGCCTTTAGGATACTGGGAAGATTTCAGGTGAGACCCTTGATGGAGCAGACGGCAGAGTACTGAGCCTCATCTTGTTCTCCTTCAGCTGGTGGGGGCAGCTCCTGTGGCTGAGACTTCCAAGTGGAGGAAGGAAAATAAAAAAAAAGACTTTATCTTTTCAAAAGAAATGTGAAAATACTAGTCAGTTTGCCTAATGTCTTTTCAGACAGATTGTTTTAATGCCTATGTCAAAGTCTGTAATAATCTCAAAACAAATATCTCAAAGCAAACATAATTAAAGACGACAATGAATACTTTGTCAAGATGGCTGACAGTGCTCACTCAGAGATGGTAAAGGACTCTTCCCTTCAACATGCCTGGAGTCTGGGGTCTGTGTCAAAAGCACCTGCTGCTCTCCTGGGGCTAAGTTTACCATGTAGGTAACGGAAAACCGTAAGCAGCAGTGCTTGATCCAAAGTAGATACTTACGGGCTGCTTCCCTGGGGAAACAATCCGGTGACTATGCCTTATGAATTATGTCATTGTGATCTCATTTTAAAAGCCTTTTTTATTAAAGATAAAGATGTGTCCTAAGTCTTCCCTGATTTGATCATCCAGAGTGACTGATTCTCAAATATATAAGGGTGCCCTCCCCACAGCTCTTCTTTTCCAGTTCCTCCCAAAAGACAAACAATCTGATGTCTCTGAAATAACCGTGAACTCTGGGTGTCCAGTGGGTCAAGACAGCACAACACCAGCATCACATTTGGGAACCCCAGGCTTGGCCGTGTAAACTACCAATGACACTCACTGCCTCCGCCAGCTCCCAGCACTTTTTACACAAACACTGTTTGGTCTGAAGGGGCTGATGCAGGGTCAGCCTGCTCCTCGTGGGTGAAAGCCAGTTCTGGACCTTTGCTGTGACATCGGAGAGTTAGGGAAGGTTCAGGGGAGGGTGAGCATCACAGCTGAGGCACCTTCAGTTTTAATTGAAGAGCAATGATTCCCTGTCAGCCAGTTCCAGCAGCTTATGGGTGGGTGGGTAGGTGGGGGTGTCATGCAAATGGCAATCTCTACCTCTGCTAAGAGGAACCTCCAGCTTCCATCCTCTGCTTAAGATGGACAGTTTAAGCTACTGGTGAAAGGAGAATCATGTTTACTAGACATTCCTGGACTGATTAGCATCACAAAGTCTTCTCTTGCGGTCATTTGAGTGCCTGGTTTTCCCCTCCCTTGTCCCAGTAGCCTCCTCAGGCAGTGGAGGCTGAGTGGGAAGTCTGGCAGTGCTGAACCACACAGTGGCTACCCACTCGCCATAGGTGACTGCTGAGCACTTGAAATCTGCCTGTTTGGAATCAGGATTGCTATATGTGTTGGATAAAAGATACAGGATTTCAAAGATTTCTCACAAAGGTTCTCCTTTAATAACTTTTATGATATGATGGGGTTAGGATGTGGTTCAGTGGTAGAGTACTTGCCCACTGTGAGTGGAGCTCTGGCTTTGCCCCCCAAACACTACAAAAGAAAAAATTTTCTAGTAATCTTTTATCCTGACTGGATACTTAGAATACACTAAATTTAACTAATCATACACTGAAAGTAGTTTCACTGATGTATTATTATTATCAGTTTTATATGCATGGGTGTCTATGTGCTGTGTGCAGAGGCTAGCAGAGGGCCCTGGGGCTGCAGGCACAGACAGATCATGAGCCCCCATGTCAGTGCTGGAATCGAATCCGGTCCTCGCCAGCGCTCTTAACCACTGATCATCTCTCCAGCCCCAACTGCTTCACTTTTAATCCCAGAGCTGGAAATGCAGAGAAAGACAGATCTCTGGAGCCTGCAGGCCAGCCAGAGTAGCCAAATTCATGAGCTCCAGGTTCCGTGAGAGACCCTGTATCAAAATTAAGGGGAAAACACAAAAACAAAAGGAAAAACATTAAAGTAGGGACCTGTTGGGAATAAGAGGTGGGTTGTGTGGGAGGTGGGTGAGAGGGAATGATGAGGGTAAAACTGACCAGAATACATGATCCATTTGTACGGAATTGTCACAGAGAACTACGTTTCTAAAAACCAAGACGGGGAAATAGAGGAATGCCTGCCATCAGCCCCTGACCTCCATATTCACACTAGCATGTGCGTGTATGCATACACACACTCATATACACACATATGCACACATACATATGTGTATCTACATACACACACACACACACACACACACACACACACACACACACACACAGCATTATCCTCAATGCTGTCAAAGCCTGACGGGGGCCAGAAATTGAACTTCTAATTTTACCAGCAGTGGTAGCCGATTTGGGCTGATTGCACCACTCCTCTCTTAGCCAAGCGCTTTCAGGCATGCAACCTGCCAGAGACACAGATGTTTCTTGGCCTGTGGGAGGGTTCCTTCCAGGAGTGGAAAATATCCCGTTGTTAGCTACACCTAGCCCACTGGCCATCTTAACTTCAGTATCTCTCCCTGTAACACAGAGGCTGACCCGGAAATGCTCCCCTCTGCCCTTTGCCCAGTGCTATCAGGGACTATGCCACTGTCTACCACCAACCTGGGAAAAGATCGGATTGTGTGTGGCCTCTGTACCTTTAGAAGTTCAAATGCCCCACATTAAGCTGTCATATGGTGGGAGTCATCTTGCTGATAAAGAATATGTACCCAAAAGTAACTCACATACTAAAATTAGTAATGGTTATTTTTACATCAAAAAATAAAGAGCATGAGGTGTTTTCTTTCTCCCTCCCAATAATTCATCTTCAGTGTGGGGAGGACCCTCACTGAACTACAAATTATACTTGTTTTTGTATGGTGTTCCCATCCTCCCCCTCTGCACTTAGAAAACGCCTGAATCTTAGCTGGGCAGCTCTTCCAGACCTGCTTCCCTCGGATGCTGCTGAAGGTTGAGCCATCTGAGCATGCCAGGCAAATGTTACTGCTATTGACTTACCGTGAGGAATCGCAAATGTTTATTTAACCTGTCAGTTCCCAAACCCTGGGGAGTCCTTTGCTTGTCTCACCTGTGCCTTGCACGCAGCTCCTGGAGCCCAAAAACGGGTATTTTCTCAGTGTTTGAAAAAATGAGCAAACTCATGCATGCAGCTAATTGATACTTGAAGGGAGCCATTGCCTTCTCTGCGGAAGCAGATTCATCCTGCTGCCTCCTGAGAAATAACCCATGCAGAAGAATGCAATGCAGAAAGCTGTGGGAAGCCGTAGTGGGCTTTCCACTTGTGTTCACAAGCTCATGCCTAATTTATACCAGGGCTACCTCTGGAAGCCGGTGAACAGGCTAAGAGCGGGGCGGGGGGGGGGTCTTTTTAGCTGAACTTTGTAGTTATTCAATTGTCTTACACTCAGGACCCCTTGGTCAAGTAATAACAGATGGTCTTTGAGGCTCTGTGGGTTAGTGTAAGGCAGGACAAAGATGGGCAGACACAGGAAGGTTCAAGAGAGTCAGAGTCCGCTCTCTCTACCCAAGTCTGGTTAAGACACACATGACAGAAATGCCAGGAATTAAGTGGCTCTAGAGAACCTTTTGGAAGCATGGGTCTTGCATGGGGTGTGTGACAGCAAGTGTACTGATATCCAACTCTGTAATGCACACTCCTGAATTATTTTATATAGTTCTCATGACAATATCATAAAAAGTATCCCTGTTCTGGGAAGCTGACAACCGTGTATGCCAGGTACCCATGGAGGCAGATTCTTCAGGCAAGCTGGGTTTTACCCATCAAAAGCATTTTGCAGGCTGGGGAAGGTGGAAGAGGTAGAAACCACTTCTTGTCCCATTAGACGTTTCATTCTGGGGAGCATGAAAAGGTGGGACTTTCTGCAATGGGACTACAGTCTGTCTCAGCTTCCTGGACACTTGAAGCAAAAGTCGTGACAGCATACTTCCGTTGCATGTTCTTGACCCGACCATTCCCCTGATGGTGGCTTCAGAGGCAATAGTTGTCTGGGCAGTCAGTTCCGTGGAAGGAAGCAGCTCTGGCAACTGTTCCTTCAGCTGTCTCAACAGCTGTATGGTTCGTTTCTACATCAGATCCCTTTCTGCTAACACAGCTAGAGGGGTTTCCTTCTTCCTACTGGAGAAAGGAATTACTACTGTAAACCCCTCTGCAGAAGAGAAAACTAAAGTGCAGAGAGATTAACTTAACTCCCCCAAAGTCCCAATGCACTAAGTGACAGAGCCAAGATCTCACTCCTAAGGCTCAACCTTTCTCACCAAGGGCACCAGGGCAGACCCCAGTAAGAAGTCTGGTTTTAATTATCATTCAACTAGGGTTCCTAGTAAAGTAAAAACTGGCTACAAGAAACATAGCATAGCCACAGAATGGAATATTATTATACAGTATTTAAATAACACCGAGTGGTAGTGGTGCACGCCTTTAATCCCAGCACTTGAGAAGTAGAACCCAGCCTGGTCTACAAGAGCTAGTTCCAGGACAGGCTCCAAAGCTACACAGAGAAAGCCTGTCTCAAAAAAAAAAACAAATAAATAAAATAACACCAAACAAAACAATAACAACCAAAGAATATGATATAGAGCTCTATGTAAATTCAAGCAATTTAAGTGAAATAAGTCACTAAAAAAAAAAATCACAAGGCTGGGTGGTGGGGACACATGCCTTTAATCCCAGCACTCGGGAGGCAGAGGCAGGTGGATCTCTGTGAGTTTGAGGTCAGCCTGGTCTACAATAGCTAGTTCCAGGACAGGATCCAAAGTTACAGAGAAACCCTGTCTCGGAAAACGGGGGAAAAAAAGAAAGAAAGGAAGGAAGAAAGGAAGGAAGGAATGAAATAATCACCTTCTCTTTCATATGCAGAAACTGTATTTTATGAATGTATTATGCCATGGAAGTAAGAAGAGAGTAACTGCATGGAAGGAGGGGTCTAAGCAGAGGGAGGAGAGAACAAGAAAGAGTCCTGGGGGAGGAGAAGACAATATTCCATGTCTTCTCATGCACTCATGGAAAGGAGAATGATGGAGGAGGGCATCAGTGGACAGCAATGGAGAGTGAGTGCAAGCAAAATGTACTACATACACACACATACACACAGGAAAGTGTCATGTACTACATACACACACACACACATACACACACATACACACACACATACACACACATACACACACACATACACACACATACACACACACATACACACAGGAAAGTGTCATGTACTACATACACACACACATACACACAGGAAAGTGTCATGTACTACATACACACACATACACACAGGAAAGTGTCATGTACTACATACACACACACATACACACACACATACACACACACATACACACACACATACACACAGGAAAGTGTCGTGATGGGAGTCATTTTGTACACTAAGCAAAAATGTGTGTGTGTGAGAGAGAGAGAGAACGAGAGGGAGACATCCTGTGTGTAACTGTGGGTACTAACAAATATCAACCACATCACACAGAGATTGGCCGTCTTGTTCTTTAAGTCTTCTTACTTGGCCGTCTGGCCAATGAACACCAGGGATCCATCTCTCTTGACTTTGCTAGGGCTGGGATTACAAACTCACATCACCATGATGGCCAGTTTTGATGGACTCAACTGTGAGTTCTGAGTATCAGTCCTCATGCCAGTGCAGCAGGTGCTCTACCGACTGAGCCATGCCCCAGCACCCACTAAAGCGGTCAAACAAGCAATATAGAAATAAATAACCAATAGCTTTAACGAAATTGTAGAAGTTGCCCTATAGCAGACAGCAGTCCTAGGTGGATCCATCCATGTGAACTCTTTTAAATTCAATGACATGATGGCTACAGTGTCACCTGCTCAAGATCAGGGAGGAAGGGGTGAAGCTTTTCATTGCTTTAAAAAATTCTGATAAAATTTTGCACAGGGGACCCATAAATATATTTATAGAAAGACTACAATAGGGACGTAAAATGTAAAATAATTCAATATTAAGGGCAAGGAGATGGCTCAGTCAGTAAAGTGATTGCCATGCAATCATAGGACTGACTTTGTTTCTTTCTAACCCACCGAGAATGCTGGGTACTCTGGCATGAACCCATACTTCCACAGGGAGGCAGAGACAAGAGCATCCCTGGAGTTCGCTGGCCCATCTAGCTCCAACTTCACTGAGAGGTCCAGATTCAAAAATTAAGATGGAGAGTGATTGAGAAAAAAAACCCAGTTTTGTAGCAGCAGGCTGCTTGTTCGTCCCGGCTGCCCAGAACCAAAATAACCACACAGAAACCATATTACTTAAATCACTGCTTGGCCCATTAGTTCTAGCTTCTTATTGACTAACTCTTACATTAATTTAAACCATTTCTATTAATCTGTATATCACCAGCAAAGTTTCAGCACGTCTATCTTTGGCAGCAGCTCCATAGTGTCTCTCTGACTCTGCCCTTCTTCCTCCCAGCATTCAGTCCAGTCCTCCCTGCCTCCCTAAGTTCTGCCCTATCAACAGGCCAAGGCAGTTTCTTTATTCATTAATGGTAATCACAGCATACAGAGGGGACTCCCACATCACAGTTTCAAACTCTGTCCTTCATATGCACCTGCACACACACACACACACACACACACACGAACACACACGAACACATAGATGCCTACACCCTTGTTGCATACACTCATGCGTGACCCCCCCCAAAAAAAACTATTCATGTAGGACGCTGTGTTATTAAATCAAAAGAGAAAAACCAAGTGGTCAGATAAATACATGTTTAAAGGAAATGTAAGATACAGTACTCATTTTTCATAAAAACCCTTAGTGAGATAGGGGATATGATACAGGAATTTGTATCATATCATAAACAATACACATTGAGAAAGACAAAGAGCTAAATCTGTACATCTCAGTTGAGATGGGAGTCTTCCTGCTGACACCAGAAAGAAGGGAAACCCTGCCTCCTCCCCTGCCGCCTGAGAGCATTGTGGTGGCTAATGCACCACAGATATGAGCGCTAGCAACTGGAGAGCTGTGTCAGCCATCATTCTGGGTTCTCCCATAGACCAACATGGTGCCAGCTAAAACCCTCATGACCTAAGCTTCCTCTATAGATCTGTGCTTGTCACAGCCTGATAATCAGTACAGTTGTGACCTGGAGAAAGTTAATCTCATCCCCCGACACTCTGTTAGCCCGACATTCCCCGGCCCACCCTCCCAGCCCACCTCCTCGGGACTAGGTTCTCCGGCTGGCCAGGTAGATATAGAAAGCACATTTGCTTTATAACATACAGCTTTCTGAAGACAAAGTATCTTGCTTTATAGGAGCAAATGGATGAAGGAATTTTCGGCTGATGGTGCTCATACATGAAAATTTCTAACCTAGTTGGGCCCTTAGAAGCCTTGTAGTTACCAGTATTTCCTGTGCGGACAGGCTTTTCTGCGTCATCTGGATTCTGGTTGTTGTTGTTCATTTATTGATATTACACCTTGTGTTTGCATCAAAAATACATGTAGTCTATAATAAGCAAGAAAAAAATCAACAAAATCAAATTGCACAGGACACTGAGCTTCCTGGAAGCAAAGGCAGGAAACAAATGTATTTTCCAGCATTAAATGCCTGCTGGAGCACACACATGTGCACACACCTCACAAGCATGCCTCAAGTGTTCCTTCTTCACCATCCCATCCTAAATTACTTGATAAGAAACCTTCCACGGGGATAAAGAATTTGCTTACACATTCAAGTTCAAGTCCCTTTTCTTTCTTTCTTTCTTTTCTTTTTTTTTTTTTTTTTTTTTGGTGGTGGGGGTCGGGGATGATAATGCATCAGAGATGCAATGACTTGCAGAATACAAAGACAGAGACACAGCTAGCTGAGCTTGGTCACAGAATGAACAGAGGATTAATCAGTTCATAGGCCCAATGCACTATAGAATCTGAATAGGAAGGGCTCTCCATGATGTACTCTTCATTAATTCTATTCATAGGCTAAACACACAACTTTTTATTCTTCTGTGCTGAGGCCAATGAGACATGATGATACATTTCCAAGACTAAGTCGAATTCTTGTGCCTCTTACTAGAAAGCACCATTTTTCCTTCCAGGGTCATGTGCCACCATTTATCTTAGCCATTACTGATGCAGCATCAAACTATTCTGCAAGGCTGAAAATAATTCATGCAATGGATCTTCTTTAACAAACCCATCCCCTCTCTCCTTTAGGTAGTTCAAGACAGGAAACTTTGGTGAGGTGTGTATATGCGTGTGTGTGTGTGTGTGTGTGTGTGTGTGTACATACACACAGACATTTATTTGTGTGTATATATATATACACACAGACATTTATTTGTGTGTGTGTATATATATGTAAATTTACATACATGTAAATACACATGAATGAATGACAGCGTTCCTAAGAGCCCATTGGGTTTCATGTTAGCTTCATCATAGCTGAGGAAACCTTTACTCTATATAATAAGCTTCCCAACCCATATTCTCACTGAGAGGCAGAGCCCATCACAGCAACTAGAAGGGGAGAAGTGCTCAAACATTAGGTCCTCAAAAAATTTACACTTCTGAAAGATTGTTAACCACCAGACGGCCTTCGTGTAAATTTATTATAAGCATTGATATTTGTCGTGTTAGAAATTAAATGAAGTGTGTATTTGTTGGTTTAAGGCTAGTGATATAGCTTAGTGGTAGAGTACTTCCCTGGTGTGTGCAAGACTTCGGGTCTGAGTGTAAGCACTGGAGAATATCAAATCAATTCTAAACTGTGTTACACACTTACATTTTGGGTCCTTGGTTTCACAGATTGCTGAGCTTACAGATTAGCATTTGTAGCTAGTCTGTATTGATATTATATCACTAAGTGTCTGCAAAGAGACCCAATACAGGAGAGAATGGAAGTGAAAAAGACAAAACCCACTTGTGGTGATGTGAATGAAAATCATTCCCACAGGCTAATAGGGAGTGGTGCTATTGGGAGGTGAGCCCTTGCTGGAGTAGGTGCAGCCTTATTGGAGGAAGTGTGACCCTAGGAGTGGCTTTGGGGTTTCAGTTGCTTGGAGCAGGCCCAGTGTAGTGGTTTGAGTAGCAATAATCCCCATAAATTCATGTATTTGAATGCTTGGCCCATACGGAATGGCACTACTAGGAGGTGTGGCCTTGTTGGAGGAAGTGTGTCACTGTGGGGGTGGGCTTTGGAGAGTCGTAAGTTCAAGCTACACCCAGTATGGCACACACTCTTCTTCTGCTACCTGTGGACCAAGATGTAGAAGTCTCAGCTCCTTCTCTAGAGCCATGTCTGCCTGCATTTGCTGTCAGGCTTTTCACCATGACAGTAATGGACCAAACCTCTGAAAATGTCAGCCAATGGAATGTTTTCCTTTATAAAGGTTGCTGCAGTCGTGGTGTCTGTAATGAGTCTTTTTCTGTCCCATAAGTCAGTTCTCAAATAATGACATGAAGACTTCCTATTGTTCCTAGCTAGCTCTTATAATTTATATAGATTAATCTGTTTTATCATTTGGCATCACCTCTCTTCTATCTTGCACCCCGTTTCCTCTCCATGTATCCTGGTGTCTCCAGTATAACTGGATTACCCTCCTCTTTCTTTCTCTCCCCAGAAACTCCACCTATACTTCCTACCTAGCTATTTTCTGCTCAACTTTTTATTATACCAATCACAGCAATACAACTTTGGTCTAAATAAAAAAGAAAGGTTTTTAACCCTAACAGAGTAAAACTATATACAATAAGAAAAATTAACATGTAAGAATAATATTCAGAATGTCCAATTTATATGTATTTGGCAAATTCAGAGAAATTATTCCATTATCTATCATATCTTGCTGAGTCCAAAGTTCTGTACCTAATTTTCTTTTTA
>JAQHUG010000144.1:2240255-2251455 GCA_028555095.1 Dicrostonyx torquatus
GTGAGGTCGCACCACCTAGAGTAAAGACTTTCAGTGAGTACACAGTGTTTGAGTGAACGTCTCTGGTGGGCTCCCTGTAACAGCAGAATCAGGACTGCAGCCGATTGTTTCTGCGGAAGCTTGTGTTCTTAGCCTCCTCAGTACGGCTGTCACACACAGTCTGAATTTTGAAATCTTAGTGAATGGAAAAGGCATGTTAGTAAATACAATTGGTCCACAGTTTAAAAGGTTGAACTAGGAACTGTCTGTTCATTCAGACATACGGTTTCACGCCTATCCAGGGTCACACTCCGCATCTCTCTAGCAATAAAAACTAACTCAGATATATGCACTTGAACAAGTACAGACAGACCAGGAAAATGGGGCAGATTCTAACCCATGGGCGCAGCTTGATGTTTGCTGGATGGTGAATGTGATGGGAAACCGTCACCAGTTGAAAGTGGTACTTAACAACATCCCTTTCATCACGGGGCTCATTATCTCATGCCAGCACTTTAACACAAGATACTCCTGCCAGACTCCACATCTTAAGCCTCATTACAGCGCTGCCTTCTTCTGGACCAAGGTCTGAACACTAGGGAAATGTTCAGGTGGAAGCAAAGCAGGACAGGGGACACCCCGCAGGAGTAGCAGAGAACTCCATCCTGTCCCACTGTTGCTATCAGTGTTAAAGGACCAAGGAATGGAAGACACAATTTAGTACATCTTGTTTTAATACACACTAAGTAAAAATGTTAATTCTGTATTTATATATTTGTCAAGGAGAACCCAGTAGCTTATACAAGCCCCAAAATGTCAAGGCTATATTCTGTCAAGCGAAACAAATCTCTTCACAGGTGAAAAATATATTTAATGTAATATAATTCTCTGTGTGTTTTAGATGTATAACCATTGACAGTTACTCAAGGAAGTAATAGAACTTTCTGGATTTCCCTTCCTGAATTCTCAGGATGGAATTTATTAGAGTAAGCCCGTAAGCCATTTCTTTTTCGTTTGTTTGCTTAGTATGTATGCCGTGTTCTGTCTGTATGCTTGCTGGCCAGAAGATGGCACCAGATCTCATTACAGATGGTTGTGATCTACCATGTGGTTGCTGGGAATTGAACTCAGTACCTCTAGAAGAGCAGTCAGAGCTCTTAACCCCTGAGCAATCTCTCCAGCCGCCCCCCCCATAAGCCATTTCTAACCCTGTGACTTTATCCTTTTTCTTTCACATGACAACATGAACTACAAGTTACAATTTTGTCATCATAAAGAATGTCACTACTGGCAAACAGAGACCGCAGGGCTGATGGTAGCTTTCCAGGGCAGTTAGTATATCAGTCCCTTTGTATATTAGTCCCTTTGTATATTAGTCCCTTTGTATATTAGTCCCTTTCCAGGGCAGTTAGTATATTAGTCCCTTTGCTGTTGCTCGAAGAAATACTTGAAGCTGGATACCTTATAAAGACATGAGGTCTGTAATGGTTTTAGAGATCGACAGTCCATCAGGGTGGGAATGGGTGTAAAAATGAGATGGTATTGTGAGATGGGAAACCCTAGGAAGGAAAGTGTTGCTCCTTTATAATGGCTAAGAACTTTCAAGGCTGACTCAGTGCCTGTCTGGGGCAGTACCCCACCACCCATTGCCACACTAGAGTGGAAGCTTCTTATGCACCAGCATCTAAGATAAGCTGTAAACCAAAACAGCTAGAATCCCACACAGGCCTGTCATCCAGCAACAACATGGGACCCACCTGCTGCCCTGTCTCCTCAGCAACCAGCGAGGTTCGTGAGTAGTCTCTGGACCCACTAGGACTGCAAACCAAAAACTCAGGTGATATAGAAGTCCCCTCTGTGTGCTGTGATTACCATTATTGAATAAAGAAACTGCTTTGGACCTATAGCAAGGCAGAACTTAGATAGGTGGGGAAGGCTGGGCTGATTGCTGGGAGAAAGAAGAGCAGAGTCGGAGAGATGCCATGGCGCTGCAGCCAGAGTCTGGGAATTTTGACAGTAAGCCACTGCCATGTGGCAATACACAGATTAGTAGAGATGGGTTAAATTAAAATGTAAGAGATAGCCGGTAAGAAGTTAGAGCTAATAGGCCAAGCAGTGTTTTAAATAATATAGTTTCTCTGTGATTATTTTGGGTCTAAGCTAGCCGGGCAGCCGGGAAAAACAAGCTTACAACACTTTAGGGGGGAGGTAGAGGCATATCTAAACTCATAAGCCCTAAACCAATTATGTAAGTCACCAAAGTTCCCACTTTGCTGTCAATGCCCTTCAAGGCATCCTCTGTACCAGAGACTCAAGTGACACACGGAGTTCCAATGTCTTTTGACTATTACGGATCCTTGGTTCAGAAGTGATGGAAGAAACTTCTGCTTGTGTCTGGAGCAGGTTTGCAGCTTCCAAGAAGTCATCCTTCTGCTTTCTGTGCTGTTCTGAGCTAGGGCAGAGGCTGTGCTGGAAATGGGTGCCTTTGTCACCACCACACACACATGTTCTACGTGCCTGTATAGAACAAAGCTTGTCCCTTTCTTCTAGGAAGCAACTAGCTAGCATTTAATGGCTTTGTAGAAACAAGCACTGGTGTTGGTGATACCCCCAAAATTGGGACACCATAAAAAATGCTATCTTGTCTCTTGCTTTCTGGGACTTACCCAGTCTCCATCTCTGAAGGGATGACCCAGCCCAGCTATTACAAATGCACACAGAGTGGAGCAAAACTGGAGAAAGGGGCTGAGGGGATGCTGTGTCTGCATTTAGAGGGCCTTTGGGGACCATCAACTCCTAGTCCTGCTGTCTACTAAGGGAGAGAAATCAGAGCCGGGCTGAGTAATCTGTAGTTAATTCTGGATGCAGCTCCCGACAAAACAGCAGCCAGACACCCTGGCACCAAAGATATGACCAAGAAAATGTTGAGGACATGTCTCTGTTTACAAGTCTGTGGTCCCCAAAGAACCCTTTAATAAAAAGTCTTCGATTCCAGATGCATCGGTCTGCCTTAACCTTGGTTGTCCCTGGAAATAGACATGTGACTGCATCCCTTAAGCAAAGAAGTGGTAACCACCATGGAGGAAGGGAATTCTCCTTCCAAAAGAATCAGACTCCAGATCCTAAAAGAATCCTTTTTATTCTAGAAACCTCTGCATGGGAACCATTCTATCCCCAAGGCTCCCAAATCTATCCTGTCTCCTTTAGAAATGAGACACAGGCAGGAAGTTAAACAATCCAGAGGCATTAATTCGGCAAGTAGACAGAGAAAGAGACCCAGGGCTTGGGCTGTGGAGCTTGGAACTCAGCCTGCTTCTGAGAAGCTCTTCCATGTAGAAACTGAGGTTTAAATCTCAGACACCCTGGGTCATCACCGCTTTCCATCCCTTTCACACTTCCTCCCGTTCTGTGGGTGCCTCTCAGAATGGGGCTTCTTAGGAGATCGTGGCTTCCAGAGATGCTCTGTTCAGGGAGCCTGGTTCCCACACAGCTCCTCGGAACTGATGGCTTGAGATTTTCAGGTGGACTGTGTACTGTGGTTCACTTGCTCTGACCTTCAGGAAATTTTCTATCTTGCCTCTTGTCATCATTCCTCATCTTGCTCTGACCATCAAAGACCTATTTCCACCCAACCTAAGGGACCCTAAAACCGTAGACAAATCCTTTTTCTCCAAAAAAAGCAATTTCTTTCATACAATTGCAAAGGCTTGGAGTGGAGGCTCCATAGCTTAGTTACAGAACTCTTCTCTGTGATATTTGCAGAAGAACTTGGGGACATTTTCTAAACTCCAAAGGCATGTACTGGGTTTTCAAGATTTATGAATTCATAAAATCTTGGGTTATGTCATTGAAAGAGATCTGAAATATAGGCCTCTGGTAACCCCATGGCTTCTCACAATGAGATTGCTCCATAGCCAGGGGCCAGTAGATGGCCAAATGCCTAGCTAAGAGGGGACAGTGTCATCGTGTTTTACTCTTCGCATTCCTCTAGCCCAGTAGGTTCAAAGTTCTAATTTTCATTTCTGTCTGTTGACAAAAATACTCAGCTGTCTGGAACTCATCTGGGAAGGATCTTGCGGGAACTTGGCAGTCACATCAGAGCAAAGGAACTCAGAATGATTAGAATGGAAAGTTATGGCCATAATTTTCTAATACCACCAATTCACAGCAGGGATTTGAGGTCCCGGGAGACTGAGTCACCATTTAGCACATTAGGATGGAAAAACACAAAGCTCGGCCGAAGGAATGTGGATAGTCTCAATCCAGTGCCATGTGAAGGCCAAGGGCACGCCTCCAAGTGCGCAAAGAAGAAAAAGTGAGGCTACCAAACCAGCGCTGGGTAAACAAGGAATGAAAGACAAGTAGCCAGTATCATGATCTACTACTGGATTCTCCATCCCACCCAAATAGCCGTGAAGATAGTGGAAATACGGCCCCGTGCAGAGATCATCCCTCTCACTCGAGAGCTACTGGGCTCTGCCGTTTAGCCAGCCTGGCCTTAAAACTGAAATGTATAGAACAGGATAGAGTTGAGACAAAACTTCACACTGAACACTAAAGCCCACGCCAGTGATCCCCTGTCTGGATTCCTTAGAAACATAGGGACATACAGAGGCAAGACAGGGAGAGTGGGTGTCGGGCTAGGGAGGGAGTTAGTGTGCTTGGATGCTGTGTTGTGCTGTCCACTATTTCCCAACAAGTCTCAAGAAGATACAGCTATTTCTTGATGAATACACTTGCTTGGCCACACAGGTCATCGCTGGCCAGACTGTAGAGAAGAAAAAAAGCATCATCCGACTGTCTATCCAAGAGAAGACTGGAGAGAGAATGTATTTACCCATCTTCAGTCTTGTTGAGTAATTGATATGGGATTCCCCTCTATATGCTGTGAATATGTTTTATTACCATTGGTAAATGAATAAAGCTGTTTCAGCAAAGGGCTTAGCGGAGCAAAGCCAGATGGGAAATCCAAACAAAGATATAGAGAGAAAGTAGGCAGAGTCAAGGAGACGCCATGTAGCTGCTGAAGGAGAAAGATGCCAGAACAGAACCTTACCCGATAAGTCACAGCCTTGTGGCGATACATAGATCAATAGAAATGGGTTAATTTAAGATGTAAGAGTTAGTTAATAAGAAACCTGAACAGGCCAAACAGTGTTGTATTTAATATAGTTTCTGTGTGATTATTTGGTCTGGGCAGCTGGGAAACCAAAGAACAGTCTCTGCCAACAGGTAATTTCTGAGTTCCATCGAATATCCCATTGCCCTAGAGAAGCCAGAATCCCACACCCTGTGGCATGATGTTCAATCATGTCCAGAAGGTAGCAGAAACAGAGACTCTGAATGTTAGCCTCAGGCATCCGCTTTACATCAGAGCCTTGCTAGAATCAATATTCAAGACCGAGTTAAATCCTTGGAGACTTAATGAGGGCAAGAGAATAAAGGCACCTGAGATGCACTCGAGAAAATGACAGGATACTTGGCAAAAGGAAACCATTTCCCCTCAACCCCAGATGGTTATTGTCAACATAGTTTCCTTCAGCTTTTAACCCATCACTGGGATGGACAGAATCTGAAGATTAGGGATCAAAGGGTCCTTATGTGTCTGCCTCTCTAAGTAACTGATGCTTGTCTGTTACTGAGATAAGCACCAATTTAAGCAACAGAGAAGTTCACTTCAGCTTCCCATTGCAGGCAACAAAACAATCCATTACTGAGAGATACTGGAGCAGGAACTCAAGGCAGGAACCTGGAGGGAAAACCATAGTCTTTGCCATCCCCATTATCCATTAGCTCAGATGACTGGGTACAGACTGAGGCTGGCCATGAGGTGAGGACGGATGGAAAGGGACCTGCTGTAAAGCACCCTCTGTCCTTGTCTTCAATAGAAATCCGGGAGAACAGGGAGACTAAAGGCTGAGTCTCACAATCCTGAGAAACCAAGCAATCCAAGCAGGCAAAAGCACCTTGGTTTGAATAATGCCATTTTGACCTCAGGCTCCATTTTACCTGCCGGGTGAAATAAAGTTCAGGTCCGCAAGCTCTAGAGGAACTGAGGACTTTCCAATGGCTGACCCACCTCCTCCCTAAACCACAGAAATAGTCCTTAGCATCTTTAGCTCTTTAGGAACATCATGGCTGCTCCTAACAACTGAAGGACGAGATGAATTTGATTGGTTGAATTGAAAGGCTTGCATATCAGTTGACAGTGATGGAATATTCAAGGAAGCCCCTAGCATCTAAATCCTAATTGGTGAAAATTGTAACTGTAACTTGGCGACGACTATTTGTGGGTTTTGTGCTCATAAACTCCACTTCTGCCCCTGCTCAGGGCTGTGAGAACAAGGCTTCCAAGTCCATGTCCTGAGCCCTGATCCATCAGTGACCTGCTAATGTGGTGATTATCAAAATCTTTGGAACCCATGGGTGTTGTCTCTCAACAATTACTGAGGACTAGGGGTAAGAACATATATAAATAATGAATTATGCTTTGTTTGTTTTTAATTTTTCCCTTATTAACTAAACTGTGATTTTTGAGTATGGTTATACTACTATGATTTCCTCAATTTTCCTTACACTGTTCTTCTGATAATGGCTTAGACAATAGCTATCGAATGCCTTGCTGATCTCTTATAATCTGGGACAACTCTTGTCTTTTATACCACTGACTTTTCTGTGTAACTAATATAGTTAGATCATTTATCCTTCCCCTCTCCTTCCTCCAAACCCTTTCATATACCCCTCCTTGCTCTCTTTCAAATTCAAGGCCTCTTTTTCATTTATTGTAGCTATATGCATAAATGTATTACGTATTTTTTCCTAAATACAACCTACTCAGTCGGTGTAACTGTACATGTGGTATGTTTTAGGGACAGACCATTTGGTGTTGGGTATAACTGTTCATGTAGGTATGTTTTAGGGACGGACCATTTGGTGTTGGGTATAACTGTACATGAGGAATGTTTTAGGNCCATTTGGTGTTGGGTATAACTGTTCATGTAGGTATGTTTTAGGGACGGACCATTTGGTGTTGGGTATAACTGTACATGAGGAATGTTTTAGGGACGGACCATTTGGTGTTGGGTATAACTGTTCATGTAGGTATGTTTTAGGGACGGACCATTTGGTGTTAGGTATAACGGTACATGAGAAATGTTTTAGGGACAGACCATTTGGTGTTGGGTAACCAATTGCCACGCTCTTTGCTGAGGAAGGTGGTTTCGGCAACTCCCAGCATTCACTCCTTAGCTGCCCGCAGGTCTTCGCGCAGGGTTGCCCCTCTGGGCTTTACTTTATCTACTTCAGCCAGTTTGTTGTTGCCTTTGTTGAGGTCATGTGTGAGCAATTGTGTGGTTGAAACATTATGGCTATAGCTTCTGATATTACTATGAGACAAACTCTCATAGCAAGCTCACCGATCCCTTTGACACAACTTTTCTGGCCCCTCTTCCTTAATGTTTCCTGAGCCTTAGGTGTGGCAGTGTTCTGTAGATGTTTTCCATTGGGACTGTGTGTTCCACAACTTTGCATTTTGATTGGTTGTGAATTTACCAATGACTTTTTGAAATGTCTAGGTCAGCTGTTTTTCAGAATATCCCTTGATTTAGAAACAATCTGTAATTGTTTCTTCTCTATTAGGTTCAGATTTGCATTTGGGGCAGGAATCTTATGTAGGAAGTGTTGTGTCCACACACAGCCACCATGGAAGCAAAGTCTGGGCATTTAAGTCAGCAGTGGCTGCCAGATTTCACCATCACAAAAGGGCACCTTTTCTTGTGTACTTAATAAGCATCTATGAGACAATACTTTGAATATGTTCTTCTAAACAACCTTTCACTCAGTGACTTTAGCATCTACTAAAAATTCTTTCCTGAATTGTTAAAAAGATGGTTGAAATGGTACTTTTCAATTCTACCATTCTTTTGTATTCATTAACTGCCATTATTCTACAAAAAAAAAAAAAAAAAAAAAAAGGTGGTGGAAGGGTGCCTTCCAGGACTGATGGCTCAATGGCTGAGAGCACTGGCTGCTCTTACAGAGGGCCAAATTTCAGTTCCCAGTACCCACAAGGTGCTTCACAATTGGCAGGAAATACAGTTCCCGGGGATCCAGCACCCTCCTCTGGCTTCTGTGTGCACACGTGGTTCACACAAATCTGTGCAGGTAAAATACCCACATACATAAAATAAGAATACTTATTTTTTGAAGAAGATACTCCCTTCTCTCTTCCCTTTTATATAAGTATGAACTGAGAGTTTTGTTTGCTTGGCCAAAAGAACTCCTTAAGTAAACCCTATACCCTTCAGTTTTGAGCACAGTATAGTGGTATTTAAAACAGAAGAGCTTGAAGAAATAAATAGAAAGGACCATGAAGGACTGACAACAGAGAGAGCTATAAAAATGACAAGCCAACAGAGACTCACCTTTAGCCAGAGCCATGAAGCATGGCCATGGTCAACATACATGTGGTGTCTACCGGTGGGCTTAAGAGTACCATCTGCAGCTGGGCGGTAGTGGAGCACGCCTTTAATACAGCGCTCAGGAGGCAGAGGCAGGCGATCTCTGTGAGTTCGAGACCAGCCTGGTCTACAAGAGCTAGTTCCAGGAGAGACTCCAAAGCTACAGAGAAACCCTGTCTCAAAACAAACAAACAAAAAACAAAAACAAAACCTATCTGATTGGCAAATAATCCAGAAAGCTCTGGGAAGGTAGGGCCTGCTTACAGAGGAAGTGGGAAGCAAGCACAGCAAGCACAGCTACTGGATCCTCAGTTGTCGTTCTAGCTTCTTACATTCTGACCAAAAGCAACTTAGGGAGGAAAGCCCACACTGAGGGAAGTCAAGGAAGAATTCAAACAGGAACTGGATACAGGAACCATAGTGATGTCCTTCTGTATATGTGTTGCTTTTATAAATTAATAAATAAAGCTACTTTGGCCTATGGCAGGGAAGAATATAGCCAGGCTGGAAGAGAGGTAAAGAGAGAGTAGGCAGAGTCAAAGAGATGCCATATAACTGCTGAAGGAGAAAGATGCTGCCACCAGAACCATACCTGTAGGCCACAGCTTCATGGCAATACACAGATTAATAGAAATGGGTTCATTTAAGATGTAAGAGTTAGTTAATAAGAAGTCTGACATAATAGGCCAAACAGTGTTGCAATTAATACAGTTTCTATGTGATTATTTGGGTCTGGGAAGCCAGGATTGAATGAGCAGGCTCAGGAAAGGGTACCACCCACAGTGGACTGAGCTCGTCCCCTTCAACAGTCCCCCAGAGACATGGCCACAGGCCAATCTGATTTAGCAGTATCTCAGATGAGGCTTCCTAGTTAGAGTTGCTATAGCTGTGGTGACACCATGACCAAAACAAGGCGAGGACTCACATTTCCAGATCACCGTTCATCACTGAACAGTCAAGACAGAAACTCAAGCAAGGCAGGAACCTGGAGGCAGGAGCTGATGCAGAGGCCATGAAGGAGTGCTGGTACTGGCTTGCTTAGTCTGCTTTCTTATAGAAACCAGAACCACCAGCCCAGGGATGGCACCATCCTCAATAGGCTGAGAACTCCCCCATTTATCACCAATTAAGAACATGCCTTACAGCTGGATCTTTGGGGGGCATTTTCTCAATAGAAGTTCCCTCTTTCAGATGGCTCTAGCTTGTGTCAAGTTGACATAAAACTAGAAGCATTCAAAGACTCTAGGCTTTGTCAAATTGACAATTAAACCTAACGAGGATAATTGTCTGGGAAGAGCAGGGATTTTCAAGATAAATCTGGGGCCACTATGCAAACCTACCTCTGCTAGCCCTGAGGTGAGAGAGGCAACCAAGAGGGAGCTGAGCCCTGCAGTTCATGGAGGCTCAAGCAAACTGAATCACTTCACTGAAATAAAAAAGGGAAAAGAAAGAAAGAAAGAAAGAAAGAAAGAAAGAAAGAAAGAAAGAAAGAAAGAAAGAAAGAGAACAGCCATGCTTCCCTTGGGCTGCCTGTTAGGGATTAGATACCAGGGTCCCCCAAATTCTAACTCCCGATGTGATATGTTGGGCTGGGTGTGGTGGCACCTATCTTTAATCCCAGCACTTGTAAGGGATTACAGGTGGGAGATGGATCTCTGTGAGTTTGAGGCCAGCCTGGTCTATACGGCAAGTTCCAGGACAGCTAGAGCTACATAGAAAGAACCCGTCTCAAACAACAAAACAAAACAAAAGGAGAAGTGTGGGCTTTGGGAGACGCGCAGGTCATGAAAGTCAAGCCCTGATAGGTGGAATTAGGACCCAGACAAAAGGGGCCAAGTGCTCTCTCGCTTCCTTTTTTAGCACATAGAAGTGGGCGGGCACCTATCTTCATGGACACAAGAAGCAGGCCATCTGCAACCCAAAAGAGGCCCTCACCAGGCCCTAGCCATGCCTGCCCCAATCTCAGGTGTCTCACACTCAGAACACAGTGGAAGCTGCCTTTGTGTGACCAAATCTCTAGCCTTGATGAGGAGGGCAGCAGCCCTGAAAACAAACCTCTGCTCACCTATGCGAAGTCCCTGAGCGTTGTTTTCAAGAAAACTCTTTCCCTCCAAGACCAAGTTTGCTTATATGCATTGTCTCTTACCTCCCCCTAGTGTCTGAACACGGGAATGTTGGAGGCATTGGAAGTTAAATGACCCAAGGACTGTGACACCACCGGTGACCTGGCGATAAGAAGGCTTCTTTTTGCTCCTACGGTGTTGTAGGTTCCTGGGTGTGTCTGTGTAGCTCTGGAGAACAGAACACACTCTCCCACCAACGCATCTCACTTGGGCACTGCTTTACACTCAGGCTTCTTTTATCATCTACAAATTTACACTTGAGAACTATGTGATCAAGTTCCAAGAAAAAATCACAAACATGGGGCTGGAGAGATGGCTTGATCATTTAAGGGCACTTTCTACTTTACAGAGGACCCTAGCTTGGTTCCCAACACCCACGTCAAGTGGCTGCTCCAGTTCCAAGGGATCTGTGCCCTTGTCGAGCCTCCAAGATCCAGGCATGTGCCTGGTATACATACATGCTGTGATTAAGGGAGAGGTGTGGGTTATATGTTCCCAGCGCCTGGCTCCCAGCCCCCAGCTGCTGGTTGCTTGTTTATGTCCGAAATAACCACATGAGACTGTATTCATTTAAATACTGCCTTGCCCATTATCTCTAGCCTCTTCCCGGCTAGCCCTCACCTCATAAACTAACCCATT
>JAQHUG010000144.1:2277591-2307341 GCA_028555095.1 Dicrostonyx torquatus
GGTTAATTTCTCAGATGTTGCTTTAAAACAATAGTAGTGATGGTAAAATAAAGCAGAGCCCTCCCCCATGGTGGGTGGGACCTGCATGCCTGCACCTTCCTTGTATTCACCCATGCCGTGGTATCTAACACAACCCTGTCCCACAGAGGACACAAAGGTCTAGACAGAAAATTGCCAAGAGTGACAGGACTTGTCTTGTTTGGTGGCTGCAATTAGAAACTGCATTCTAAATGATCCCAAGTGCTAATGACACTGTTAAACTCAATGAGAATCAAAGTGGGTCATGTCTGAATAATAAGTGTCCCTTTATTTGCTGAGTACATTAGCGACAAAAGTGTTTCCTTGAGCTGATGTCAGAGGCAGTTACTTCCCAAATGTTGAGTAAAGCAGTGTACAACATCAGTATTAAAATGTTGAATTTCATGTTGTCTACACCACTTTGATCTTCTGAACAACTGAGCAAAATAAGGTAAAAGATGACATTTATTTTATATTTAGGAATGTAAAGGTCTAATTATTCAAACAGTTTTATTATAAAACTAAACTCTGGAGGTGTCTACAGAGTTGGCTTTTAAAGTGTTTTATCTTTAAGTCAGTAGTCTAACAAGGGTTAGAAAAGACAAAACTGTTCAGTGTCTGACAAAGTAGAAAGGGTGAAACATAAATAAGGCTTTAATTTGGCAAAATATAATACAACGCCTTCTGTTAACTTCTAAGGAGTAATTTCCCAAAGACTTCACTCTGTAAAAGATAAGAAAGCAATCCATTTAGAACAAAGGGAGAAAAGACCCCATGTTGTATCCCATGCATGTTTCGTGAGGTCCAGCCTGGTGCTTTCAGGGGCACCAGAGCAGTTCACACTGATGGTAATCCAAATGAGGAGTCTCAGGATTCAGAAGACTTTTAGGGTGTGTCTTAAAAAGAGAACAACCCTGAGAAGTCATTTTATTACTGTTGGTCAGAACAATGCAAACCTAGGGCACCAGTGCTGAGCAGACTGGATGCACAAACCACGACCTAAGCACAAACACAGGCTGCAGTCAGGAAGTAGTAGCCAACCGCAGGACTTTTTTTAAAAGTCCTTTTCATAGCACCATATCTGCATACTTGCATTTTTTTGTCCATATTTCCAATATCTATGTCACTCACTGTATGCGAAGAAAAGCTTCAGCAAATTATAAATGATGTTGGCAAAGTGGTTTTAGATAGAAGTTATTATAGAGTAGATAAAGAAATCATAGCAAGGAAAGAAAAAACAGAATGAGAAAAATTACTTATTAGGAATTCTTGTTAATAAGCGAAATAAAAACTTAAAATTTCAAGGTGATGATGGTGCACACCTTTAATCCCAATGCTTGAGGGGCAAAGACAGGCGAACCTCTGTTAAATTTGAGGCTAGCCTAGTATACACAGTGAGTTCCAGAACAGTCAGAGCTATCCTGAGAAACCGCGACTTGAAAAAGCAAAAAAACAAACAAACAAAAGTTTTATTTAAACAAGCAAACAAACAAAAAACTTCAACTGATGATATGCAGGAGAAACAAGATTAAAGAAAGGAATGTGGTCCTGCAGAAACAAAGCAGCAGGCTGAAACCCACAGGAAGAAGAGGTGAAATGCAAGACACTTTCTAGACACAGAAAGCAAAGTTGTCTGCCATTTGGGAAAGCAAAGGGCCGGAAACATGACTTGAGAAAATGGAGGAGGAGCTTACACTGTCCGGAGTGAGCACCGAGATGGTTTACTATGCTCAGTCTTCTGAGGGGAGGTTAGCATTTCTCTCTCTAAAGTGTGACAGTGCATGCCTGCCACATCACAAGGTAAGTCTGTCCACTTTTTCACACACCTAACCCATCCCGGGGCCTATGGTATGGGTTCTGAATGGCAGTTTGAGTTGTCCCTTTATATGGGCAGGGTATCACCATTATTTTGGAGCAAACAGTCTCAAAAGAAGACTATCTGAAATATTCTGTGTATATTCGAATGCTCTTCCCTAGGCAGTATGATTTAAATCATTTAAAGAAATCAAAGCATCGATAATAAAGCCTCCATTCACCAGCAGGAATACAAGGCATTTTTAAATGCTGCTGAAGCTGAGCTTCTATTGTTATGTAAGCCAACAAGAGCGCACACCATGATCAAAAGATGGATTTATTATTTCTCCCAAAGTAAAACTCTCACTTCAAGTATAAAAAAGTAAATTTTTTGGATTATCTACAAAAGCAAACTCAAACAAAACACCAACCTGGTATAGTGGTGCTGTAGTGGGCCTAGCCTAACACTGCCTTAGCAAGTCACCACAAAACAAGAAACAAAAGAAAACATGCCAGACCACCTTCCAATCTACAGAAATTATGGAAACCTGATGCTCCCATCTTTAGGTATACAATAAATACTATTTACACATTTCATGTTTCAAAGTGAGGATGGCTTCATTTTCAGTCCAGCATTGAGAAAACAAAGCCAAAAGCACCACAAGTCATAAAGGGAGGGAAATATCACAGAGACTTGCCCCTGACCTAGGGCAATTGAAAACATCACCACAGACAGGCAGCCAAGTCTCAGAGAAGCTGCTCAGCAGAAGGCTGAGTAACCACACTAAGCCGCTTTTGCTCTAGACCAAAAGACTTCGAAATACGCGCATAAGAGAAACAAACACAAAAGGTCACAACTAAAGCTGGAGGATGGAATGGGATCTTCTCTGCAGGGGAATGAGAACTGAGCTAATGGAGAGCGTGCATTTAGATGTACCTCTCCCCCACTACGGTGTTCGTAAAGAAGCAGCAGGATTTGGTGTACATACCCACAGCCAGGATCACTTCTCCTTCGTGAGCTGTTGATTGACTTCCTGAAGCAGCTGCTGTAACTGGATCACAGTCTGATTGAGACTCACAGACATTGTCTCTTTCTCAGGAGCCTCCTGAAAACACAGTGGAAGGGTTAATAAATCTAAAAATCCTCAAACACAAAGAACACGAATGTGCAACCAAAAGCAGGAGATGATATTTTAAAAAATATAAATGTGGAAAATCTGAACATTTATTTAAAAAATTAGCAACAGTAAAAATTGAACAGAAAAATGCTTGCTGATTAGTGGCACAAACTAGCTGGCACAGAAGAAACTATGCAGCTTAAAATGCTGACCACAGAGGAAAAGTCTAGTCTGTACATACTGGAAATAATGTATTCTTTCTTTTCAGAAGACAAAAAAAATTATGTTAAAAAAAAAGAAATAAAAAAAAAGCCACCTGTCCACAAAAGAGAGCATGCCTCCAACAGCTCTAACCACAAACACCACACGCCGGGCTCTGACTGGGTGCCAGAGCTACCCTCTCTTCAAGGTATTCCCATGGTACTCGGTTGCTCCCTCTGACAACCCTAGGACAGGTAATACTGCCATTTTCTTTTATTGAAGCAGAGCAACTAGGGTGTTTCCCCTAGGTCACATAGGGTGTTAATAAGAAACATTTGATCCCTGAGCCTGCCTCCGCCCAAACATGGAAGCACAGCTTGGAGCCGAAGACTGGTCTTGCACATGTCTGTTCTTGAAAACATTCAGAGGGCAACTGGCCTAGAAACCTGGGGCTAAAGGAAATACACACCACGTCTGGGGAGATAGCACTACTCCCAATCACAGCATTGTCTCCTGCAGCTTTCAGGGAGATTTTTGAGTGGATAAAGTTCAGTGACTGCTGAGCCTGTAACAAAATCAACAGGGAACATATACATCAGAACACACAGAAGAAAGAACCCCAATGTGTATTTTGCACAAAATTAAAGCTCCTCACAGTGTGCAATGTAAAATCTTTGTTACAAAAATGAAAATAGCTACATCTCCAACAAGCTAAAAAAACATATATTCACACTTTCAATAATTCAATACAGGAACTGTATAAAGAAATCAAAACACTGATATTTAGGTTTAGTCTAGATTACAAGTCTGCCAAATTCAACCCATTATCTGCTTCCTACAGCTCACATTTAAGAATAAGTTTTATGTTTTAATTAATTCTGAAATAGCCTGATAACTCGGACTGGTCTTGAACTCATGAAGCAGACAAGGTTCATGTTGAACTAATGACGCTCTAGCCCTGCTGCCCAAGTAGGTGGGTCACTTCCATGCGCAACCACACTTGGAGTTCTGTGTCTCTAATGTTTCTGGTTTTCGCTTTCGAATGAAACACGTAAGAATATCACATGAAGACCGCTAATCCTAAACTGAGTTTGCTGACTCCTAGTCCGAATCCTTCTTTGAACATAAAACACATTTAGAGAAAACTAGCAGATAATGTCCTATGAATGGTCTCCACCATACTTTACGTTTTCCACTGTAGGTTTTCCAAAGTGTTTTGTTAACTCTTTCAGTCCGTAATATTGATGTGCATTCCAATTCCAATGGAGGAGACACAGGCAGCCTCCACCTGACCTCGTCATTTCATCATCACACGTACTATGGCCTAGCTACGTCTTTAAGCACCTGCTTTAGTATCCTGAAAGTACTGTCTGAGAAACTGCATTGCCAGGCTAAAATTGTATCTTTTATATTTTGATTCATAGGCCAAAACTTAATATTTAACAGACCAAATTATATTAAGAGTTTGCACTTTCTCTGGGCATGGTGGCACACACCTTTAATCCTAGCTCAGGAGACAGTTTGAGGGCAGTTGCTCTACACAGAGAGTTACAGACCAACTAAGGCTACATAGTGGACCCTGTCTCAGAGCACAACAAAACAGAGTCTGCACTTTTAACACAAACTTCCTGAATTTCCAGTTAACATTTCATCTACATTTAAATAATCTGAAAATTTTCAGGTATTTCTCAATTCTTAGTCTTCTGTATTAATAACAATAAGCATTAAGTTTGAAAAACAAAAACTTTTTTGTATTCTTATGAAATGATACAGCATGATATTTAAATGAGAAACTTTTAAAAGATGTGTTAGCATATTAATATTTAAATGTTTAGCAGTTCCCAGTAATTGGCACAGGTATCAAAATTTAATTCTTCAATTCCAAGAAAGTGACACAGGCAATTTTTCTGCTATATATAAAATCTCCCATAAATACCAGCATAGCTCTCAGCCATCTTTGTTTTAGAGCTTACATGTAAGGACAACTACACACGTCAAAGTGACAAATCACCTGGAGCCAAAAGAAAAGCAAGACACAGCCCAAAAATCCTCAATTTGAGTATGAGAATAAGAAAAACATTTGTGTTCGACATGGTGCCATACACCTGCAGTCCAGCTGCCCCTGAGTTCAAGGCCAGCCTCAGCTACATATTGAGGCCCTGTCTCAGGAGAAAAATGGAAGGAAAAGAAGCAAATGCTGGCACAAAGAACTGAATGAAAGAAACAAACTTCAGAAACTACAGATGTGTACACATTCTTCTTCATCAGCAAACAAATGTACTTTATAAAAGACAATGGCAAATCTTATTTTAGAACTCTGGAGGGCTAGAGAGGTGGCTCAGCAGCTAGGAGCAAGGGCTGCTCTTCCAGAGGACCTGAGTCCAGTTTGCAGCACTGACATGTAGCTCACAGCCATGTGCAATCCAGTTACAGGGATCCAAGGCACTCTTCCAGTCTCCAGAGGTACCAAGTACCCATGTGATAAGCAGACATACATGCCAACAAAACAGTTATACACATCAAATAGTAATTTTAAGGAATCTTTCAAAACTAAAGAAACAAAGAGTAAAACCTTTAACTCCAAATGAGGAAGTATGTGAAAGTTTTTCCCCCACACACCAGAAGCCTTGTTTTCCAGTGTCTGCTCAGGAGGTATGCACAGCATAGGCTAGGGACAGTCTCCCGGCCAAGCAGTGTCTTACCTTATGCAAATCATCAGCCACCTTCTTTCTCTCACTTTGTTCATTATGAAGTTTTGCACGTGTTTCATTTAGTTGTGTCTTCAACTGTAGAAACACAGGAACAGAATGATTAACTTAATTTGCATAGTAATTTGCTTAGGAAGCATGAATACAGAATGAGCTCTTAACAGCCCCTCCGCCAAGTAGATCAGCTAAGAATGGACCAAAGCACAGAAGAACTTGCAGCACAAGTCCCACTGCAGAGCAGAACCTAGGAGAAGCTACAGAGTGAACTAGAGTTCAGTGTAGAAGCTAGGAAAGTGCCTTTGAAGAGAATTACTGATCATACTTACTGAAATTATTCCAAACTAAAAGGAGAACAGGAAATTTTCAATTGGCTTTAAAACACTCCTTTAATCTAGAGTTCTTTAAAAAGTCTGTTGTGAAATAACCTTTTTGTACAATGTGAAGATGTGTCCCTCAGGGTGGTTTAATACAGAGCTGAATGGCCAACAGCTAGGTAGGATTTCCAGGGCACAGAGGATGCTGGGAAACAGCAGGGTGGAGTCACCAGCCAGATGCAGAGGAAGTAGGATGTGCAGCATGAGAGGTAACATACGAGCTACACGACATAATGTAGATTAGTAGAAATTGGCTAACTTAAGTTACGAAGCCTAGCTAGAAACAAGCCTGAACTATAGGCTGAGCTTTCCCAGTTAATAATAAAAGTCTCTGTGCCATACAGGGAGCCGACAGTCCCTAGGTGTCTACAAAAAAGTCCCACTAGAAATAGCATCCAATATGAAGGCATGTATTTTCACATGAAACCTAAAAAGGTTCTAACACACAAAAACAGAGTCAAATGCAGCTTTCTAGTTCTTCAATCTCTCATTTGGGCCATGGTACAGAGACATGTCCCCTAGCCACTGCCTGCATCTCCCAGTCACTGCCTATGGGCACCATACCATGAGCTGCTGCACAGTGGTTTAAGATTTTGCTCATGCAAACAAGAAAAGTTACAGATAAAAGCAGGCGAACACAGGGGGAAAACCCTCTAAACAGGTTACAGTGTATTTAAAATGTGCATAGGTTTAAGAAAGAAAAGTAAATGGGTATACACAGTCAAAGGAAAAAATAGTTTATATATAATAAGATAAAAGCTTTTAAGAAAAAGATAAAATATAAAAAGGATAAGCCATATAAAGATGAAAAATACACAGAGAGTCTGGATCCTGTATGGTATTGTACTGACTTTAAATTTTTTGACTGCTAATGAGTAAACAATAGCTGAGAGAGACACTGGGATATAAAAATTACTAAATTAAAGCAACCTATATATTTTTAAAATGTCTTTACTTCAAATTTAAAAAAATATTTACATTGGAGAAGAGACTATACAGAAAACAAAAGACTGTGGATTCATTCAAGGTTGATAAAGATCATATTTGATTGGGGAAGACCCTCTGAAAATACTAGCTATAGACTAAGAGAAATAAAGCTTAAACTCCAAGACAAGTGACATGTATTCTACCTACTAAGACATAGAAAAATCATCTTTACCTGACTTCTGCACACTGCACAGTTCATACTTGTATTAATGTATATAAGTATGTTACCCTTGAAAATTCATGTCAGGTATGTTTTCAAGATCAAGGGGGCCAGACATCAATGAAAACAGGTGACTAAGGTGATTCAGCCTCTCAGAATGCCTCTGTTGAAGGTTCAGAACTTCAAGAATGCTGGCTGAGATGGTACAGCCTCACAGACTATTTTAGCCAAGCATAACCATTATCTTAGTTTTCTCAGGTTCCCCCAAAGATGCCAGAACCCCCAGAAAACAGGAAATAGTCTAGAGAACACAACGCCCTTATTTCCAAGAGATGGGGTAGGTGGTTTTTGGTCATTCAGTGGGTTATGGATGTTTGTCATGGTTTTAATGGAACTGGTTTTAAATTGTTATTGATCATGGTCAAATTCCCCCCCCCAAAAAAAAAAGCTGAAAAAGGAGATTCAGGGACCTCTTTCTGAAGAGAAGAAGTGATGTGGGAGGTCCCTCGATATGCTGTGAATGTTTTATTACATTGGTTAACAAAGAAGCTCCTTTGGCCTATAGAACATCAGAATATAGCTAGGCAGGAAATCCAAGAGGGCATAGTCGGGGAGACACCAGCAGTGGCCAGAGGACTAAGACACCAGAATATAACTGGTAAGCCACGAGGAACGTGGCAATATATAGATAATTAGAAATTAGTTTATTTATATGTAGAGTTAGCCAGTAAGAAGCCTGAGCCATTGAACAAATAATTGTAATATTAAGCCTCCAAATGATTGTTTCATAAGTGGCTGTGGGGACTGGCGGGCAGAAGAGAAATCGGTCCAGTGGATCTAATGGGACAGAGAAAAGACTTCCAACTACAAAAGGGGTGATATGATATAGATATTATGGGGATAAAATATAGATATGATATAGATACGGTGAGGATATGATATAGATATGATGGGGATAAAATATAGATATGATATAGATATGATAGGTATAAAATATAGATATAATATAGACAAGATGGGATAAAAGGGTGGATTGCTGAGTCTACTTTTGAACACCCACTAGTCTCAAATATCTTACATCAATAAAGATTTTGTTATACTGATACAAATTTAAAGTTGTTTTTGTTAGAACAGATTACAAATACATTTCTAGTCTTGTTTAAGGCATTGTATCTATGCAGCTCATTTAACAATGTCATGTAAATTTCTAGTCATTGAAAGTTATTATTACAAACTATTTAGGATAATAAAGAACTGCAGGTTAGTAGTTAGCCATCTATAACTTGTAGTCATGTCAGGCATGTTTTCAAGGTCAAACAGATATATTTTAGATAGATGGTCTTCAGACACTTCAAAGACTGACAAAACATGGCATTTAAAATGTTTGGTTAAAATGGGGCTTTTCATGACAATGAGAAAGGTCTGCTCATGATAGCACCAACTGACTCCAGAGAAGATGGTGGGCATCAAAGAAACTCCACATGGAGTTTGCTTTCAATGTGGCAAAGCTAGCCATTTGGGCAAGAAACTGCATTTGTCCTGACTGCTGACAGTATGCTATACAAACAGTAAAATCTGTATACAAAGGAAAAAGACTTTGGAGCTTTGCCAAGATAAGGCAGGTCAGTCCTTGAAAACTCCTGCTTCATAGAAAAGTCTGCCAGACATTCTGCAGGACACATAAGAATGTGGCTGCTGAACTTTGGCAAAACAAGGTGTGATAGTCCTTCAAAATTCCTACTTCACAGAAAAGTCTGTCAGATATTCTAGGCCTGTAGGCCAAGATGGATTCCCCAGCGTTGCAGAGAAATCTTGAGGTGACTGTCCAGCTGTTCTTAGTCACCTTGAGGTGTCTGTCTCTGTCATTTCTTTGTTTAGAAAGTGGCTTGCATTGCCCAGGTCTTTCACAGATTTGAAGAGTCTATGTAGTAATAGTTGTAGTTTCCTAAGTTTGACAGAAGGTAAATTAAGTACAGAATTTTGGAATCATCAAGATAGAATAAATAATGGCATATTTTCTTCTAATATGCCAGATACAAATGGACTGGATATTATAAAATGTAATTCTTACTGGATAATTGTTCTTATTGTATATAGTTTCATTTGTTAAAGTCAATACCTTTCTTTTCTATTTATTCATTCATTTTTTTGTTTTTGTTTTCTTTGTTGTTGTTGTTTTTCAAGACAGGGTTTCTCAGTGTAACAGCTCTGTGCGTCCTGGAACTCGCTTTGTAGACCAGGCTGACCTTGAACTCACAGAGAGCCTGCCTGCCTCTGCCTCCCAAGTGCTGGGATCAAAGGCTGCCACAAGGCCTGATAATTATTCTTATTGTATATAGTTTTACTATGTTAGAGTAAAAACCTTTCCTTTTTATTTAGACAAAAAGGGGGAAATGTTGTGAAATAATCTTTTTGTACACTGTGAAGATGTATCACTCAGATTGGTTCAATAAAAAGCTTAATGGCCAAGAGCTATGCAGGATTTTCAGGGGATGACACTGGGAAGAAGCAGGGTGGAGTCACCAGTCAGATGCAGAGGAAGCAGGATGTACAGGAGGAAAGGTAACAGCCACAAGCCACATAGCAGGATGTAGAAAAACAGAAATGGGTTAATTTAAGTTCTAAGAGCTAGTTAGGAACAACCTAAGCTATAGCTGAGCTTTAATAAATAATAGTAAGTCTCTGTGTCAATACTGGTCCCGATGAAAAACTCCAAATACAGAAGTCAGTTGGGATATTGAAGAGTTAGCTATGTTTAAGAGAACATGCTGCTCTTAGAGAGGACATTGGTTTGATGCTCAGCACCCATATACCGACTGACTTTAACTCCAGTTCTAGGGGATCTAACGATTCTTCTGGTCTCTACACATACCAAACATTCATGTGGTTCAAAGACATACATGCAGGCAAAATACCCATACACATAAAAGGGTAAGCTTAGGCCGGGCGGTAGTGGCGCACGCCTTTAATCCCAGCACTCGGGAGGCAGAGGCAGGCGGATCTCTGTGAGTTCAAGACCAGCCTGGTCTACAAGAGCTAGTTCCAGCACAGGCTCCAAAGCCACAGAGAAACCCTGTCTCGAAAAACCAAAAAAAAAAAAAAAAAAGCCTAAATTCTTTTAAGAGAGTCAGCTGTTTATAATGTTAAGACAATGAACAGTTTAAGAAACTTTGAAAACAGCTGTGAACATTCTTGCCTAAACTGCACCAGTAAGAAATGCCAAGGGGCTACAGAGATGCTCCCTAGAGCACTACCTGCGCTTCCAGGTCCAAGCACCCACACAGTGGCTCACAGCCATTCCTAACTCCAGGCCCAGTGGGTAGGATGCCCTCTTCTGGCCTTGGTGGGCACTAGACATACATGGAATGCATGGACATACAAGCAGGAAAAACACTCATAGACATAAAATAAACTATTTATTTTTTAAAAAGGTTAAATCTTGAGATAGAACGCTCAATAGCCAAGTTGTCAAAAACAGGCTGTATATAAACCCAGTATCCATGTATAATACCTCTTATCTCACAACTGTGTCAATTCAATAGAAACAAAATCATCCATATTGCCTCAAAAATGGCTAGGCATGGTGACGTACACCTTTAATCCCAGCATTTGGGAGGCAGAGGCAGACAGATCTCTGAGTTTGAGGCCACCCTGGTCTACAGAATGAGTTCCAGGACAGCCAGGATTACACAGAAATCCTGTCTCAAAAAATGGAAAGAAAAAAATTTACTGATTTTGCCTCCAAGCCACAGGCATGACTTTCCAAACACTTTTGGAGACTAAACAGGAGTAACAAGTAAGTAAACAAGCAAACAAACAAACAAAACCACTGACATTTAAAATGGAATGGGGAATTTCCACTTGGACAATTTATTTGGGGAACCAAATTTGAATGCCTAGAGCTATTTGCTTTTCTTACTTAACTGAGAGCTCAGTTATCTTTGGCAGAGAAGGTCACCTTTTGGCACAAGAACACAACAGTGTGTAAATGGCCGAGCAAACTCATTTTATTTTAAAGTAAGGCAACCATTACAATCACAATGGTCTCCTAATCGCAGAAGGAACCTTCTAAACCACACTATAGGCTTACCACAGTGGCATACCACAGGCCTGACAGGTGTAATACACAGCAAATACATGTACAAAACTAGTCTTATACTGCAATGGAAATGGGTCTAATTAAAACAAGGGATTAGTAAATGAAACAAATTTTAAAAATAGGGGTGGGTGGGTGTGTGAGGAAGAGAATGGTGAGAGGTACGTATGAAGATGCTATGCTGAAACCCAGTATTATATGTTAACCTAAAAACTTTCAACAGTAAACAGAAATACATTCACTAATATAACTGCTGTGACAAAGGGCGTCCAAGAATGAGAGTAAATGAGGTGGAAGGTTCCCCTTGTACATGTGCACAGCTAAATGAAACAGTGGTCAGCTTGCACGATTAATCTGGAGTAAGGAGAAACTTACTGTATTCTTCCTAATGTATGCTCAGATACTTAAGAAAAATTAACATGCAACATTTTACATCACAGGAAGATACAATGATTAGCTATAAAACAGAACAAGACAGCTGCTTCCACCTAACAGCTCAGCCTGTCAACAATCAGTACAAATCCCTAAAACTTTAACAACAGGAATGCAAAGAACTTCATGTCTTAAAACATTTAGCTGCAGCTAGGCCTGGTGGCACAGTCCCCATTCCTTGGGAGGCTGAGATGACCTGGGCTATTAAAATCTCTCAGCTACCTTAGGCAATTTAGCAAGACCCTTTATCAAAATAAAAAAAAAAGGGGGGGAGGTGGGGCTGAGGATATACTTCAGAGATAGAATGCTTGACTATTATGCATGAGGTCCTAGGTTTAATTCCTAGAACAAGAAAGAAAAAGAAGGGAAGGAGGGAGTCAGTCACTTTAGGTTATTATGTGTTAGACAATATATTGATAATGAATACTGGCTCATATCTGTAATCCCAGCTAAAAGACTGAGACAGAAGATTACTGTGAGTTAGAGATCAGTCTATGCAATAAACAGATCCTGTCTCAAAAGAACAAATAAACTACTTTAAAAAGTTCTGAAATTTGCTTTTAAAACGATTAGTTAAAAGCTTAGGTTGGGTCATTCCCTTGAATGAAGAACACATATCTATAAACTTTCACAATCTTCCTACAGGTCATACGCTTTGGAAACCTAGTTACCTGTGACAGTTCGAAAAAATGATCCTTGCTGCTCCTCCAACCTTTTGTTTCTTTATTCACCAAAAAGTAACACATTGTTTAAGAAATTAGAATAGAAAAGGCAGGAAACTTTGAAATATAGTTGAAAGCCAAACATGCCATTATGAGGAGCTAAGAAGAACCATCTTCAGAGACATCAGAAGAGGAAGACTGGCTCCCGCTGAACAGAAGTGCCAAGCTAAAGGTGTTAGCCAGGAAGAGTCTGGTGGGGTCATCACCCCAGCACACGTGTCTCCAGAGCCCACTGGGAGCTCAGAGGACGGCCAGCTGCTTACCAAGTTAAGCTCCTCATTCTGTCTTACTGCTTCAGAGTATGAGTCATCAAGCTTTCTCTGCAACTCAGTCAACAGATCTTTCAGCTGCAATGAAGTTTAAAGTTTGAGATTGATCGCCATGATGACCCATACTTGGTAGCTACCTGGAAGCTCTTCTACACACAATTTAAATGGAAATAAAACACTGTCTCTACTTAATTTGAATTGAAAAGCGATTTTAAAGAACTTTTGTCATACTTACCTCTCTGACTTCTGTCACATAAGTTGACCGTTCAACCTCTGCCTTCTCTAGCTCCATTTCCAAGTGTTCTCGTTCTCTTCTCAGCTGTCACACAAAACAAGGAAGTCAATACATTTAAACTTTCCTTCCATGTTTTTTCCCATAATGGGAAGTTAGAATACTCAGGAATTTAAAACTGTATTAACTCAAACTACTCAAGAGAATAAAACCATAATTATATCACTAGATATAAAAGTAGCCTTAAAACAGATAGTTGGGCAACCCAAAATGATAAAAATGGGTTCCCAGTATAACTACCAAATAACATACATTTTCCATATCTTGGTTTTCTCTTCTTAGTCGCTCCAGCTCTTGCTCTGAGGACGTAAAGGAGGATTGCATCTGAAACATGAGACAGCGTAAGAGAGCCACTGGGGACAGAGGCACCCACTCTCCAGAAGAGTGGACTGCACAGGCTCCCACTCTGACATGGGTGTCTGTAGTCTGCACTGGGACATGGTATGATCTACAAATGTTTGGGCCACAATTACTTCTATCCTAGATCACAGAGTAGAAGTTCTAGCTTAGAGTTTTTTTTTAGTTTTGCTTTTTAAATTTTTACTTATTTTATTTGGGGGAAGGGCAAATATAAACCACTGTGCATCTGAGGTCAGAGGACAACTTGCAGGAATCAGTTCTCTCCTTCCATGTGGGGTCCTGAGGATGGAAGCAGGTTGTCAGGTTTGGCAGCTGCCTTTACCTGCAAGCCTTTCGCCAACCTCACTTAGAGGTTTCACCCAATACTGAACTGTCAATTAAAGTTCTTAAAACTAAGAGCCTCACTCACATATAACTTCATTTCAATAATGCTCAGAACCTACCTATTTATATGATCCTGTATTAAGAGCCAGCTAGAATCACTTAATTTTTGTTAACATTAATAGCTAATCGCTATATGTAATCCCCAAAGGTGTGTTTTGGTTTTTCAAGACAAGGTTTTTATGCAGTAAATTCCTCTGTAGACCAGGCTAGTTCCAGCCCAGGCTCCACAGTGACAGAGAACAACCTACAGCCTGCCTGTAGCTTGCACACACAAGGCACCTCAGGCATTTGTTTCTTCACTACACCCATGAAAATAGCAGAAAAGGTAAGATTGCCAAGAAAAAAACAAAACATGAACAGAAGAATGACTTAATTTTTTCTTAAATACAATCTGCTATGGATAGAGCAATATTTGAAGACTAATTCTGAACCCAGGCTTCTTGACTTTGTTGTCGTATGTGTTACCATCACTTTCAAGGCGCTGTGCCTGCTACCCCACCCGTTGATCACGCCAGTGAGTGGTTTTCAAACAGAAAAATCAGAATCAGCCAGGGCTACTTCACGTGATCCCTGCCCCACCATGGTGTAAGACACAGCTGATACATCACAGCTCCCAGAAGACACTAGTGGGGACCCCACTGCTTGGCACAGCTGCTCTAAGCTCGTCCTTAAATACCTGCTGAATCGTCCTCCGTGACTCATCAGCTTTAACCTTCCATTTACTCTCTTCTTGCTCCACACTTCGCTGCAGCTTCTGTAAGATCCCTTCCTGTAGACAAAAGCAGAATTAGTCTAAAAAATTCATATTCTAGTGTCAAGATAAAATCACATAGGCCAGGAGAAATACATCAACAACTTAAAGTCAAATGTAATTCACGTCATTTCCTACCGTTTCTGCAAGGACGGACTTGTACTTTTCACACTCCAGCTGCAGCAGTGTGTGCATTTCATCAGCTTCCTTCAACCTGTGCTCCAAAACCTACAAAATACAATGACAACTAGGAGGGTCACACTTTATATTAGTTTCAATATCTGATGACATAATAATTGGGCAGAAATGACTTATGACGGAATATTACATTTCAACCTTCCTAAGCAGCAATGCACTCTGAAGACCTTTTGGTCACATGATGTCCATTTGTGACATTTACAGCAAGGATGTACTCTTTATACACGTGGGAACAAGTAAAGAGGCCCATAAATAAACACTATAATGCTTATACCACACAGGAAGAAGGAGATTTTACTCCTGCCGCCTAGGACTCAGAAAAGTCACAGGCCTGCACTCTCTGTGGTCAAGGGTAAGAAGGAAGCCAGTTTCTGAATATGGCTGAAGTTATCTGGGGTGCTTCAGAAGCCAGTGACACCGGCTACATATCTCAGCTGATCTTTACTTACAAAAATTAAACTAAAAAGAAATAACAATAATTAAACATTTGGTTTTAAAACTGAAGGAACCACATTCTTTTCACTACCCAACTACTAATATATCCTGTTATCACCCCAACACTACTGAGGACAGGGTCACAGTCTGTTCATCTCCTGAACTGACCTTGACCGTCTCCGCATCCGAAGTCCCAGCCACACTTGCCTTTGCCTTCTGTTCAAAGCCACGTAACCATTCACTGTAACTCTGTGGGGAGAAAGGTCCAGGTCATCAATTTCCAAAAAAGTCTGATTATTAAAAGAAATAATCAAGCATCTAAAAGCACCAAATCAGACCATTATGTAGAAAGCTACATACATTGTCATCATACATATATCAGAGGAGGATATAACTTTCACAGACTGAACATAATCCAGTTTTTAAAAATAAACATCAACAACAACAAAAAAACATGAAAAGCCAAATAGTGCCACATGTGTATAGCTACACAGCCTAGAGAGCATGAACAGGAAGATACTGAGTTCAAGGCCAACCTGAGATACATGTAAGTTTCAAGCCAACCTAGGCTATATAGGGAAACTATAACAAAGGAGAGAGAGAGGGAAGAGAGAGAGAGGGAGGGAGGGATGGAGGGAGGAAAAAACGAAAAGAAAAAAATTGAAACAGGGACTCAATATGTTGCCTAGCTGAGCTTGAACTCAAAAAGATTCTCCTGCCTCTGCCTCCCAAGTGCTGGGATTAAAGACAAATGCCACCATGGCCAGCAATAAATAAGTAAATAAATAATTCAATGTTCACTAAATATTAAATATGCACACATTACTATAAAATAATGTTTTTTATCCACACCAAGTTCTTCACACTGAATTTTGGAAGTGAAGGCAACAGACCTCAGCTCAGAACTCATGCTCTACTGTCCTGAGAAGTATGCATGAGCAAAACCTGCCAAGCTCAATCTCTAAAAAACTCTAAATCTAGAACGAGCAGCTTTTCAAAAACTTTTCTAGGTGAAACAATTCTTAAAATGAAGCAGAATTCAAAAATTCAAAGTCTAACGGAAGGGGTTCTGTTCAGAGGAGTTCAGATTCTTTGAAGGTATCCAAAGTTCACTTTCAAATATAAAAACAAAACATGCATTAGAAGCACATTTTAAATCATAATGGGGGATGGTACACATTTATTTAAGGCCAACAAAAAATGGGTTTCTATTTATAGGTCAAGTAAAGAAAACAATACATTTATTATTGTTTTAGCCATTATCTGGAACTTTAGAAAAAAATTATAAATTTCTGAAGCTTAACAGAACTTTAAACTGTGGTAACAAGTGTCTAATATTGTAAAATCAAGTTTCTTCTTACATTTTTGGCTTAGCTTAATTGATAAAGGAAACAGATAAAATGTTTATAAACTCTATGATATGAAGCTTTCATTTCTGTAGCTAAAAAAGGAGCATTCTACAAGGACTGCATAAGAAAAGTGAGTGGTGCTGACATCACCCCACGCTGCAATGCTTTCATGGTCTGTCAATGTCAAAAGCCTCTATCCATTTAAAAGGATGGCATGCTCACAGTACAAGCTCAAACCACAACAGTGTACAGTAGCAAACTATTTTAGGTTCAAATACTGAAATCCAACATAAATTAAAACAAAAATGAAACAGTTCCCTATCTGGATCTATTTTATACTGTAGCAATAGCAAGCAATAAAAAAAAAAACAAAACAAAAACTTCTAGTTATGCTAATTTATCCTAATAATAATGAGGTTTATGGTAATTCTATTTTTGTTTTCTCATGTATGCAGTCCTGGCTAGTCTGTCTCCTTACTGGAATTAGACGTGTGAGCCACCATGTCTGGCTAAATTAAGTACTTCTTTTAAAAACCTAGAATACAAAAACTCTTAACTAGCACATGAAAAGTTCAACATATATTTTAAAATATAGACAACAAGAAGCAATTATCGACTTTTAACAAGAATGTGAACAAAACACAAATATTGTCATGTCTGATGGTGATTTACAAATTTTTACAGAGCCATGAAGATTTAGTTATTAAGATCAATAATAATGTCATTAAGAATGAATTTAACCAGGTATGATGGCACATACTTATAATCCAAGGTCAGTATTCGGAGACAGAAGGATCAGGAACTCAAGGCCAGCCTGAGCTGCCATGTGTGGCAAGACCATATCCCCCACCCCACCCCCAAACACACGAGCAAGCAGTAGCAGAAAAAACAATAAGTCTGTTAATATTAAAAGAAAAACTCTGGGCTGGGCGGTGGTGGCGCAAGCCTTTAATCCCAGCACTCGGGAGGCAGAGGCAGGCAGATCTCTCTGAGTTCGAAACCAGCCTGGTCTACAAGAGCTTTGTAGGACAGGCTACAAAGCCACAGAGAAACCCTGTCTCGAAAAACAAAAACAAAAAAAAAAAAAAAAAAAAGAAAAGAAAAAGTCTGGGGGCTAGAGAGATGGCTTAGTGGTTAAGAGCACTGGCTGTTCTACCAAAAGACCTGGCTGGGTTCAATTCCCAGGACCTACATGGCAGCTCACAGCTATCTGTAACTCCAGTTCCAAGGTATGCAGCATCCTCATACAGATACACATGCAGGCAAAACACCAATATACACAAATATCTTTTTAATTAGAAAAAAAAGGGAAAAGTGATGTCTACAATCTTTGAAGAATGGAAATTACAGATCTTCAGCATTCTTGGCTCATTATTGTCAAATAAATAAATCCACCAATAAAACATAAAGTAGAAACAAAAGCAGATTATAGCCACAGAAGAAAAGGCTATGGAATGTATTAACAGCCCCTTCCCCTAGGTGATCTGTCTAATAAAAGGCCTTTCTTCAGTTCTGTGCACCCTCCCCACAGCTACAGAGGAAACGGGACTCTTCCCTCCTTACTTGAATTAACAGTAGGGTGCATGTACATAGAACCTAAAGAGAGAAAGCAGCTAACGTTCTACTACTCATACAGAACACCCATAAGTTCTTACTCTGCCCCTGCACCCACACCAGAGGAAGGGGCCATTCCATGCTTGAAACTCTAACTCTATGCAATAAATGAGGACCATCTTGCTACAGCACAAGACACAACAGCTACCAAAGGCCATCACAGACAGCCTAAGGGAACTCCATTAAACCAGGCCCACTACCCACCTTGAAATACTGACCCCGAATCAGATAAGCCTCTAATGGGTACCAATGTATGAGTTATACAAAGGACAGAGGACACACTGGCACTGAACATTCAGTCAGCTAAATCCAAACTACCAGAAACTGTGACAGGACACTTCTAGGCTAAAAAAGGTAAAATGCAGTACAATTGCAGGGAATCAGCTGACCAAAAACACCAATCACGTTATTTTATTTACGTTCTAATTATAAAATAAAATATCTTACTATTCAATTGGCATGAGCAATGTATATAAAAATTAGGGAAATGAATAAATATGTAAAATTAATATTTATTTTTTTAATGAAATAATTCTCATATCTTAGGACTATGTGTTAAAATATTTGCTGATAAAATGCTCCGATGCTTGAGTTCTTTCTGAGTGATCTAACACAGAGTTTCTCTGTTGTGGGATAATGCTCTTGTACACTGTAAAGATTTGTCTCTCATATTGGTTTAATAAAACTCTGATTGACCAGAAGCCAGACAGGAAGTATAGGTAGAACAATCATGCCAGAAGAATTCTGGAAAGAGTAAAGGCAGAGAGTCAGTCACCAGTCAGACGCAGAGGAAACAAGATGAGAATGCCTTACTGAGAAAAGCTACCAAACCACATGCTAAACATAGTCAAGGATTATGGGTTAACTTAAGTTGTAAGAGCTAGTTAATAATAAGCCTGAGCTAACAGGCCAAACAGTTTATAGTTAATATAAGCCTTTGTGTGTTTCTTTGGGACCAGATGGCTATGGGACCAGAAGGGACATAAACTTTATGCTACAAAAGGCACCCAAACATTTGGCAATAATTTCCACATAAAGCCTGAGAAAGCTTTAAAAAAGGATTCTAGACAAACAAGAACAGAGTCAAGCATAGCTTCTTGATGACTGTCTTTTCTCTGATAGACTCTGTTTGCTAGCAGCAAGCTGAGGCATGGTTCCTTTAAGAAAGGCTTCCTGACAGAATTAGCAGTAAAAACCTCATAGTTCTTTTAAGAGGCTCTGCCATGAAACACTTAAGTAGTGTTTATGAGCAGCTGGTGTCAGGCTTCTTGGTGGTGGCATGGACCTAGAAACTCCACAGAGTTGTGGCAATAAATGTGGCTCCTACCAGAACCTCCACCATGAACCTAGACTCTCAAAAAGGTAAAGAGTGGGATGAATCTAGCCACCAAAGAGGCAGCTTTAACCCTAGCCTATTGCTTAGCTGATTAAAGACTCACGTGGTCAGTAAAAGATAGAAATATGCAGTAAAGATAGATTCAGATGAAAAATACCTCTCAACAGTTTACAGTGTTTAAAAATATATGTAGGTTTGGGAGAGAAAAGAAAAAGGAGAGAGAAAGTACTTTAAAAAGAATAAAGTAGTTGGGTATGGTGGCACATGGCTTTAATTCCAGTACTTGGGAGGCAAAGACCTCTGTGAGTGTGAAGTCATGCTGGTTTACAGCATGAGTTACAGGACATCCAAAGATACACAGAAAAGCCCTGTCTCAAAATGCAAAAAAAAAAATAAAAATAATAAAAATAAAAATAAAAGATATGGAGTAAAAAGAAAAAAATCACGTAAAGATGGAAAATACACTGAGAATCGGGATACTGTATGTTATGATGTTCTCTTTGAATTGTTTGACTGCTGAGGAAGGAGCAACAGCTGCTAAAAGACATAAATGCTGCTGGATTAATACAACCTATATATTTTGAAAATACCTTGACTTCAAAATTTAAGTCAAAAGATATGTTACTTTGGAGAAGAGGTTTTGCTTCTGTTTCCACAGAAAATGAGAGGCTGTGGATTCATTCTGGGTTAAGAAAAATCAGGCTTGATCAAGGAAGATCCCCTGAGAAATCTCTGATAGGAGCCAATGACCCAGGTGATCCAATGTTTCAGAGCACCTCTGCTACAGTTTCCCCTGAGGTCTGCATCCAGAACAGCCTCAAGACTGCTGATTGAGATGATCCAGCCTCACAGAAGACTCCAGTCAGGACTTGGCCATAAATCCTAAACTTCCTTTGGGTCCCCATAAAAATATCAGTGCCCCTAATCAACAGAAAGTAGTCTAGAAAACTACACACACAATCTCAAAAAATGGATTATGGATGCTTGTCTTTGTTTCAAGTATTGGTTAGAAGTTGTTACGTAATAAGAATGGTCAGGAAAAAAGCTAAACAAAGGAGATTAGATTCAGAGCTCTTGTTTTCAACAGAAAAAAAAAGGAAATGATGTGAGATAATGCTCTTTGTACACTGTGTCACGGGTATTCAATAAAACGCTGATTGGCCAATAGTCAGACAGAAAATATAGGTGGTGTGAGCAGACTAAGAGAATTCTGGGAAGAGGAAAGGTGAAGAGTCAGTCACCTGCCAGACACAGAGGAAACAAGATGAGAATGCCTTACTAAGAAAATGTGTTCTCAACATGTGAGTCACAAGCCCTCAGCCAAATCTTAAAAAAAAATATTTACATTACAATTCACAGCAGTAGCAAAATTATAGTTATGAAGTAACAAGAAAATAATTTTATAGCCGGGGGCACCACAGCATGAGGAACTGTATTTACTGAAGGGTAAAACAGCAACAGGAAGGCTGAGAACTACTGATAATGGGAAGTCTAAAGTCACTTATATATTAACACGAGTGTGCACGGTGACTCCCAAAGTGGGTCCTAGGATTGTTGTCCCATTGCGTACACTTTTTTATTAAATTTAAGGCCTATCTCACCATTTTAGCAACTTCAGGGACACCCCCTGATCTTCTCTGCCCTCAAATACTTGCTGCTGTCTGAGCAAGCTACTTTCCTATCCTACTAGAACCACATTCAACCTCACACCGGGAGTGAAGAATAGATGAAAATCACAGTCCTAGGGTGGAATACATTAAAGGATGGCTGTGAAAACTAAGAAGCAGTCACTTTATTGTTGGTTTTGTTTTCCATTCAGAAAAAAAAAAAAAAACTCTTTTCCAAACACATCTACAAGCCATTTAATTTATAAAATACAACAAAAGTTTCAGGCACAGACAGATGAGCGTTGAGCCACCTGTCTTGGTAAGTCACAGGAACACTGAGCAGTTCAGCACACTAACAAATCAAATTCAGAAATGAAATGCTGCTACTGACAACTTCCTACATAATTCAGGTTAAAAGTTAAAAAGCAACAGGTTCATCTTACCAAGTCAGAAGGGACAGACACCATTGGAAATAATCTTTGGAGAAGTTCTTTGGCCTCTAACTCAACAGCTTCCACATGCTGTTGTCTTTCCTAAAGAGAAGACATACTGGGTCAAATAACATGGTTATACACTTTCGTAAGGGGGGGATAGGGGAAGCTATGACCTTTGAACCTCTAATGAAGAAAAAAGTCAATTTTTAAAACTTACTTTAATGTTGAAAAATATCATTTTTGTCACTTTAAGAAAGTAAGTAAAACATAATTCCTTAAGGACAAAATCTGCAAAATCTCTAAAACATCTTAAATATTAAATAATAACTTGAGTTAATCATGCCAAAGCAGGAACTGACAATATGGATTGTCTTTGGCATTAGAAATAAAGTGCTTTGCCCCTCCAGGAACACTTCACACACATCCCTTCCTATCAACAAAACCTCACCGATGACTTTACCAAGACAAACGTAATTGGGAGAAATAAATGAGGCTTAGCGACCAGTAAAGGTTACCAAAAAGAGCAGTGACACTATCCTATTCTGTTAAACAAAAGGGACAAATAAATTGTGATGGGAAGCAGAAATGGTGGAGGGACAGGGTTAATTAAAAACATTAATAAGAATACTTTTGATACACAGTGAGCAATAAATTTCAACTATTACTAATGTTTAATCTAAATTTCTTGGTTTCTTATTCCTACTCCAATTATAAACTCAGACTCATGGTTTGTCAAAATTAGGGAAACAATCTGATCACACACACACATCTCCTCAAATCTAATGTTCAAACTATTTCTGTAAGATTCAAAAGCAAACAAACAGAAAAAGACACCTATAAACCTATAAAAATGTACAACAAAGCCAAAAAAATCATTCCACATACTACCGCAGTCCAGGAAATGACAAGAGGGGAGCAAGCAGCACCTCAACCATCTCTCAGCTCTTTGAAATCTGTCACTGACTTAAAGACAATTTAAGAAAATGTTAACCACATGAAAATCTAAATTCAACAGAAACTAGAAATTTCATATTCTATGCACACTAAAAGGTGCTGTACTATTAAAGATTAGTGGTAATGTTTTAGAATAGCTGTTTTACCAAGTATTTTCAATAATTTAGTAAAGACCAAAAACTTGTATGTACATACCTAACTGCACACAGTAAGGTATATGAAACAGCAATTAAAGAAAACAATTGCTATTTCAGAGATAATTAAGGTGACTGATCTCATCTGACTACAGGTAACATGAAATAGAAGCATCCTGAACCACAGAGGGACAAAGATTAGCTTGTATGCAACAGCCACCACACAAACTACTTTATTCTACAGAGAATGTTTTAGTTACAAAGTTTTCATTTGACATAAATATGGTTGTAAATAGCAATTTTCATTCAATGCTTGAAAAGGATCTAATTTTAGAGACTGAATTATTTCTTTAGAACCTCCACTGATCAAAATATTCAAAGTATCTTTTTACGTAAGTCTGTCATTTACAGTTTCCAACAAGTATTTATTACTTTAAAAGTAACTCTAGGCTAGGTGTGGTAGCTCAGTAACTAAATAAAACTCCAGAAGCTGGTATGATGGAGTTTGCCTGCAATCCCCAGACCTGGGAAGCTGAAACAGGAGGATCTCAAGTGTCAGGCCAGCATGGACTATATACTGAGACCAGAAAGAAAGAAAGACAGAGAGAGACAGACAGACAGAGAGAGGGAGGGAGGGAGGGAAGGAAGGAAGGAAGAGAGAGAGAAGAAAGGGAGGGAGGGAGGAAGAAGAGAAAGAAAATAAAAATTTAGTTAATAAAAACTAAACATCTATAGCCACAGCTACACAAAGAAACCGTGCTTCAAAATTAATAAATAAACAAACAAACATCTAAGAACAGTAAGCTATCCTTTATTTTGATTTTACTTCTAGCACCTAAAAACACTAAAGGTGTTTTATGTAGTCACATCACAATGTGTGGCACTTAGTAAATCAACATCACTTTACATCCATGCTATGAAAGGATTCTCATTTCTGTTAAGGAAAGACTGGAGTCTATTCCCCATAAATCATTAGCATCAAGCCATCATGCACATACTGGAGTTCCCTTTGTGCATTAGAAGATGCAGCAATGCCTTGTGCAGGAAATGCATGAAGAACACATTAGCTCTAAATAGTGAAAAGTCCATACTAGAAAGTCCCCTTTGTGACAGATGACTGCACAACAGGAACCCTTCACAATTAAACTGCATCTGTGGCTAGAGCCTCAGTCTCTGGCCTAAATCCCTCTGGCACTAATAGCTGCCAACTCTCTCAACCTAAAACTGAATGAAAATTTTCACTAGGTTAAGTACTACAGTACTACTACAGTAAGCATTAATCTGCTGCACTAAAGAACATAAATACACATAAAATTAGCAAATCATAAAATTGTGCTGCTGCTAAGAAACTGTTTCAAATATCCATAAGACTTTGTAATTAAAACACAATAGATTACCTTGGCACACAAACACTTTCAGAATGTGGAAACATATGCGATCATATGGGGTATTAATTAACCTGGCTTCAAAATTCAATATTCATGTTGCATTCATACTCAGTTGTCCCACTCTCTATTACTCCACTATTAGGACCCTTCTCCCTAGTGGACAGGCAAGGCTCAAGAAGAATGTCCTTTGTTGTTTTGAAGATGAAGGGAACATATTTGTCGGAAGTATTTTATATACTTATAAGAATTCTCCACTTATACTAATATTCCATACTTCACAGGACACGTGGGCCACAACTGCCCAGCCACTTCAAAATAGAGACTTTTAAGTCTCATCCCCAGTAAAATACTTGGAATTGAGACTTTTTCTGTACTATTTAAAATTTTGCTGTTTCCTACCTTGCCTGAATCCTCCTGGTATGCTCAGACATCCCACTTTACTATGCATCACAGACACATGGTAGGTTTCTAAATCTGTTCCATTAATTCACATCAACTTCTCTGATTGAGGGACTTCATCAAGGTTCTCTTAACTACACCAATGGCACACAGCATCTGACAAGGAAGGAGGAAGGGTCTGCAAACACAGCAGGAGTCTGGACTCTACCATTTACAGCTGTGCTCACCAAAACGCCAACAAGGTCGCCCAACAGACCAAACTGGCCAGAAGTAAGGTCTCAAGGAGGAGACAGATGAAAAAGCAGAGAGGATGACGATGACAAATGTGGACAACAAGGAGATGCTATATTTAAAGTGCAGTAAAGGGAAAGCTCTGGTCTGACTTTCTTTGCTCGGGCGTGTCTGGGAGTTAATTACAACCTTGGAAGTCTTGTTCACTTTGTCCTGCAGCATTTTTTCAGTTGATGACAATGCTTCCATTGCTTCCCAGTTTTTCTCCCGAAGCTCCTAATCATTTTTAGAAAGAATGATTTCAGTTTATCCATTTTTGAAAGATTTCTCCTTTAACTTCATCAATATTTTGCACTGCATTTAAATGCTTGTTACTGCAAAATTATTTCAATGGAAAAATGTGTATATTAGCTAAAACAAAAGTAATGTTTAGAAGTTTGAATGAGAAAATAAAGATGCCCACTTCTCATGTTTTAGTATGAAACACCAAATTTGCCAGTTTTTTTTAAGAACAATTAACTGTGCAAATGTGACAAAGAAGAAAGCATTTGAAGGTAAACACACCAACCACAATTACAGTCATGACTTCAAGTTCAGGCGTTAGAGCTAAGGACAGAGCAAACACACAGTACTGCAAAACACTTCTGTAATTTGAAAAGGAGCCCAACATCACCCGCACAGGACTTTACACTGCCTCAGAACACTTTTTTCCTGTAACTCTATTTTAAATAAAACTGGTACATTTCCAGTCTTCCTAGGAATGGCAAAGTAACCCTCTGCGTTCTGTATCTTGGCATAGTCGAACATGGACCGCACATGCAATCAGACACAACTGTACTAGCCAGAGACTGAAGTAAATGAGACAGAGAAACGATAAAACACATTCCGTTACGGAGAAACAGAGGCCATTTAAACGTGAGATCTGAAAGAAAGCATTTCCTTAGCAAACACAAATAAAAACACTATGCTATAATTCATCTTCAGAATTAGGAATAAACAAAAATTAAAAGCCAACAATTATCATTAATTGCAAGTTTAGATGCCAAATACTGCATATTTAGCAGTCAACAAATTCTAATTAATCCTTATAATAATTTATGAGATTTTTATTCCCATTTTATAGATGGGAAACTACAGCTAAAAGTTAAGAAATCTGGCCAATGTGTGGAACAAACAAGCGGCAGAACTGGTTCGGGCTGATGCTGCACCCTGCTGGCCTTTACTGCCCTGGGAATTCCACAGGTTTGAAACCCAGACCTGCAGAGCTGCTGTTGTGATGGTAAAATAAACTAAACTCCATTACTGTGCCTTCCTTATCTCAGAATCCCGGCAACAAAGCAGTTACAATGTTAGAAACATAGTGGACCATTCATGCCAAATTTTGTGGCTAAGTAATGCTATTAATGATTAACATGACATAACATACAGACAGCAGTCACAGGCCTAATTTTGACAAACAGGGTACAAGAAAATGTCAACTTGTTAGCAATTCAACACAAACTTTGAAAGATTTAACTTACATTAAAAAATACATTCACTATCGCTATTCTCCTATCATCTAATAACATCTGGACCCTGCTTATATTAGCAAGCGCACTCTGTGAAACACTTCTCTAACAGGAAACTCAGCTGCATCGACTGTCTGTCTGCTCAGGAAAGGCACCAGGACTTAGGGTTTGGAAAGAACTACTCATTCCCATTTTGTTGTTGTTGTTGTTGGTTTTCCGAGACAGGGATTCTCTGTAGCTTTGCAGCCTGTCCTGGAACTAGCTCTTGCAGACCAGGCTGGCCTCGAACTCACAGTCTGCCAGGCTCTGCCTCACAAGTGCAAACTTAATAATCAATATTTTCACTGTCTCTCACTCAAAATAAAAAGAGCAGTCAAGGTAGGCTTTGCAAACTAAATTATAAAGATTGAACTAATAATTCTTTTAGTCTATCAGAAAAAAAAACTCAAGAACAAAAATTTAACCTTGTTTAAGTAAAAGGAAGTGCCTTTGTTTTTAAAATAACAAGTTTGAAAGATTTATTTTTCTAAACAAAGGTTTTAGTACAAAATCAACAATATTTGGGGTTTTTTTTTTAAAGCTTTTTTGAAAATGCTCCATACTGGTATTTTTTTTGGTATTAAAATTTATTGTTTTACTACTAAAATTGCTTTCCAATAAAAAGATTGCTCTAGTAACATCCCCAAAGACAGGAAGAAATCAAAAGGGCTCTCACACAAAAATCAAGAAATCTAAAGAAAAAAATAGACACACACACAAAAAAAATTCTGCCCTGTTTCAACACTAATGCTCTATAATGGAAAAGTCTGTTGCTCATGAAGAGTAGCTTACATTGTTTTTCTTCCTCTGATGTTCAACAGCATTCTTCAAAGAATCTAACTCATTGCGAAGATCAGTCAATTCTTTTTCTTTTTCTGAAATTCTAAATCAGAATGTGAATATATTTTAGATAAACAACATATAAAATAAACAATAACACAACTTACATATTAAGTAACCAATAATACCATTCAGATACATTTCTGATACAAAAGAAAAACAGTTGATACTGTGAAAAGTGTAATTTTAGATCAGTTACTGTTTAGTATAAAGAACCAATCCTATGAATTCTTAATTTCAAAATTGATTTCTGGGGTTAGAGACGTAGCTTCCCAGGTAGCACGCATAAGGCCCTGGTTTCAATCCCACATATGACCCCACCTGTGTGACTGTGCAGCGCCTGCAATACCAGCACTTGGGTAGCAGAGCCAGGAAGACCGCAAGTTCAAAGTCACCTGCATTGAACTGAATGCCAGCCTGAGCTGTAGAAATGTCTTAATGGGGGCTGGGGGTGGGTTTGAGACAAAGGATCTTTAAAAGCATTTTATTTTAAGGCAATGAAATCAGTTATGACTAATTAGCTCATTAAACCAACAACATTATATTAAAGTAACCCAGTATCTATTGCTATTTTTACCCAATTTTAGGATTCATGGTTTTGATTTTGCTTGTTTTCATCCTGGTCCTGCCCAATGCCTTAGTTATTTCCCAGAAATGCAGAAACAAAGACAAGATTTCAGAATTTACTTGTGGTATATTGCAGCAGAATATGTAATTACAAACAACTTTCTTAAGACTAAAGTGTTGTCTAACAACCAACTTGATCCTGGAGCTTAAAAGCTGTTTGTTATACATTGGACATGAAGTTACTTCCTCAAAAAGACTCACGTGATAGGAGTTTGGCCCCACATGGTGGTACTATTTTGAAAGGATCTGTTAGACCCATATGGGAAGAGTATCACTAGCAGTGGCCACTGAAAAGTTTACCTTGTTCCCAGTCCAGATGCTCTTCTCCCATTATAGCCCAGCATCAGCAGAGCTAAGGACAATGAACTATCAAGTATCTTAGTCACAGTGATAAGTCTGACTAATATAGTAATACTATTGGTTCTGTTTTAGGTGTCGGTTTTGTGAGCTAAGACAAACTCTAACTATGTTGCCGAGGTCGGTCCAACACTCACTGTTCAAGTATCCACCTGCCTCATCATGCCAAATACCTGGGATTACAGGTGTGCACCACTGTGTCAGTATCCCGCTGCCACAGTTTAAAAATGTTTAAAAAATTAAATAAGGGGCTAGAGTGATAGCTCAGTGGTTAAGAGCACTTGCTGTTCTTGCTGAGGACACAGCTTCAGTTCCCAGCACCCACATCAGGCCACTCACAACCACTTTAGGGTTTCAGGGAATCCAAAATCTTCTTCTGACCTCCATGAAACACAAAAAGAGAAGCAGGCAAACACACACATACATATAAAAGAGAGTAAAACCCATGTAAAACATCATGAAACTGGATTTGCTATGGTTCCTGAAGCCCAAAATGCAGAGAGAATGTCTGCACGCTCTTTCCTTCATACAGTTGAACTCAGGGTTCAGTTAAACAACTAACAACTAGCCTACTAAATGGGCAATTTTGCAAACAAGTCAAGATGGGAGTACATTTAGACTATTATCATTTACTAACATACTTAAAACGGTTCATATTTAGCATCTTTAAACATACTGTAAGCAGAAAAGACTTTCAATTATAAACCTCTTAGAGAAATCAAAGAGCAATAAAAGTGTTCCAGTATCTTAAAAACAACAAACAAACAAGCCTCTTTCAAAGACAACTGCAACCACTCTCACAACTCTGAGTTTCATAAAAACCCAAAGTCTGCACCATGGGTCCAGAGTGGGCCAAGGAAGAGCAAGCAGAGGAGCTAAGGGCTGTGCTGACCTGAGGAAATCTGCAGAGTGCAGCTCCGCCCTATCTGAGTTCTCTGAATGTCTAAAGACAAGAGGAAAAAAGCAAGCACAAACACCTCCCTCCACAAAACTGGAAGAGAGACATGCCTCATAAGGCACTTTAGATAGAAAGGCATAACTGTTCACAAGCCAGAAGTCCAGAGCATTCAAAAAAAACTGCTAAATTTAGACAATCATGAAATTACATTAAATTCCTTATCTGGACATGGGAAGTGGTGTGAACAAGTTTTGTATTTGGTGATATATTTTGCTTTTAAAAACAGGAATATAGGAGACTCCTAGGACAGAGAGAGCCAGAGGAAAAAAGCTCCACTGGGAGCAGAAGCCAGGAGCAAATCCAGCCCTGGGAGCCAGCCCAGTCCTGGGACACTGGCAGACCAGGATTGAGCCAACAACCTAAGAGTCTGAGATCTCTTACCTAAGACACAGACAGAACAAGCTCCAGCAGGAGCAGAAGTCAAAAGCAAACCCAGTCCCAGGACACAAGCAGATCAGGATTGACCCAGCGACCAGATCCAGAGCTAGCGATCGCCACAAAAACAGGTCTAACTCCAAACCACGGACTTCTGCAAAAGGAGATCCAGACAAAGATTTACAGAAAAAGATGAAAGCCAGCAGCATAAGCCAAAGTAGACCTGAGACAGCAAACTCAAAGGGAGGAGAACAAAGCAGAGGAACACTGAGCTACTTCCAGGAACAGAAATAACCAACAG
>JAQHUG010000144.1:2314524-2330563 GCA_028555095.1 Dicrostonyx torquatus
TATATATATATACATATATATATAATAGAGCTATAACTGGTCAGGGCACATACATACATGTATATTATTATATATATAAAATAGAATTTTAACTGGTCAGGGCACACACATACGTGTATATTATAACAGAGCTGTAACACTGATTAGAGCACACATGCACACATATATATGTATATAACAGAATTGGACTACTGATCAAAGCATATATGCACACATATATATTATAATGCAGTTAAAACAACAATCACACATGCACACACACGTATACAGCAGAGCTAGAGCACTAATCAGAGCATGCGCACGCACACACACACACACACATGCACGTATGTATATAATAGAGCTGGAACACTGATCAGAGCATACACACATATAATGGAGTTGGAACACTGACCAGAGCAAACATATATATGTGTATATTATTATAGAGTTGAACACTGATCAGAGCACACAAATACACATGTGACTATAATAGAACTGGAACACTGATCAGAACACACACGCACACATATGTATTTAATAGATCTATAACACTATTCAAAGCACACTCCCGTACATGTGCGTATACAGTAGACTTGGAACATTGACCAGAGCACACACGTGTATGTATATAATCGAGGTGGAACATTGACAGTATCATTACTTTTACTCTCCGTGAACATGTTAAAACAACAAGAGTAATTGGAAACAGGTACCAATATAGGAAAAGGTCAGACACGGAATAATCCCTACCTGTTGGTGGTTCTGTTGATTAAGCTGTTCAACTTGAGATTTAAATAATTTATTTTCGTCTTGTACCTCCTATAAACAAAAATTAAACATGAACACCCAGACAGAGATTTTGATTTTTCTTTACGTTTTTAAAATATCATACAGCCTAGGAAAACTCCAAAACAGTAACAATTTTAAAAAGATGGAAAAGGCCAAATTAAAAAGCACTACAAAATTACAGTAACTGTATTTAGTTCTAGTCTTGGAAGGGCTATGTTTCGGTAAAATAAACTGACCCAACATCTTTGAGACTCTAGTGTAGGGTGGCTTGCATCTGCCAGGGCAAGTTTCCCAAGCACCACACGGCAGCACTGTTGCAGGCTCTTCTATCATCTAGTAATATGGACAGGCTCCAGACAGGGGCAGCGACAACCTGAGATGCCTGCTCCTACCATTATAGAAAACTGTGGGAAGCACTACAGTGCTGACAGATAATTTGCTGCACAGTTAGCTTCCTTTCCTAAGTTTAGAACACTATTCTCACCACTCAGTTTAGCGGTAAACTAAATGAACTAAAATTCTACTTATTAGAAGGAAACACGCGGGGCGGTGGTGGCGCACACCTTTAATCCCAGCACTCGGGAGGCAGAGGCAGGCGGATCTCTGTGAGTTCGAGACCAGCCTGGTCTACAAGAGCTAGTTCCAGCACAGGCTCCAAAGCCACAGAGAAACCCTGTCTCAAAAAAAAAAAAAGGAAACACAAAAGTGTTCATAATCACAAAAAGAGAGTGCTTTCTTCCTGTGGCTTAAAACAGAAACTGCTTATATTTCAATGTATAAACACTCTCAATTTTAGAAAAGATGGAAGTCAAATAAAGTCAAACCTCACATAATAACAAAACATTCATTTTCAATATTATATAAAAAAAAGATCTTAAAGTTGGGTTCTTCAAGTTATCCCAGAAGAACAATTGTGGAACAAAATTAAAATACACATGACTTAAACATACTAAGAAATCTCAACTTCTCTCAATCTAAAGCCATTTAAAATGATTCTTCTTTTTAGGTATGACATCATGTCTACACCTTTTGCCTATGTTGGACATGAAGGGGAAGCAGTCATGTTGGCAAGAGTGTAGCTTAAGTAAAAACACATTCAACGAGCAATTCAGCATGGCCTAACAAAACCGAACATATTTGTATTTAGTGAGACAGGGCTTGTGACAGAACAATGGCTCCGCCTAGAGTATGAACATGAGCCAGGTTGCTTCAAGGTACTGCACGCTGCTACAGATTTACTGCCCCCCTTCAGGCTAATGTCTGTGGCTACTTTGAATAATAACTACACAGAAATTGCAAACTGAGCTTCTCTTTAAACTATGGATGGCTCCAAAAACAAAGTAAACTTGTTTAAACCATTAACACAAAATGTTACTTCTAGAAAAGTATAAGACAAATAGTATTAAAAATACATTTGCAACAATAGCTAATGAAGTATACTTGTAACTGGAGAACAAATCTAAACACTCCAGGTATCTTCATCAGCTGTGATGGCTCATATAATATATAATGAACAAACTCATTAAAGGTAAAGGCCAGCTGGGCATGGTGACACACACACCTTTAATTCCAATACTCCAGTTCAGAGGCAAGAGGAGGACCATAAGTTAGAGGCTAGCCTGGGTTTCATAGCAAGTTCAAGGCCAAGTTGAGACACTGTCTCAAAAAAACTTTAAAAATCAAAAACTGGTGATGTAGGTAAGTATAGATGGAACATTTGTCTTGCAAGTACAAGGCCTTAGGTTCCCTGGATTTGGTCAACATGAAACAAAACAAACTGTTAAAAAATCAAAAAGCCGGGCGGTGGTGGCGCACACCTTTAATCCCAGCACTCAGGAGGCAGAGGCAGGTGGATCTCTGTGAGTTCGAGACCAGCCTGGTCTACAAGAGCTAGTTCTAGGACAGGCTCCAAAGCCACAGAGAAACCCTGTCTCGAAAAACCAAAACAATAAAAAAATAAAAAAATTTAAAAAAATAAATAAATAAAAAGTCAAGAAAGGTATTTCTATGAAAAGCGTTAATACCGGAACTTAAACTGAGCACTTTCTCAAAAGACAGAATCAGCCCACAACCTGAACAATCAAAGGTAATAACTTATCCACTAATTAATTTTAAGTACTCACACTTACCTGTAACAGCTTTGATTTGTTGGAAAGATCACTCTCTGTATCTTTCAATAAAGCTTCTATTCTATTAATTTCATTTTCCTTTTCTTTCAACCTAGAATTTTTAAAAGGAACTTATTTAGTACTGTACAAAGAAAAGCCAGACTGAGAAAAGACAGCACAATCAATGCTCACCAGCCATTTGCTTCTGTATTCTATCTACTTAGGATTTGTTTCAAAAGACAGTATTTCCAAGAGCATTCTATTTGCTCATCAAAAACAATCTGAAACAACATATTTTATTCTAACACTTCTTAAGTAAATATGGCGTTGCACAGGAGGAAAAACTAAAATAAATGCTAAATACAAAACAGCATTTCAGCTACTTACTATAAAAAAATACTATTTAAAAAAATGTCTTAACCACAATTCATTAACCCTAGAAGTTAGAAAACACTCAATCCTTGTACTAAAGATATGTACATACTATTTGATACTTCTACTTCTGTAAACTTTGTAGTTTGTTTCTAAAGATGGAGTGAAGGGTAGGTAGGTCTACAGACGCCACGGCGCACACTAAAACCCAGAAAACAACTGACAGGAGTCAATTCTCTCCCGCCGTGTGTGGGACATTGGTGCCTTCTGTGACAAGTACCAAGAGGTCAGTTTTTCTCTCAACCAAAGTTTCAGGCTTGGGAGCAAGTACCTTTACCCAGTGAGCCTTCCCTTACACATGTAAGGCTTCAATTTAGCCCAAGCCAATTTCAACTGCCTTTCCATTCTAAACAACAGAGTTCTCTCAACACCTAACACCACTAAAGGATGTGTCTATTTTCTAAGACCTAGAACCTATCTTTATCCATTTCAGTATCCCCAGTGTATAAAGACATACAAGACTCATCAAGTATTTGCTGAATAGAACACTATTTTCATCTTTCACTAATTTAGAAAGTGTCAAGAAATTATAGGTACTTACAAAAAAATGACATAATAGCATATATAAACAGTAAAGTTAAAAAAAAATTGAAAGAAAGCCAGACTACAAGTATGTTCAAGGCCAGCCTGGGCTACAAAGGAAACCTTGTTTCCTGAATGAAAAAGAAAAAAATGAAAAGAAAAAGATGGAGGAAGAGGGGAGGGGAAGATTAAAAACAAAGGAATGGATGGTGGAAAGGCAGGGTGAGTCTTATATGCATTCCCCTAAGTGAAGTCAATCTAAGAAGGCCTGCATGGCTCCAACTAGGTCACTCCCTCCGAAAAAAACTACAGAGGAAGACAGTCCATGGACGCCAGGTTTTCAAGGGAGATACTGGTTGGAGAGTGAATGGGGAGGGGAAGAGAAGGGAGGGATGAAAAGGTTAAAAAGAGGGATTCTTGAAGTAGAGAAAAACTTGCCCTGCGTGACACAGTGATGATGCGTTGTTCTTAAACATTTGCTAAGAGCTGATGGAAAACACAGTGTTCAGCTGCTAACAACCACAGCTTTTTGTTCAGCGGTGCTAAGGGGTATACAGCATCATTGTTGACATGTCAGTAACAGGGGAAAACGGAGTGGTGATATGGAAACTAGACTTCTCAATCCTTTCTGTAGATCTAAAAGTGCTTCTCCCCAAATAAAGTCTATTATTTACCAAAGAAAAGGTCAAGAACCAGGTACACTGTATACACCTAAAGGTCCCAGCACTTAGGAGGCAGAGGCAGGGAGATCGTCTGAGTCCCATGCCACCCAATGCTACACAATAAGACCCTGTCTTAAAAAGGAAAATGACAGGGCATGTCAAGAAAAATTTAGGATAAAAATAATCCTGAAACTGTACACTTTAGTGATTATAAACACACTGCAAGAGGCTATAAATGTATCTCTAAGCTCCTACTAGCAGATGAGAGAAAAATATCCTGGTAGCTACTCAGTGAACAGGTCTATAAATACATACACAATCATGATGCCCAGAAAAACCAGCCCCTTGTATTCAAAAACACAACCTGCAATCTTCATAATGTTAAAGACACTGTTCAAAGAAGGTTCTTCTTAAACAAATGTCAATCAATGCTGACAGATATCCTGGCAAAGAAAAAGCTCTGAAAAGGACTCCTCCTCAGGCCAATGAGATGGCCCATCAAACAAGTGAAGGCCCTCGACACCAAGCCTGACAACCTCAATTCGATTCACGGCAACATGGCTGAGGGAGAAAACTGATTCCCAAAAGTTGTCCCTCTAGCCGACACACACACACCATGGCTCACAAAACCACATATACGCATACAATGAATGTTTAAAGTGATTCTCCAAAAATGTGGGACCTAGTTTTAATTCTTAAGTTTGTGATGTAGTTTAAGAAAAACAACTTTGAGCCGGGCGGTGGTGGCGCACGTCTATAATCTCAGCACTCGGGAGGCAGAGGCAGGCGGATCTCTGTGAGCTGGAAGCCAGTCTGGTCTACAAGAGCGTGTTCCAGGACAGGCTCTAAAGCTACACAGAGACAACCTGCCTCAAAAAAAAAAAAAAAAAAGAGGGAGGAAGGAAGGAAGGAAGGAAGGAAGGAAGGAAGGAAGGAAGGAAGGAAGGAAGGAAGGAAGGAAGGAAGAAGTCAAACATTTATTGGGTGTGGTGGTGATCTACCTAGTAAGTTTGAAACCAGCCTGGCCAACAAAGTGAGACTGTGTCTCAAAAAATAATGACTTTTGCAGGATAAAAACAATACTCTAATACTCTAAAACTATTCTGATATGAACACCTAAGAAGGCAAATCTCTATGATCTAACTGGTGGTGATATTTTTATTATTCAGCATGAAACTAGCTTGAAAAGATTCATGTTTCCTAAAAGCAAGTACAATTATGATATGCCCATGATCGATTATGGCTAGGATTACCTACTGATTAAATAGAAATCAACTGATTTTTCTCTTTATAATAACTGAACAATTGGTTTGTGGAAAAAGTCTATATTTGCAGAAAGAATACTGTAGAAAATAGGCAAGTCTTTAGGTATTCTAAAACATTTAAAGGGTCTCTACTACTCAGCAAGCAGGAATTTCTCTTATCTGTCTCTAGACTATAATTAATACTTGACCATGAAACCAATGACCATGAAATCAGAGACCTATAAAAATTAATTTTAAGCACATTCTGGCACACCTTATCAAAATACTAGCTAAAAGCATACTTACATATTTTCAAGTTCTTCAAACCGTGGTGTTGAACACACCTAAGAAACAGATTTACCTTTTAATGTTAGCATCAAAACAAATCATCAAAACAAACACATGCCAACATTATACCCAACTATAAAATAAAAATATAATCGTGCTAAATTTAAGACTAGGTTATTTATTTAAAAAATGAAATGCTTTTTATCCCTTTCTGTAGATTTTTGAAACAGGAGCTCATTATGTAGCCCAGGCTGGCCTCAAGCCCACAGTGACCCTTTTACTTCAGCTTTCCAAGGGATGGGACCACAAGTGTGAGCCAACAATCCTGGGGGGAATGAGTTTTCCTCATCAAATTTATCTTTCAAAAAGTATTTTTTAAGCCAGGTGGTGGCAGTGTAGGCCTTTAATCCCAGCACTTGGGAGGCAGAGCCAGCCTGGTCTACAGAGTGAGTTCCAGGACCCTAGATTAGTCTACCAAATAAGCAGCACAGTTAAGCATAAGCCTGGAATCTATTTGACAAAGAAAGGAAGAAGAAATGCTTACGCTATGAGCTTGACAAACCAGGCAGTTAAACTTGGCTTGACATTAATAAAAGTTAACAAGAGCAATAACTGAACTACGGCACGACACACAAACTGAGACCGTCTCCCTCTTACTTTCTAGAGTTGCACAGGACGCACACTGCTTCCATAGCACACTCAAGTCTATACTGTACCTCTGGCAAAGCAGGCAGTGCCGCCTCCTCAACATGAGCCTTTAAAGATTCGTTTTCTTCTTGAAGATCCTTAAAAAGAATAGATATGAATTCATACTCAACTATCAGAGAAAGGGTTGCTCTCACTTCTGTTTGCAGCTTCTCACCTGTATGCATTTCCCTCTATCTGTCAGATCTCTGTCTTTGTCTTCTAATGCAGCCTTCATGGTGTTCACCTCTTCTTCCTTGCCTCTTAATCTGGCAAGTTATTAAGAGGGACAAGTAAAAATTTTACATGATCTTAAAAAGAAAAACTGATGAAGACTAAAAATACCCAGGTGTTTTTGTAGTCCAAGTCCACTGTACTATTGTAGAAATAAATATTTCTATAAGCCATTTTAATATTAAGAAATACAAGAGTTGAGATATAAAATTAAAAAGTGTAAGATAAAGAAAGTCAAGCTATCACTGAGCATAGAGAATGGATTAATTAATGGAGCTCTACTCTTACATCCCATCTAGGCAATATCAGTAAATCCACACAGCTTAGCAAACTGGCTCAGGTGTCAATTCCATGGCCAGTTTCACATGGTATTAAAATATGCAAGAAGCAACATCTCCATTTAAGGTATACTCCAATTATAACTCCAAAGAATAAGGATTCTCATACCACCACCTCCTTCCCACAAAAAACTAGTAGCTGTTAAAATATGATGAAAACCAAAGACTTACAAAAAAACAAAACAAAAAATCCTAAGGACTTTTGAAAAAAACTCAGTATTTTCCAGAACAATGAAATCAAATTATAAAAAAGCTACAATTTTCATTAAATTTAACTTATAGAAAAGAGATATTTATAGGAAAACAAGACAAACATTACTTACAAGTTCTGAAGCTCCTGAACTTGAGAGGTAACAGATAACTAAAACACAAAGGACAGAAAAAGCAATTCAAAATCCTTTCTCTAAACTAACCAAGCTTTATGTTGTAAATCTTTATAACGTGTATACTTCAAAATATAAAGTCCAAGCTAAATTGTCCATGCCAAAATTAGATGAGTTTACATTTCACCTCCACTAATTCCAGTGACAGTAAAACTAACAAAGTAAATAATAACAGGGCAGGGCCAAAGTAATGATGGCTATTATAAATAGCACACCTGCATAAAGAGGTATTGCCACAGTTAAGAACATGAGTCTTCCCATCTCCACACACTTCCATACAGTATCAGAATTCTCCAGCCTGGTCCTCAGGAACATTTGCTCTACAGTGCTCTGTGTTCTCCTTAATTTCTTACCTATTTATATATGTTATTGTTTATGATTTTCTGTGCATTAAATGTGTATGCGTCCGCAAATGTGCAAAAGAGGCAGAGGTCAACATTGTGAATCTATACTCATCTACTGCTCTTCAAGTCATGTTCTGAAATAATCTCTTAACTGAACCTGATGCTTGGATCTGGTTAAACTGACTGGCCAGTGAGGTCCTAAGATCTTCCTGTCTCTATCCTCCAGCCATGTACTGCCATGCTAAGCTTCTACAGAAAAGCTGGAGATCTGAATTCCACTCCTGTGCTGGCTGGTACAATGAGCACTTTACCCTCCCCAGCCCTGGGATTCCTTTCTAGTAAGTCACAGGCAATCTAACACTGTATCCCATTCCCTCACAGCCTTGATTCGGATGTCAGCTCTCACAAAGGTTCAGTAACAAAACACTGTCTCCAATCCTAGCATGGGGCTTTGAAAGGCTGTTGCATTAATCCAATGAATGAACAAATCATCTCTTCCACACAATCTCATTATTTTAATGAAGACTTATCAGATTAAATTTAATAAAACCTATCTACCAAGTAAAATAGTCTACTTCTAGAATCTCCAAGGAAACGCATATTTTTTTTTCTACATTCAGAGGATGAATACACATTCTATAACATATTCTGGTCCATGCAGTTTGTTTTACCAGTGTTCTATATTTTGCATTTTTTAAAGGATTAAAATGAAACATTAATACAGAGAACTTGTTCTAGAAGAGGGCCTTAGTAAGAGGTTTTAAAAAGGAATATAAATAAATATACTTGTAGTAAGCTTTTAACGGGCTTTTCTGAATAGCAAGAAGAACCAAATTTACAAGTAGCTCATAAATAACACAAGCACTACTGAGTCGGTCATGCTGTGGCTCTGGGATTTTTACCTGGTGAGCCTTTTCAAGCTGGGCATTTCCTATTTCTTCTTTTAGAACCTCTATTTCCTGTTTCAAAGCCTTGACAATGATAAAACAGACAAGGTTGGACAATGGAAAACACACTGAAGTTGACAAAGAAATGCAACATACAAACACATGGAATCAAATGGTATTAACTCGAGTTGAACAGAAAGCCCAGACACTGTTCTCTCCCCTAATACCTGAACAGTTTTCTCCTTATTAGCAACTTTGAGAAGTTCAACTTCTAGAAGCTCTTCCACAGACTTGATCTGTCCATCTTTCTCATGGATCCTTAAACAAACAAATCAAATATTAACTTGACTAGAAATCGCTGAGATCTACCAACTAAGCATAAAAACATCACCAGGGCATGAAAACTCTCCAAGCCAACTCCTTCATTGAAAGTGAAACAGTACCCAACTTCACAGACAAGAAGCAGAAAAAATACTTAACGATCCTTTCAGGAAGAATGTAATCAACAGCTACTAGAAACCTGTGCACACAAGAAGTTGATGGTGTTCTTCAAAAGACACAGGACACCTACCATGTGTGCCATTAAAATCCTAACACTAGGGAGGATAGAGCTCCATCCAGGGACATGGGCTTACAGGATTTTGAGCTTACTACATAATATGACATCAAAGCTGACAGGAACCTCGCAAGGGGAATGGATGCTTGAAACTGTAGCTCCGTGCAACATAAACTCATCTGTAATAGCTTCTGCTAAACACGGAAAATTAACAATTGATGTCACATAAAAAATAATCAATTATGAAAATGGATTTTAAAAAAGATAAAATCTTTGAATTTGGATAGCACAACTAATATCCCTTAGTTCACTGATATAAATTCTAGAATGCAGGTTCAACTGAGTCAGGAATGGTGTCTACACTATCTCAGACCTCAGGAAGGTGACAGAAAAGCAGCAAGGCATTAAGACACCAGTCCCAAGTAGTAGGGAAAACCCCGGCCAGACTGGATTAAAAAGGGAGAGAGGGTAAGAAATAGGGGGAAGAAGGGAGGAGTAATGTATATCACTTATAGAAGATAAGTAGGTAGGTAGGTAGATAGGTAGAGAGACAGAGAGATAGATTGAGAGATTGAGATAGAGATAGATATGGATGGATGGGTAGATATAGATAGATGTAATAATGTATGTCAACTATTCCAAATAAATAAAACTCCATTTAATAGCACTAAGAAAATAAGTCAAAAAAAATTTACAACAATGTTATCACTTACACTCTCCTAAGCTCTTCAACTAGAGACACAAAAGAAACCTAGAAATAAAGATGCATAATTTAGTAACTTTTAAAATAAGTGAGTCAGAGAAATATATATAATCCCTAAATTTGTTATTATACAAATTCAAATCAAAAAGGAAAAAGAGAGCCCCAAAATTCTTTCTAGATTTTCTTAACGTCATAATAGTAAAAATTAGGAACATTTTGAAAATAAGCAGATTTGAGCGCAGCCCAGAAGAATAATCATTAGATAAATGATTAATTACTTAGTAATTCTAACCAGGTGAAAAAATTACACCTAAGAAATTCTCTCAATTCATGTGGTCTTTTTGCCATCATTAGAGACTTGATTTACATGTGTAGTCAAAACCCTTTATTGTTGTATTTAAAAAAGAGAAAATGGCCAGCAAGATGGCTCAGAGGGTAAAGTGCTTGTCACCCAAGCCTGATGATGTACATGAACATGGTTGGAGAGAGCACTTCCTAAGTTGCCCTGTGACCTCCACAAGCAATCCCTGGTACACTGTACCTTCATATGTCCTACAAACAGCAATCCCTGGTACATTGTACATTCATATGTCCTACAAACAGCAACACCGACAATAGTAATAATTTTTTTAAATAAAAAAAAAGTTGGACTGGAGAGATGGCTCAAAAGTTGAAAGCACTTGCTGCTCTTTCAGAGAACCCAAGTTCAGTATCTAGCACCCACATAGCCGCTCACAACCATCTCAAACTCCAGACCCAGGGCATTTGATGCCCTCTACTGAGCTCTAGGGGCAATGCCTGCGTGTGATGCACGGGTATACATACAAGCAAAACACTCATATACATAAAATGCAAGTAAATTTAACTAGATAAAGAAAAAAAGAATGAGATCCTATTTGAAGTAGTTCACAGAGTGCCTACCTAGCATGCAGACAGTTTTCAACAGACAGCAGCTTCTATTACCATTCAAGTCACTAATGATTCATTGATTAAAAGTTTAATTGAAAAATTCAGCCTTGGAAAAGAAACAATTGGGTATTGCAATTCAAGCACCAGATAAGGAGAAATGTGTAGATCAACAGTATGCATTCCACAGTATGAATGTGTAGATCCAGTGTGCATTCCACAGTATGAATGTGTAGATCCACAGTGTGCATTCCACAGTATGAATGTGTAGATCCACAGTGTGCATTCCACAGTATGAATTACCTGGTCACTCTGCTTGGCCTTTAACTCTTGAACTTCTTTCATCAGGGTTGAGTTTTCTGTTCTTATGGCCTGTTTTCAAAACCATAAGCACAACATACTTTTTTATTCTTAAAACACTCGCTAGTTCAAAATAAGCTAGCCCATTCTTCCTGTTCTACCCTTTTTCCTATAACCTTGATAGTCAACCATTCTGAAATTCAATCATCACTGTATACATTTCCACTGAAGTGCCAACACCCTCAAAGACTCACTGTGCCGTTTCTCAGTTAAGCCACAGCAGTTATAAATTAAATTACATCTTTTAATTTACTTTCCCAAAGGTTCGTGTTAATTTAGTAAGGGGCAGTGAGCACGGAGCAGTTGTATTTACTTGCTCTCACCCCACAGCCACTCACACACTTAGGATGTCTGCTGGTTATAACCTGAACATGAGTTAACACACACACTACAAACTGTAGAGACAGCATCCATCTAACTGAGGTGGTGAATACTACAATCATCAATGCATTTTCAGTTTCTAAAGAACTACCACTTAAATTAAATTGTTTCTGAACTTAAAACATACAGCACACTGCATGGAAAACAATCAGAGAAACCCTTCCATACTGACAAAATAACACAAGGAAAACAAGCTAGAAAATGCTTTACATTCAGCTCCTCCTCTTTCGTGGCCACCTGAATAAGTCCAGTTTCAAGTAATTCTTCTACGGTCTTTAATTTTTCATCTTTTTCTTGAATGCTGAAATTTAAAACATATGTATGAACTATTTGATCAAGGTAAATATCATTCCTAAGTATTTTACATAGATCAGGTTCTCTGTCCATCATTCATTATGAGCTTTTAATTCTAGAAAGACTTCTGAGGATCTCAATCATGGTGCTAAGGTAGACTCCTCACCACTAAGTAAAATGTGCTCAGGTAATATGTGGGATGACAACTGTCTGAACAAGTCAGTCCATATCGCATGATACCCACAAACACACCATACAGTAACCCTGACTAACTCTTTCCTACCACAAAACACAAAGAATACTTTAAGAACCTAGATTATTACAGCTAACAATTCTGTCACCACAAACTTGGTAGGAATGAGTCACCAAAGTAATGAAAAGTTAAACTCTTACCATTTTTCCATTTGTTCCATAATATCTTTATTAGGCTAAAAACAAAAACAACAAAAAGGCTTTATTCTATCAAGTTTGCATAAGGTAAAATTAGTTTACAATTCACAACCCCAGAGGATCAACAAAGAGAATCCTGAGAGAGACATACATGGATATAATCTACATGGGAAGTAGAAAAAGACAAGATCTCCTGAGTAAACTGGAAGCATGGGGACCATGGGAGAGGGTAGAAGAGAAAGGGAGAGAGGGGAGCAGAGAAAAATATATAGCTCAATAAAAACAAATTTTAAAAAAAGGAAGATTAATTTAAAAAAAGATTCTGTGGAAACAGTTCAGGATTCTAAGTAATTCCAAAATTTAGTCATTCTTTGAGGACTGCTAACAATTACAATTTTTTTATTCAAAAGAACAGAAAAAAGGCATCTAGGTCCAGGAGGGACAGGGCACGAGCAAAATGCACTAGGAACGTAAGGGTAACTTTCAGTCACTAAGTGATAATGGGAAGATATCCTCAAATGTAAAAAAAAAAAATTAGGCATTTAAAGGCTAAAGTCACAAGAGGCCTTTTCCTTTTTTTTTTTTTGTTTGTTTGTTTGTTTTGGGGTTGTTTTTGTTTGTTGGTTTGGTTTGGGTTTTTTTTTTTTTTTTTTTTGAGACATGGTTTCTCTGTAGTTTTCGGGCCTGTCCTAGAACTAGCCCTTATAGACCAGGCTGGCCTCGAACTCACAGAGATCCACCTGCCTCAGCCTCCCGCGTGCTGGAATTATAGGCGTGTGCCACCACCGTCAGGCGTGGCCTTTTCCTTTTTTCAACTGTTTTACCCCAAAACTGAAGTCTAACACAAATTCAAATGCATAAATCTTGTTTATAAGCAGTGAGTTTTGAACATGTAGATAGATATAATCAAAGTGAACAGGCCGCAACAGAGACTGTATTAAAAGTGCTTGTGCACTGCAGAAGCAGGACACAATACATCTCCTTATAAAGCATGGAAAACATGGCATTAAAACTGGCCATACACACCTGACCTCTCAGTCCTAGAACCCAGCAGGTGCTCACGGACAAATTTCTGGGGTTACTATTGTGTCTGGAAGCAAAGCTTTCTCCCTCCACGTTCTCAGTCAGGCAACTTAGTATCTGGCCAAACAGGTCTGGAGTTTTCTATCCACACCTCATTAAACAATCTCCTAATTCTGTTAATTTCCGATTTTTAACCCTATCTCATTATACTCATTTTCAAAAATAAAAATTATGTTTCCATTGCCAAATCTGAGGCCTAAGATTCCACCTCTTCTATATTTTTAAATCATTCCCTTCTCTTTGGTGCCTAAATGTAGGACCTCATCTTTACTCATCTTGAACACAACAATGTCCTTAATTCGGACTGTACTTCATAAGGATTGCTTTGTTAACTGTCCCAATGAGGAAAAATTGTTCCATTATGAAAAAAAGGAGAAAAGAAATTCCAAATTACATCAGTGTGATAGTATAGAAACAACTCTGACAGAAGTTACTTTTTATAAACTTAAAACTCTCATGAAAAATCTTTAATCCGCATTTGTATCAATAAACCCCACCGTACAAAACAGACAACACTATGAAGCCCAGCTTACCTGTGCCTTAACTATTTAGTTGTCCTAGGCTCTCACTGGATCCTACTGCTTCTCTGACTCCTACCTTCGGACACCTCACTTCCATCACTGTGAGTTCTCTCATCCTTGCAATGATCTTCATGGTTACATCAGGTTCACAAGCCTTACACAATGAACAAAGCTTTTCCTAATTAGGCCCTAGCAAGTCTTTCTCTAGCCCCACCCCCTATTCTCTGCACGCACACAGCATCTCAGCATGTTCTGAAGGTGTCAATCCTGCTGTACACCAGCATGCTGCTGAGAGGTTTTCTTCCAGCCATGGCCTCTCACTATTCAGCGAACTCTTGGCTAAGCTGTCCCATGTTACCGTTCCACTCTTCAAATGAAATCTACTGCAAACCTAGACACAGCTCAATAATTTAACTCACCATGCTTTTCTTCTATACACAGCTCTCTGTACATTAAGTCATATCCTCAAGCCAAGAATCAAGTTCCAACCACCTTCAGAGCCTCAGCAAAGACATAAATATCTAATGTATACTCAATGAACTCCACTTCCCTTAATGAAGTCATATTTAGTTAAGGACTCTGGTTCTTCAGTTCAAATACTGACCAACATTTTTATTTTACTACAGTCTTTTATCATCCTAATCCAGTCCTATTACTTGCTCCAGAATGATAAACCTAAACCTTCAATAATTCAATATGACCATGAATAGGTGTCAGGCAAAGAAAAGCAATTTCCCATGATTTTTACTTAGTAACCAATATCACAACTCTTATAAACCTTCTGGAGCAAAATTAAAGGCATGCTGCCTCTTAGCTATCACACCAGCAAGCACACCCAGCCACAGGCCAAGCAGAGCTTACCTGTCTTCCCTAGGCATTAGTAGTGACCCGCAAACCTGCACACACTCAGCCTCCCTCTCCTCAGTGTCTAAGCACACTCCCATACCTGGGGCCTCTGGCCTTTGCCTTCCTACACCTGAAGAAACAACAACATGGCAATGTCACCGGTTTCTCCTTCAATAAGTTCAACCTCTTCCTCCAGAATAAAACCATCGACAAGAGAGCAGAAAGTCTTACATCACAAACTCGTTCTCTCTTAACTGTCATTTAGAATTCTAACTGCTGGACAGGAAGGGGGAGGTTAAAGAAAAGAAACTTAGGGACACTTACTTTATCTCTTATTTCACAGTCAGTGAAAATAGAAAGGCAACTGCAAGATGCCGAAGACTAAGGCTGGAGGACGGCCCAGAAGTGAGAGCGCTGTCATCAAGCTAATGCCCAGGGTTCAACCCCTCGGGCCCACATGGTGGAGAACCGATTCCTGAACTACACTGCAAGCTGTTCACTGTGTGTACGCAATAGATACATGTTTAAAGGAAAGTACAAGCTGTCCTGACTTGCTAAGTTTTAAAATAAGCATATATGTCACTCATGTACCTATTTTGTTTTTTATAAAATCAGGCAACAAAATTAAGAATTACCTAATAGCAGATCTAAATTAGTCCCACAAAATTAGGTTCAATCTCGTGGATTGTTTTTATATAAATACAAAATTATGGCTAGAAAAATGTGTTCAGAGAAAAAAAGAAAACTCAACCTCATATTAACAGAACACCTAAAGTGTACAAAATAATAGAAAGTTGAGTTGGTAACAAAAGAACTAGAGAATTTTTTTTCAAAATAATCATTTACACAAGTATGATTTAAATTCTACATAAAACAAAAGAAAGCCATTGTTCAAAGCATCATAGGACCCAGAGGTTACTATTGCTTGGCAAAAAACAGAAGTTTACAAAGTTGTTTCTAATTTTTTTCCTAATGACAAATATTTTATGAAAATGTTAAGTATATTTGACAAATATAAGAAAAGGCATTCATTTTCATTTTCTTACATAAACTTTAAGCCCCCGTGAGTTAAAAGTAGGTCTTAAAGATTAAGGATTCCAGC
>JAQHUG010000144.1:2343732-2358764 GCA_028555095.1 Dicrostonyx torquatus
GGAGGCAGAGATAGGCCTTTGTGAGTTCGAGGCCAGCCTGGTCTACAAGAGCTAGTTCCAGGGCAGGATCCAAAGCTACAGAGAAACCCTGTCTCGAAAAACCAACGAGTCGGGTGGTGGTGGCACACGCCTTTAATCCCAGCACTCAGGAGGCAGAGGCAGGCGGACCTCTGTGAGTTCAAGACCAACCTGGTCTACAAGAGCTAGTTCCAGGACAGGCTCCAAAGCTACAGAAAAAACCTGTCTCGGAAAACCAAAAAAAAAAAAACAAAAAAGAAGAAGAAGAAGCAAGCCCATAAGCAGTGTTCCTTCATGGCCTCTGCATCAGTTCTTGCCTTAAATTCCTACCCTGACTGCCTCACTTGATAGACTACAGCTCTAAAGTGAAATAAACCCTTCCCTCCCCAAGCTGACTTTGGTCATGGTGTTTAGCCATGGATCACAGGAACAGAAACCCTAACAAAAGGGAATAGAAGGACTAAAAACAGCAAACACAAATGAATCAAGTTATGGATAAATGAGAAGACAAAGTTAACAACTACTAAGGTAGACAGATTCAAGAAAGCAATTTGTTTCTTCACAAGTCTAAGAATCCTGACAAGACCAAAGGCAAACCACAGAAAAAAATGAATGTCATGACCATGCTTTTCTGCCCTATCAGGTGCTAATTCTCCTGCAGTAGCACTGCAGACAAGGCTACAAGGTTGTTCATTTTAAAATACCTAGCAAATATTGAAAAGATAAGGCAATCCAAAAAGACAACCCTAATATTACTCAGCTTTATTAAATGACAACAATCTTTCTCTGCAGGTAGACGAGACAGGAGTTCCCAGTATACACAAATGCCTCTTCCTTCACCTTGCTGTGCAGCCTCGTGCTCTGCTGTTCTCTTCCTGATGTAGCTCTGAACTTCTTCCCACCTTCTCTCAGCTTCTTGTAGTTGAACCTTGATATTTAAAAAGAGAAAGAAAAAAGGGGGGAAAGAAAGTCAACACAAACAGACAAGATTTCAATCGTAAAAGAAGGTGGGCATTTGTTATGCACATCCACCGTCTCCTCCAACATCTCAGACACTGAATGTCTGTCAGATCAAGACAGAGGCTGCTGCTGCATCCTTACCTCACCCACCTGCACAACCTACCATAAGCTTTGAGGAGACAAGCTAGACCCTTTATTGCTAAATCTCAATATTAAAATCCCTATTTAGAAATATGCATATGACAAAAAACTAAGATTATTAATTGTAATGCCATTTCTTATTTATTCATATCTACAGAGAACACATTTCCTCATCCATGTCATCCAGTAAATCCCCCAGGAAACCCAGTATTAAAGGAAAGATCATTTTCACAAAGGATTCATCAAAACTTAAAAAAAAAAAAAAAAAAGAGAGCTCAAGTTATACAATTTGTAAAGGTAATTATATAACCGTCTGGAACCAGCCTCTGGGTGTGCTATATATCAATATGGATGAGGATCTAACAGTGAGACGGCACATAACCTTTATAAATTGAGCTATACATATTTTTAAAAAATCTTTTTTCTCAGTAAAAGGAGGAATGGGTAGCTGTCATTCCTCAAAACACATTCCAGAATTCATGTAATATGAGAAAATAAATCTGTTCCTCCTTCAGTCAGCCTGAGCAACCCTCCACAACTCCTGAGAGCGTAAGCACCTCAGCACACAAACCATCATTCTGGGATAGGGAAAACAGTAAGATTTTTGTACACCATGGGCTCGAGTGCAAGCCCCTGGAGTGCTTTAGAGTCGTGGTCACAAGAGGGAAAAACTAACTATTCCAACACTGGGGGAGTTCCAATGCTGGAGGGGTTCTATCGAAAGTGATGAGGAATTCAAGTGACAGATGATAAAAAAGTAATGCTAAACGTTCTTTTCTAAAATAATTTACATGTGTAGACTCTAACCACCACATATAAGACAAAATTCTACCCTTATGTGTCGAACACTTGATTTAATTTTTCATTATCTTCAGTCTTTAGCTTCAAATCCAGGCCTATATTCTTTTATCAAGATATAATTTTGAAAAAGTAGAGCCCTACAGTGTGGGTCTCATTAAACTCCATCCTAAGTTTCTCAACTCCACATACACTCACGTTGTAAAGCTGGACATCGATAACACTGACAAAATGGAATAAAGAGGCAGGGTGGTGTCACCTTCAGCTGGGTAGCAGCTTGCTCTGCATTCTTCTTCTGAACTCCCTCCTGCTGCAGCTTCCCTGTCTTCTCGTTCAGCTCGCTCACCAGCCTCCCACAGTCCTGGCGCAGTTTATTTAGCTCTGCAGACTGCCTGAAAACAGTGGGTAGATTAGGGGCTTTGCATTGTTACACACACAACGAACTCACAAGAACAACATATTCTATGTTAATTGTGCTGAGCTAGCAACCCCACTTACAGGCAAATGTAAAGCAAAGTGACTAAGTGGTAATATTGTTCCCCTAAGTGTACTAGTGTACTCCTAAATAATTCAAATCAAAATGGCAAACTCTAAAAAGCACACTACAGAGCAGAAAGGATAGCTAAGAGGGTTCTGTCCCCAGATTCCATGGTGACAGGAGCTGTTTTGTGTCCTCCATACACACAGTCCATGGAACACAGGACAGGAAACGCATGCTGTGGTATATACTCGACAATAACAAAATAACTTTAAATTTGAAAATCACTATAAAATATTTTTAAAAACAGAAAACCAAAAATTCAGGAGGATAAACAGACAATGTTGCCATTAAACTAAACTAAAAGCTCCCTAAAATGGAGGTTGGAGAGAAAGACCAGAGGTCTTACTTGTTGCTTTTGAAGAAGGCCCAGGTTCAGTTCCCATCACCCACATTGACTCAAAACCATCCTTAATTCTAGTTTTAGGGAATCCAACACCCTTTTCTGATCTCCCATAGGCAGCAGGCATACATGTGGCACACAGAGGCAGTTACTCATAAACTAAATTCAATCTTTAAAAAAACCATCACCTTCCTAATACCAATATCATTGTAATAGGACTTGTCCTATTGTCAGGAAGAAGACAGCATTTTGAATTCTAATGAATAAGCTTTTACTTCATTATTGAAAAAACTTACCAGTTAAGATTGCTTACTTTGGGTCAGGTGCACACCTTTAATCCCAGCACTCAGGAGGCAGAGACAGGGTGATCTCTGTGAGTTTGAAGTCAGTCTGGTCTACAGAACGAGTTCCAGTACAGGCTCCAAAGCTACACAGAGAAACCTTGTCTCAAAAAAAAAAGTGCTTACTTTGTGTAAAACTACTAGACTCTCTAAGAAATGGTTTCTCAAATGGCTCATGAACCACCTGAGCTCCACTTTTGGGCCCCTGGATCACAATCTGTATAGAGGTAGGAGGACCAAGACTATGCTTTTTAAATTAGTATGGCAGGTGCTGCTGAGAGTAACGAAAGTCAGGAGTGCTGGCCTGGAAACAGGCGTGCTGCTCCACAGCAACACTGGTGCTCCAGGGGCTGCAGCTGCACACTCACAGGCTTAGAAGGCCAGAGCCCTTCACGCAAAGAAACAGTTGTTCTTAGAACAAGTTTAGAAGCAAATGGAAGAAGTCTAACCAGCTACTATCAAGCATCCTTTTGATGACAGAAGAAAACAGTTTACCATTTAGTGGAGAAGGAGAATTTGGAGACATACTTGCTTTCCAGCTGGCTGGCAGTGTTGCTGACAGCGTCTCTCAGTATACCGTTTTCCTGCTTCAAATGAGCTATCTCCGCTTCCATTTGCTCCCGAACTTGCTGAAACTATTTTAAAATATAAGGTTTAGAAAACAAAGATCAAGAAAGCCACCTTTAAGAGAAATTCCATCATAGTAAAAGAGTAAAAAGCATTAAGAAAATTAAATCCAAACCATCTTTTTTGGGTCACTATGAAGACAAAGAAAAAACTGCTTAACAACAAACGGAAAGTACAAACCGCCCAGCTCAGACCTAAGCCGATTGACAGCTACTCTCACACCTTGAAATAAAAAACAAGCATACATCAAGTTTCTGACTCCAGAAGAGGTCAACATTATATTAACAATATGTTTAAAGTTGTAAACTGGATGCCTTGGCACACATCTTTAACCCCAGCATCTGGGAGGCAGAAACAGGTAGAGCTCTGGGAGTTTTAAAGCGGCCTGGTCTACACACAAGTTCCAGACCACGCAGGACAACAAATGGAGACCCTCATCTCAAAAAAAGAAAAAAATAATAAAATAAAAGTTTCAATCAAACTTTAAATAGTATAAATATACTGCTGGGCGGTGGTGACACACTTTTAATCTCAGCGCTTGGTGGGGGGGCGAAGGCAGGCGGATCTCTGTGAACTTGAGGCCAGCCTGGTCTACAGAACTAGTTCTAGGACAGCCAGGACTACTACAAAGAGAAACCCTGTCTTGAAACACCGACAGACCAACAGACAGACAGATAATATGCATAAACACATTTATAAAGTTGTAAATTAAGCATAACTAACAGACACCTCAAAATCTACTTGAAAGCCGGGCGGTGGTGGCGCACGCCTTTAATCCCAGCACTCGGGAGGCAGAGGCAGGAGGATCTTTGTGAGTTCGAGACCAGCCTGGTCTACAAGAGCTAGTTCCAGTGCAGGCTCCAAAGCCACAGAGAAACCCTATCTCGAAAAACCAAAAAAAAAAAAAAAAAAAGAAAAAAAGAAAAAAAAATCTACTTGAAAAACATTCAAGACCATGCAAGTTTGTTTTTGTTTTTTTAAACTGTACTAACATATAATAAATAACATAAAAATGTAACATCTTAGCCATGTTCTTTAATTATATCTATTTGGCTTATGCATATGTATGCTGTGCTAGAGTGTGTACATGTCTGTGTTCAAAGGACACACTGGGGAATTAATTCTCTGTATCACCTCAGTCCTGGGGAATAAACTCAACGTCATCAGACTTGGCATCAAGTTCCTTTACTCACTGAGCCATACTGCTGGCTCCACCATTTCCATAAATACAAAGTTCAATGATTAATATATCCGTTCTGCTATATAACCATCAGTATCGTGCATATATGTGATTCCTAAGTAGCTCCTATTCACCCCAGAGCCTCTACAACTATTACTCTTACATTCCTTTGACCAATAACTATTTAATTATAAAATCAGACAAAAACACTGATTCTTACAGTCACAGGTCTTCCTTTCCTATATAAGTTACTCCATTAAAAGAAATAAACACCTGCTGATAATCTTACTAACTCAGCTAGCAAAAGTATTTTTGTAGTTGTCAGAGATTTCTATAGACTCCATATACAGATGTATACATTCTGACCTCTACAAGTCATCCATCAACAGAAGCAGATGAGTGAATTCAATTAACCTCTCACTTTCACTAGAAAATGCTCTAACAGCTGACTGATTTTCACATGAGCCATAAATAGTAATCAAAAAAAGATCACTAAGCGGTATAGACGGCACAGGGGTTAAGAGCACTTGGAGCTCTTGTAGAGGACACAAGAGAATCCCCAGCACTTGCAAGGCAGTTCTCAACTATTTGCAATTCCAGGGGATCCCATTCTCTCTTCTGACCTTTGAGGCCACTAGCCTTGCATGTGGTACATATATATTAAATGCAGGCAAACATTCATACACATAAAATACTAAAATAGATATTTTTTAAAAGATCACATTTTAAAAAACAAACTACTGACAATCAGTTCTTTAATATCCCACTGATAAGAGAGAATGTCCAGCATGACTGGGAATGAGAAGACAGGAGAGGAAACAGCCATAGAAACAGCCGATAGCAACGACCTGACAATGCCACTCGCTTCTCTTATTGCTATTTGGTGTTTCTGTGGGAATCACTCAATTTTGTTAGCTGTGAAAAAAATTTGAAAACTTTTTTCATCAAACTAGTAATATGACTGAAGCAGTTATTTTATTTTTAAAAATCTGGAACCAATTATAGGTTAGAATACAAAGAAAAACATATGAATAAGGGGTTATAATTATTATATATTATTCTATTCCATATAATAATATAACATAATTTTATTTATATATAGCATATATATAACATAATTATATATATATATATATTCTAAGCAAAGAACTGAATGTAAGGAAACTATATTATTAAGATTAAATTGTCTGAACTAGGTGTTTCCAGGTCCTTGGCACCTGGAAAAACTATTCAAAACCTTGACAAAAGTATACATAGATACCAAACTGGCAAGGAAACTATACAGACGTAAAACTAAATCAACAGATCAGATACACTCCAAGTACGCAGTGGCTTCTTGAGATAGAGCACTCAAATATCCCTGGCTACTGTTTGAGGCCCTTGCTTATGGGGTACAAAAGAAAGAATTGGTTGCTAAGTGCAAATATAGGCAGTTCTGTTTTGATTGACAGGCTTGGATTATGTAAGCCTTGGTTCACACAGACCTGTCCCTTCCTGTAATGTATCTGGTTTTAATCTACGCACAACTATAAGAAGGCAAGTAAACAGGAATTTTTCACTATTTACTCAGAGAACACAGCATGTCTTACCACTCATCCATCTAAAACTAGGTCAGACTGGACGGGCCTGCTGCCTCCTGCACCTTGGTATGTCCCCAAATATGCTTACTAGAAACTAATCACAAAAAGGTTGTTAAAGAAGGTGAAGTCTACTCCACTGTTTGAGGTGAAGTGGGACAATCATACAATTCAATGCAGGGAGGGATCCTAGGTTGCTAGGTGCATTCTTTTTTAAAAAAAAAAAAAAATTATTTATTATGTATACAATATTCTGTCTGTGTATATGCCTGCAGACCAGAAGAGGGCACCATACCTCATTACAGATGGTTGTGAGCCACCATGTGATAGCCGGGAATTGAACTCAGGACCTTTGGAAGAGCGGGCAATGCTCTTAACCACTGAGCCATCTCTCCAGCCCCACTAGGTGCATTCTTAAGAAGGGTATATGCACAGCCTAAACCAAGCCGAGTCCCTTAGCTTATAAAAGTTATCGTTACATTCACCTGCCTCAGTTCCACATAAAATATTTGTAAAATTCAGACCAACTTGTAAACTGGACAATAAAAACAAGTCAAAGGATTCACCGTAAGGAAAGTGTCGGAAACTATTGGAAGATAAAAACACCCTGATCAGTAAGAATCTAACATTAGTTATGTTACATCTCAGGTCCATACAGTCCTTTAGAACTAAAGCGCCAGCCAGCAAATAGAAGTAACAATTTGGGGAATATTAAAACCACAACTAACAAATCCAAGCTTTGTTCTGCAAGAAATAAAAGAGAGAAAGGGAATAAGAAATCATTTGTCCAGACCTAACTGAAATCTTGAAAATAAATACTACATGAAAAAGATCCTAAGATCAACCTCTGGGAACATTCAGACTGGTGAAAAGTGCACGGACACCAGGACACACTAGTTTCTCTCACTGACCCTCAGGGAATCATCACTCCCCACCAGCTTTCTCCTCTACTGGAATGCCAAGCCCATCTAGCTCTTTGGATCAGTCTAACACATCTTCTTATTACCAATACCTGGTTTCTCTTTGGCTGCTCTGACTTGATTCCTGCTAACATCTCCAACTGCCCTCTATTTCACTCCCACTGCTGGCTTCCTTAAATTCATTCACAGGCTGTTCAATCTTCAGGCACAGGAGAACCCTTTAAATAGGTCCATACTTATTTCTATATCTTTTCTTCATTCCAACCTTGGCTCTCAACTCTTTAAAACTGCATTTCTCACAAGGTTCTGGGTTCCCAAAATAGAGCCAATGAATGATCTGAGATGTGAATAAAGGATTACACCAAGGAACTCTTACAGCCTTTCCCCATTCCTTCAGTCTCTCTTGACAAAGTTAATTCACAAGATTCAACACAGTCTGAATACTGTGTCTAAAACTCTTCTCTCTACTATCAATACTCTGTCCCACCTTTCCTACTCCACCACAGCAAAGCACCCAGTGCTCACCTCTACTGGCAATGGAGTATTTCTTATCAGGTTCCAGCCTTCCTACCTTATCTCCACACAAAACACTTTCTTCAGCACGAAGAGTGAGTTTAACTCGCCACTATATGTCGATGGCCCACCCCATACAAGGCACTTAAAAGTTTATGAATTAAATGAACAGAAATATTTCCTCTTACTTTTAAAGACTTCAACATACCTTCATCTGCATCTGCTGAGCATCTTGGTAACTGACGTGCATTTTGTTTTGAAATATATTATGTTCCTTTTCTAGTGTTCCAATCCGATCTTTCATCCTTGCTATAACAACACTGCTTCTTTCTTTCTCTGTCATCATTTCCTAGAATAGCAAATCAGAAAAGAAATTTATGAAGAACTTTTTATGAAAAAGGTATTATAGCACTATCAAAGAAGCACTGTTTTAAGAGTATCAAAGTCATGAATGCTCAATCAGAGCTTGGGTACAAAGCAGAGTTGGGGTTAAAAACCAAGAAACCAGGAGTCTTCTATATCTCCCACTCTTCCCAACTCCTTCATAGTACAGACACTCATTAGTTTGCTTCTATTTCAAATGCACTTTCTGATTTACTCATTAAAGATTGTGAACCTAAAATAAACCATATATGTGATCCTAAAAAATTATATAATTTAAGGCAAAATAGTGATTGTTTCTTACTCTCCCTTGCAGTTCAATAAAAGACCAGGAAGGATACTAGAAGGGGAAACAAAGGGAGGCCTCTCTTTGGACAGTGTATTTCTACAGCAGAAAAGAGATGTGAAAACAGCTAAGTCAGGAAGCAAAAGCAAGTTTAGTTATCTGAAGGTATGACTATAGTTCAGCTTTAAGAAACTGGGACAAAACTTAAGTTTTCATAAAATTTATGAAGCTATTTATATACTTCTACTTCATTTTTAAGACTTATATTTGAAAGCTGTTATATCAACATACAATACGCATAACAATTTCTTTTTAAAGAGCTACACTAAGCCAGGAGGTTGTGCTGCACACTTTTAATCCCAGCACTCAGGAGGCAGGTGAGACTCTGGGAAGTTGAGGCCAGGCTAGCCTATAGATAAAAGTTCCAGGATAACCAGAGCTATTACACAGAGAACCCTTTCTCAAAAAAACCAACTAACTAAAAAAGATTTACACTAAATGTATTTAGCCAAAAGCACATATTAAAGCCAGGTATGTGGCACACATCTATAATCCATGCATCTGGAAGTGGAGTCCAGGAGATCAAGAGTTGAAGGTTATTCTCAGCTATAGACCCAGTTTTAGACTAGCCCAGGCTACCTAAGACTGTCCAAAAATAAAACAGAAAAACACTTTATTTAACTCCACATAAAATATGGTGCTCAAAAGCATTAATAAGTTTTATTTAAAGGTAATTAAGTCAGATTTATTTTTTCACCAGCTTTTTAACTGGTGTGGGATGCCCCTCTGTATGATGCTGCCTTAACATGTAACAGGGCAGAATACAGGTAGATGGGAAAACTAAACTGAATGCAGGGAGAAAGAAGGCAGAGTCAAGCAAACTCCACATCGCTGCCAAAGGAGAGAGACGCCACAAGCCAGTCCCGAAGAAACAAGACATGTAGAAAATGAGGCAATGCCACGGCCACATGGCAATACACAGACTAATAGAAATAGGTTAATTTAAGATTAAGAACTAGTTAAAAATATGCCTGAGCCATTGGCCAAACAGTGTTGTAGTTAGTATAGTTTCTGTGTGATTATTCGGATCAGGGTGTCTGGGAAACGAAAAAGCAGTCTCCGTTTACATATACACATCCCCAGTATACAGGACGATGAGTCACTAAAAAGCAACTTAGTGGGGTGGAAAAATAATTAGCCATTAAAGGCTTCATAACCAAAATGTCAAAAAGTAACTTATCTTTTTTTTTAAACTTTAGCAGTATTAAATGATATTCACATCAAACTATATTAAAGCTCAGTATAAGGAAGCAGGCTTACAGACTCTGTGCTTCCACTTCTCATTAGTCAGGAGCACACAAAGGCTTTATACTGTCAAGTGAGTGGTGAAGAGATGGCACACGCCGGATGGGGGTGCAAGCCTTTAATCCCAACACTCGGGAGGCAGAAGCAGGCAGATCTCTGGGAGTTTGAGGCCAGTCTGGTCTACAAGACCTAGTTCCAGGACAGGCTCCAAAGCTACAGAGAAACCCTGTCTCGGGGAAAAAATTACATCAAGGACCATGGGTGCTCTTTAAGATCTCACTGCTTCTGACTCAGGAAGCTCAGCCCTTAACTAAGAATGTCTTCACCTGCGTTAACTGCTTACAGCGCTCCTTTGTGGCAGCAGCGTCCTCTTTCACAGCAGAAAGCAGCCTTTCCTTTTCCTGAAGCTGATGCAGAAGAGAACTCAATTCTCCTTTATTCGACTGTAATTGAAAATCAATACAGAATGAGGAAGTTAACATGACCCAGTGAAAACTGAGAGTGAGCTATCTAGCATCAGAGCCATTGGGTCAATGGGAAGGACAACATCTAAAATAGAATGACTCCTAAATACCAGTCAGTCACTCCAATAGTGCATATTCTAACACAGTGCAACCCTAAAATTAGTAGAGTACAATTAGAATAGGAACATATTTTAACAAAGAAGTATACATTTACAAGTCAAAAAGTCAAAAACAGCAATTTCCCAACTTATTTTTCCAGAAGATTAAGAGACTATGAAATCAAATGTGACCTCTCACCATAAAGCAATCATGTGCCATCCCAAAGCCTAGTAAAGAAAGACAGGCTGTAGGGAATATTACTTTAGGGTTTGTGACTTTTGTTATGCTGCATTTGTTTAACTCTGTGAAGCTGTGATTCTTTCCCTGTCTAAAACACCTGATGGTCTAATAAAGAGCAGAATGGTCAATAGGGAGGCATGAGCAAGGATAGACAGGGCTGGTGGGCAGAGAGGATAAACAGGAGAAATCTGGAAGAGAAAAGGAGCAGCAAGGAGGAGGACTTCAGGGGCCAGTCACCCAAAAACACAGCCAGATATGGAGTAAGAATTAGGAAAGAAAAAGTATACAGATATGGAAAAAGATAAAAGCCCCAAGGCCAAAGATAGAGGAGATAATTTAAGAGAAGCTCGCAAGAAACAATCCAAGCTAAGGCCAGACATTCAAAACTAAGAATAAGCCTCTGTGTGTGATTTATTGGGGAGCTGGGTGGTGGGCCCCCACAATGCCAAAAGACTAAAACGCCAATTACAACAGACAGAGCAGTGAAATCACTCATTTGCTACAAACTTCCCACATCCCATAAATAACTAAAACCTCTTCAGAAACATTCACCGTCTTCAATAAAAATTCTTTAATCAAGAATACCAAGAAAGCTGAGCAGTGGTGGCGCACATTTTTTATCTCAACACTCAGTAGGCTGAGGCAGGTGGATCTCCTAGTTTGAGGCCAGCCTGGTCTACAAAATGAGTTTCAGGATAGCTGGGGTTACACTGAGAAACCCTGTCAGGAAAAACAAAAAATCAAAAGAATACCAAAAAGTTCACTGCAATGGAACAATCTGAGTTTAGATTCAAAGTAACTTATATTTGCTGATTGTTTTAAACACATCATCTACACTAGACTACTGTTAGCACAACCACACAGTCTAGGTAACATACTACATGTGTGTATGTTTGTACATAGCTAGCACACTACAATGTAAGATGTCAGATTTGCTAGATGCACTGTTTAGACACCCAGAAGTACGGACAGGTTTGCAAGGCTGTGACAAGAAACCATCCATAGTTTCTACAGAACAGCAATTGAGTATTAGCAATCAAGTTAGGCACACATGAAAAAGTAACAGAGGCAAGGAGGGGAGAGACTGCTGTGCTGGAAGAGCCAAAGAGCTGGTTATAGGACGGTGCAATGGGTGCTAAGAAAAATGTCACTAAACACAACTACAAAGAAAAAGGATGCATAAATCTCTCACTCTGAAGGGGAAACAGAGCAGACAACGCGAGTGGAAAAGGCCGGAAGGGAGAGTGGGGATGGGAATAAGAGGGATCAGGTAAGGGGAGGATGGAGGGAGAGAGTACTGGGAGAGAACTGGAATCAGGAGGCATCTCTGGGATGAGCTAGAAACCCCCAGGAATCTATGAAGGTGGCCCTAGCTGCTAAGACTCAAAGCCATAGGGGACATGGATCCTGAACTAGCCATCTCCTGTGACCAGGCAAGACTTCTAGTGGAGGGACTGGGATACCAACGCAGCCACAAACACTTTGATCTATAATTTGTCCTGCCTGCAAGATATGGTAAACAAGGTGCAGAAATTGTGGGAATGGCCTACTAATGACTGGCCCACCTGAAGGCCCATACCCTGAGAGGGAATCCACCCCTGAGGGCCAGGACCCAGAGACTGAATAGCCCAGAGACCTAAGATAGAACCAAACACAACTGGAAGAAAAAAAAAACTGTCAATGAAATGATTCCTAATGATATTCTGCTATACTCATAGATTGATGCCTAGTCCAACTGTCATCAGAGAGGCTTCACCCAGCAACTGATGGAAACAGATGCAGAGATCCACAGCCAAACATTAAGTGGAGCTCAGGGAATTCTGTGGAAGATGAAGTTAAGGGCACCACGAGAAAACCCATAGGACCAAGTAACCTGGGCTCACAGAGACTGAACCAACCATGCATGGGACTGACCTTGGCCCTTTGCATGTGTGTCACAACTTGGTCTTCTCATGAGACTCCTAACAGTGAGAGTAGGCGCTGTCTCTGACTCTGCTGCCTGCTTCTAGGACCTATTCCTCCTACTAGATGGCCTCATCCAGCCTTGATAGAAGAGGTGTCTAGTCTCACTGCAACTTGACATACAATGGCTGGCTGATATCCATGGGAGGGGGTGGGTGGGAGGAGAAGCAAAATGGGAAACCTTGGGATGTAAAAACAAACAAATATTTTCAAGAAAAACAAAGTTAAAAAAACATAAATATCAAAATAACAAAGGAGAAACACTGCAGGGGGAAAAAAAGAAATATTTAAAAAAGTGTACTAGTCTACATGCAGAAAAAGTACCAATGGGATTTTTAAACGATGAGGAAATAGCCTGGATTTCCTCTTGAAGATAACCTCAGAGATACATAGAAAAACAGAGCAAAGGTCTAAGAAAACAAGAGCTAGACGACTGCAGGTGACAGAGGATAACACCTACTAGCACGGTCTTCCAGATAAAACCCAAGTGGGTTTAAAAGCCAGCTAAGCAGGTAGATGTGTGAGTGTACCATGACTAAAAGTAAGGAAAACTAAGTCAACCACATGACACTGAACCCCAGAATGCCAGGTCATCTTTTATACAAACGTTAATACCTGCGAACCTGCCACTTTTTCCGTATGACACAGTATACAAAACAGTATAGTGAACATGGACCATAAACGCCAATGTTAGTTGCAAGGGTTTTGTTTTGGAGGGTTTTTTTATATTTTTGTTAGTCACAGCAGTGTATACTGTCTAAATGGGGGAGGGGCATTATACAAGTGTAGAGGTCATCAGATGTTACTTCTCAGGACAGTCATCAACCTTGTTTGTTTGAGGCAGGGTCTCTCCCTTAGTCCTAGAGCTCAAAGACTCAGCTGAGCTGGCCAGCTAGCAAACTAGTGAGCATGGCAAATCCTCCACAGGGACCTCCTGTCTCCATCTCCCCGGCACTAAGCCTGTAAGAACATGCCACACATGCAGTACTTAACATGAGTCCTAGGGATGAGAGACTGAGCACTAACTGGTTATTAAATGACATGGTGTGCCATGTACCCAGGGATGGGTTCTAGAAATCACACTCAGACTCTCATGCTTGTGCATCAGCACTTTACAGACTAAGACACCTGCTCAGCCCAAAACCATGTGTTCTTGAAGAGAAACGAGAGAGAGAGAGAGAGAGAGATACTCTAACACTGAATGAAAGGTCCTAGGGTCTTTCCAATGTGAAATCTTGGATCACAAAAATTTATCTGTGTTTTCTATCTAGAAATCACCTGACACTGACTTCATTAGGACTTCTAGTTAAAGCAAAGCAGGATCCAACTTAGTTAAGAGCCAAGTGACTTCAAAGTCATAAAAATCTTGCCTATTTTTAAGCAGTTGGCTTTTGTGAAAGCAGCAGATGACTGAAAGGATGCTTGACTTAAACAAGTGCATAAATTAGAACAGATATATGAAGTGATTTCTAAAGCATTCCTGAACATTTAGATGTGACTATACGGGCATTAAAAATAGAAATATCAAATAATTACTATAGCACAAAGCTATGCTTACCTGTTTTAAAGCATCTTTTATGGCACCAGACTTCTCCTTCAGCAGGTCTACAACACAAAGAGCCTCATCCTCAGAAAACACCATGGTCTTCAGGGACAGAAGAAAATCTTTAAACTTCACTTCAGCATTTTCTTAATCAAAAAACAAAAGGAGGAGAAAGTTAGCAGTAGAGACCCAACCCAAGCAATACTATGAGCAAAGGTAAACATAAAAAACCCTTGACCCAGAAAGTCAATAACCACAAGAAAATGGACTTTTCAGGTCAAGTAACAATAGATACTTTAGTCAAGAGGGAAAGCAAGTGTTTATCATCTGCACCTAGGAAAAGTTACATCAGCTAAAAGTTTTCCCAGACTGCAGGATATTAAATTGCCAGTATGTTCTCGCTTTTTATTCTATTTATTTATTTGTTTATTCAGGAGGGGAGCATACATAAGCAATTCAGAAGACAACTTGCTTGAGATTCTATCCTTCTGCCATGTTTGAATCCCAAGGCTTCAACTCAGGTCACCAGGCTTGGCAAACAAACACCTTTACCTACTGAGGAATTCTACTAGTCTGACCTCAGTTTTAAAAACATTAGGCATTTAGTATACTCCAGCATCTGGACCAGGTCTAGTCACAGTATCCTCATTTAGTATACGCCAGCACCTGCACCAGGTCTAATCACAGCCTCATTTAGTATACTCCAGCATCTGGACCAGGTCAAGTCACAGTATCCTCATTTAGTATACACCAACACCTGCACCAGGCATAGTCACAGTATCCTCATTTAGTATAC
>JAQHUG010000144.1:2359020-2373775 GCA_028555095.1 Dicrostonyx torquatus
TCCTCATTTAACTCTAATAGCTGTGACTTTGTAAACCAAATTCCACTGATGAGAAATAAGTCTAGGATAATTGTAACAAGGCAATCTGCACCTAAAAAGATCTAATATATACAAAAATATATATTAAAACATTGTATGCAGAAATGTCTCCTGGATTCATCTGTTCTAATTTTCCTAGGACTCCGTGTTAAGCAACAAATTCCCTTTCTTCAAGGAACTTCTACCCAAGACCCAAAGCAACCAGTCTAAGCCTTTTACACATCAGCTGCACTACTTGTTTAAAATAATAATTGTGTGCATATGTGTAATGAAGAGTAAATTAAAACTCTGCATTTTCTACTTAATTTTGATATGAACTTAAAACTGATCTATATAGAGACCATATTTCTTTATGTAGCCCCAGTTGGTCTTAAACTTAGAATCCTCTTTCTTAAGAGTATTGAAAGTACAGGAATGTGCCCAGCTAACACAGTCTATTATGGGCTGGAGACATGGCTCAGTAGTTAAGAACAATGGTTATTTCCCCAGAGGACCCAGGGTCCATTCCCAGCACCCACACACGGGCTCACAGCTATCTATAACTCCAGTCCCAGATCACACAGCCTCTTCTGGCTCCCAGCTTCCATACACAGTCTATCACTAAAGAAAGTCAGGGAAGGAAGTCAGCACAAATGTTGCTTACTGTCTTGTTCCCTATGGCTTGTTCAGTCTACTTTCTTAAATAACCAAGGGCCACCTGCCTGGGGTGTCGCTGCCCACAGAAAGCTAGACCTGCCCACATCCATCAAGAAAATGTCCCACAGACTAGCCTACAGGCCAATCTGATAGAGGAAGTACCTTCTCAACTGAGGAACCCTCTTCCTAAATGATCCCAGCTTGTACACAAATGTCAAAACAAACAAACAAGAACCACAGCAGAGGCCTGAAAGAAACAAGTCTTTATGGCACATAGCAACCCCTCTGCTCTACAGACACAATGGTTTAGTGACAGAAGACGATGAACTGGTGCTTTCCTACTGTCATTTCTCAGACTGTTCTCTAGATTATGTTGTTAGAATGTTTGATTTTTTAAATTATGTTTCAGTTACCAACTTGAGGTTTCATTTTTTTAATGCTAAATGAATTTTGGCTTAGAATTAGGACAGAATTTCCAACATTTCTGAAATGGCCCTAAACACACTTCCGTCATTTTGTACTACATATTTATATGAAGCCACATTCTCAGCACAGAGAATTTTAAAATCAAAATACCAACCAAATCAGAAAGATACAGATGTTCTGCAATACCAAACACTTAACATTTAAGAATTACATAATTTTTTATGTAAAAATAAATAAGCATATCCATCTCCTTAGGATATATAGTTCCTTCCAACTTTAACAAATGGTAAAGTTGTATGTATACCAAAGAATTGTTGAAACAAATACATTTGACTTATTAACAGTAAATGTTTTGTTGGCATACCAGCTTTATATACCTGGGATTACAAAAAATCTCAAGCAAAAGACGGTCAGGTGCTTAAAAGTTAAAAAATCCTGAACTAGATAGAAGTCTTTTACTTCAATGTTTGTTAATCTTTTTCAATTCACTGAGCCCTATAAGAAAACGTGCACCAGTCCAAGCCTCAAAATCCTAATTTTATAATGTAACAGAACACATTTCTCATACTACCTTTGTCAGTTTCAATCTTCAGCTTTTTAGGTCCAGATTTATGAATCCCTTCCACATGGTCTGGTTTAATCATATCAATAACTTCTCTCTTATCCATCACAAGATTTAAATTAGCATTATCCATCGAAGGAATGGAAGTAGTTGCATGAATAAGGGGCTCATCTACCAAGACTGCAATTTAAGTCATAAGATCATAATTACTAAGTTGTTATAACAGAGCAAACAATACATGGCACACTTAAATTTAATTGCAAATGTGATTCTAAAATCTTTACTATTAGCTCAATTTAGTTTCAAATTCCCACTTCATCATTTAATATGACTTTGAGAGTAACAACTTAAAATTCTTAAGTCATTCAAGTCATCTTAAAATGACTTGAATCATTTGATATCAGTTGGGCAGTGGTGGCGTACACCTTTAATCCCAGGACTCAGGAGGCAGAGGCAGGCGGATCTCTGTGAGTTTGAGGCCAGCCTGGTCTACAAGAGCTAGTTCCCAGACAGACTCCAAAGCTACAGAGAAACCCTGTCTTGAAAAACTAAAGAGAGAGAGAGAGAGAGAGAGAGACAAAGGGGGGAGGAGGAATGACATCTTCTCTGATAATATTGAAAACTTCTTACATCTACCCTTCAGCTAACTCTTGTTTAATCTTTCTGAGGTTGTCTTCTATTTCTGAGATGAGATCTCACTGTATAGCCCAGGATAACCCTGAATGCAGGATCCTCACACCTCAACCTTCTAAGAGGTGAAATTATAAATGTGCTGCGGGAGCTCCTTCTGCTCCTTTAGCCAATAGTCTTTAAGATACCAGCCCACTGGGGCGTAGTTTCTTCCATTTTAAAAAGCAGCGGCAGCCCTCTTCTGTCTCTTGCTTCCAGCTCCCATTAGGACTGCTAGACTCTCTGTTTCCTGTCTGCGACGAGAGGACTGTGGTGTAGGTCGGTGTTCTGTAAGTTTTTTCCCCTCCAATAAATAACCCCTCTTAATCAAAACTGGTGTGGGATTGTTTTGCGGCTTTATAAATGTACTACAACGCCAACCACTTCTGTCGAAACAGAAGCTAACCTTTTCCATCACTAGTGCTCTTAGGCAGTTCATTTTTATCTATAGTGATGAATTACTCTTATAAAAGGCACTGAACCCACTATCGAGCCCAGAGTGGCTCTAATAATTCCCTGGGCAGTATGCACCTCCATGCCCTGATTTTAGTAGCACTGGAGATTAAACCCATAACTTTCTGCATGCTTGCCAACCCAGAAGTGAATAAAGTTTCTTTCCTATGCTAGGTACGAAATCAAGTCATTTATGCTTACAGATAGCTTCTCATTTTAAAGTCATGTACTTAATTTCTCTGGCACAGCCTACTATATGTATCAAGACTAGAAAAAAGGCTAGTGTGCACAACTTTAATCCCAGCACTCGGGAGGCACAGACAAGGTTTTGAGTTTGAGGCCAGCCTGGTCTACACAGTGTGTTCCAGGAAAACAAGGTTATACAGAGAGGTCCTGTCTTGGCGGGGAGGGGTGAGATGGAGGGTAGCCTGATAATCTTAGTCCCAAATTTCATGAGAAACTCAGCAAAGAATTTGACTAGTACCTTGTTTAGAGAGAACAAGTATTTGTACCCAGATGAAAACCTTGATACATTCCAGTACAATCCAACTCTCAGGGCACGAGGATGATCTCAGTGGCCATGCACTTACAGCATGCATAAGGCCTGGGTTTGTTCTTATACAGCCTTCCCCATAAGGACTTTGTATTAATAATTCTTATCTCTTATTTTAAGTTAATGAGGTTTAACTGTATCAAATATATTCAGTAATATTGTCTTATAACTTATGTGTGAAATATCACAATTTTAATGTAAATGAAATCTCATCATTTTTCTTTCCAAACACTGTCTTCTATCACTAAGTAACATGACAGCCTAATAGCATCTGTAAACATTGCTGTGTAATCACCATAAACCTTATAATCAAGCTTTCTCTGGAAAGTTCTGCAATCTAAGATTGCTTTGTCACTTCTAACTGGATGCTTACAATAAACCCATGCAAATTTGTAGGACAGAATAAGAAATGCAGGGTAACAGTAGGTCTAACAAGTATGGATTATAATTTTTAAATAATATTAAGCATGAATATTGCATGTATTCTCACATCTGCAAAAACTAATTACCTTGAAAACAGAAGCATGACTATGTAGGTATTCAGGAAGAGCAAAGAGCCCAGAGGAGGAAGGAGGGGCATTGGGAAGGAAAGATGGTAAGGCTCAAAATGACACGTATGTGTGAATGCCTCACAGTACACATGTCACATTAAAGCCTATTCCTGGAGCTGGGGATGCAGCTCAGTTAGCACAGTGCTCATCTAGCATACAAAAGCCCTGGGTTCATTCTCAGCACCACACAGAATCCAGACGAGTCAGGTGAACTTAGCACTGGGAAGCTACAGGCAGGAGAATCAAAGTTCAAAAGTCACCCTAAACTACACGTGGGTCAGCAGACAACCTGAACATGAAGGCAGTCTCAAGACAAATAACTTTAAAAAATTATTAGTGTATCCAATTAACAGGTTAATAATTGTAATAAAAATAAAATGTTTGGAAAAAATTTGAGTATAAACATTTGGGGAATATTTTTACTCTATATAGCTTGTACATACTGTTAATTATTTTCCAAAACCAAGAATGATTACTTAAACACAAGCATTCTTAGCACATCTGTAGAGCAAGGCAAGCTACACGGAGAAAATACTTTAGACTTGTGCTAGAATTCTCCAGTGGCTACAACACACAAGCAGTCTCCGGAACTACGACCCACACTTCTTTACAGTTTGCATTCCTAAGATGTTCATCCGCACATCTCACCATTTTCTGTCTTTTGCTTCTTTGACACACCTTTCTTCTTCCCCAGCCCACCTTCCGGTTTAGTCTCGTGAGGAAACAGTGACATGTCTTGCTTTTTTGAAGGTGTCATCAGCATTTCCACATTTTTATCTTGGTCATCTTCAATAAACATAAGTGGGAGAAAAACCATAGCAAACAATGAACACAGCAGAAAACAAGAAATTATTAAAAATTCCCAGCATGCTTTACCACAAAACGCTTAATCTCATATTCAACCTCTCTTACCAAAACTTTTCCTTCCAACTTTCTTACTCTCCAGTATCAAATCCTTACTACAACACTGGCCCTTTCTTCTCACTTCAGAGCCGTTCCCAGCCCCACTCACCCCACAGTACAGTCGACTATAATTTGAAAGATGAAAGTCTTCCCTACCACTGCCAATTTCCACCTTCCATATCCATTCCCATGGACAAAACAACAGTCTGTGCTTCCTTTCTACAGACCACTAATTGCACCTTAATTTTTATCTCTCCCATTTCAATAAAGGGTTAACTAAAATCTGAGTCCCAAATTTTACTACAATTAAAAAAAACTTTAGCTCCCCAATTCTCTTCTTACTTTCCTTCCAAGTGTCCTTTGTGAATTGCTTCAAAGGAACACCTCACATGCTGGTGTTCATCACACTCAACGACAATGCCCATGACTTCACACTTCCTGCGTCTATGCCTGCACTGTGCCTGCACAGAAACACAATGAGGGCATTGCCTTCCTTCTTGCCTTCAGGCTCTCCAACACTCCTTCCCTCAGGGCTAAGAAACATATACCTACTCACAAACGAAAACTTTTCTTTATTCTCTGACGACCACCCCATGCTACAGTGCCACAACCATGAAAGTTTTATCGACCACTGTGAAGCTGGTCACAAACACACAAGTGGCTGTGCTCAAAATAGTTTTATGGGGCCTGAAGCCTAGCTGATAATTTCTACATTTCTCCAAGTATCATTCTTTGATTCTTTTCCACAATCATTTAAAACACAAAATCTATTCTTGGCAACAAAAGTCAAGATAACTTAGCTCACAGACTTAAACCTGCCAAACCTAGTCTAACTTACCCCCACACACACTCCTAAATGAGGTTGGTCATTCTCTACTCATGCCTTTTGGCACTACCACAATCCCATGACCTACCTCTGGAATAATGTCTGCCCATGTGAAAATGCCTCTGACATCTGTTCTTATAAATTCTGTCCAAAAATTCTAAAATCTAAATCTAATCAGGGACTGGAGAGATGGCTCAGCAGTTATGAGTTCTTTCTACCCTTGCAAAGGACCTGGTTCAATCACCAGGAGCTGCATCATGGTAGCTCACAATCATCTGTAAAACTCTAGTTCCAGAAAATCTGACACACTTCAGGCACCAAGAACGCAACTGGCATACAAATAAACATGTAGGCAAACACTCAGATACACATAAAATAAATTCTTAAAATATACATATATTTCTTTAAATATATTTACATTATATAAATCAAATGCAATCTAACATCGCTCAACTCACTGTTCCCCTACAATGTACTCGAAAGATAAATACATAGATGGGTGCATGGATAATAGCAAAATTGAAAAAATGACTATATTAACCTGACTGAAAGCTCTAATAGTAATTAATGTCGCCCTACTTTCTGGGGTGTTTACAAAAAACATCACTACCTAAGTACTGTGACCATCTTGGCTTTGTCCACTGCACTCTCAAAAGTACTCTATACTCTAGCCAGGTGGTGATGGCAAACACCTTTAATCCCAGCACTCAGGGGGGCAGAGGCAGATGGATTTCTGTGAGTTTGAGGCCAGCCTGGTCTACAAAGCAAGTACCAGGACAGCCAAAGATACAGAGAAACTATCTCGAAAAACAAAACAAAACAACAACAACAAAAGAAAGAAAAAAATACTCTATATTCATGTATCTCTCCTGGGCCCTGAGAAGCTTTCTGTCAATGTAGGTAAGACCTTCCTCCATAAACTCTTTACCCATAAATACCGTTAGTTACTGTTGCTGACTTCTGTATTTCTTCTACATTATTTCTTCCATACTTCTACTTACCTACCTTTTATGAATGTGTCACTGGCTCACACATTCTCTTTCCTAAGGCATGCAGTGCTTCCTACTATTTCTCTAGTACCGTATGTAGTCATAGGTGCAAGCAAGTCCTTTAAGTCCAACCTAACCATTAACACTCTAAATAAGGATACACAAAGAATTTCAGTCCCTTCATACAAGGCCAACTCTCTGCAGCTGCACACATCAATCGCCATTTCTCAGGAAGTGTTCACTGTACACTCGTTCTGACACCCATGGGGGCACAGTTCTAGAAAGCACCACCAATACCAAAGCCTGAATGCTCAACATTTCTCCAAGTATCATTCTTTGATTCTTTTCCACATTTTACAGAAAATGACATGTATTTCACTACAGCCCATGAACTTCTGTATACTTTAAATCTCTCTAGATTACTTATAATAACACATTATAAAAAGTAGACATTATGTAAATAGTTGTTGTAGCATATCATCTAGGGAATGATGACAATTTTAGATTAATACCCATACTGAAAATAGACACTCTTTGAGATATTTTCACAGAAACAATCTTTTTTCAAGTATTTTGTATCCAATGATTATATAGATACGTATATGTGCATGCAAATTTGTATGTGTGTATACATGCATATATATGTATACACATACACAGATATGTACTTATATACACAATCACAACTAGCCAGCACTTTCTCAAGCTTTAAAAGTAATGCCTGGCACTGCATGTTCCAAGTGGCCCGCCTTGGAAGTAATGAGAACCAGATCACCTGATCTTGTTCGGCCATCATGACTTCTTATTCTAGTGTCTACAGCTGGTTTATGACTCATCTCTGCAGGCCCAGTGCCTCCAGATATGGAACTGTTTGAAAGCTGAATCAAAAGTGAAAAGCAATGTTTCACTTTTCCAACCCCTATCTCACTGATTACAAAGTGTTCACTGAAATGTCACTGTCAGTAACTACAAGCCCTTAAGTCACTAAGGTCAGGTGTATCCATTTCCAGTGAGTCTTTACATAGTTCTGGATGATGTTTAAAGTGTTTCTTTAATCACTGCTAATTTCTATTGGCAATTTCTGTTAGCAGAAGCAAACAGCTAGGTGAACAATCTGTTTCAGGCTCACTAAATGCAATCATGCAATGAGTTAAAAAGATTATGTACCGCTTCCATTTTTAGACTTCTTCTGCCCTGCTTTCTTCTTCAAGGCAGCTGCTTCGGGAGGCGGGGCCGGCGGCTTTGTAACTAGGACGGGCTCTACTTTTTTGCCCGGAGTCTTTGATGCATCACTTTCTTTGATGATCTGTTCCTCAAGTGAAGGTTTTTGTTTCTTTTCCTTCTTCTTTCTTTCCCTAACACTGCTGGAAGTTTCAAACATATTCAAAGGAGCAGGTACAAACTGCTCCTCCTCCACAACCGAAGCATCAGATAATTTAAAGTCCCGTGGTACATTCTCAGAATCAGGGTCATGAATGGTCCCATTCTGGATTTCTTTCTTTTTATTCTTTTTCTTTTCTGCCTTCTTTTTATCTGTCTTTGTAGAAATCAGCTTTTGTTCTCTTTTTTGTTTTGCAAGAACTTCATCATATAATGTTTCTTTCATGAAAAGCCAGAAGAAAAGGAAAATGACGGTAATAACCACTGAAGGGATAAGGAAAACAAAATATGTTGACTCGTAGAACTCCATGCTGTTTCTCTTAGTGTGAACCTGGGAAATCTAAATGAGGAAGACAAAACAGACAAAGAAAAACTCCAGTCAGTTATAAAAAAAAATTAAACTTACAACACCCTGCCTGTTCAATTAGCATTTCAAATCAAATCCAATATTCAAACATAGCCCAAAAACAAGTAAGCTATAAAAACATGGGTTCTACAACTGAACTATACTATGAAAGGGAAATGGGTGGTGACCAAAGAATGGAGCATGTCCCTTCCTTCTCAAACCACATGACAAGACCCTAAAAGAAGCAGGTGGGGGAGGGTAGTTCTCAACGGCCCTCCCTCTGACAGGATAGGAGGGGAAAGACAAGTCAGGTGAAATACTGCTAGGATTCAACCCGGAACACTCCAAATACATGTATACCATTCACTGTTGTGGACTAATCCTTTGGCACACTGTAAAGATGTGCTGCTCTCACTGGTTTAATAAAGAGCTGACTGACCTATAGCTAGGCAGGAAGAGGTTAGGGGGAGAGCCAGACTGTTCTGAACATTGTTCTTAAAGATGAAAGACAGAACTGACAGCCAGACAGAGAAGATGAGGTGACAAGCCATTAGCCATGTGGCAGCACGTAAATTAATAAATATGTGTTAATTCAAGTTGTAAGAGCTAGTTAATAACAAGCATAAGCTTTTGTGCAAGTACTTATAATTAATACTAAGTCTCCAGGTGATTATTTGGGAGCTGGCAGGCAGGACAGAATATTCCACCTATAATACACTATACCTCCAGCCTCACTTTGGTTTCTTAATTTAATACTTAGTATCCCCCATTTCAGTATATAATATATGCTACTTACTACATGTGAAAATAAAGACATATTAGCAATTACCAACATACTAACGTCATTAAAAGTACCAAACTTTGAGAGACTGGCCATGGTGGCACACACTTTTAATCTCAGCACTCAGGAGGCAGAGACAAATGGATCAAGGCCAGCTTGGTCTACAGAGCGAGTTCTAAGACAGCCAGGGCTACAAAGAGAAACCCTGTCTTGAAGAAATAAAAAATTATAAACGGAAAAGATAGCGATTAAGACAACTGCTAACAAATTTATTCCTCTAACAACCAGTCTCATGATGTTACCTGGCAACATCTGCCTTGAACACAGACATCATAAGCCTCACCTCCTAGAGTTTCTGCAGAACTTAAACTCAAAGTAAAAGTGATTTGGGAGTTTAGATTCTATATATCAGTATTCCTATACTACATTTATTTATTTATTTATACATTTATGTCTATGCTACATTTATTCTTTTTGTTTTTTTGTAGCTTTGGAGCCTGTCCTGGAACTCACTCTGTAGACCAAACTGGCCTTAAATTCAGAGATCCGCCTACCTCTGCCTCCGAAGTGCTGGAATTAAAGGTATGAGCTACCACCAACTGACTGTTCCATGTATTCTTATGTTACCTCCACTATGCTGTAAAAAACAGAGTATGTGTAACAGATATACTTACTATGACACACATAATAAAGCAAATTGAAGCAAGATAACTTTGGTATTTTTTTAAAGATTTATCTTCATGTGTGTGTGTGCGTGTGCCTGCACGCACACACACCTGAATGTAGGTGTACTCAAAGGCCAGAAGCATCGGAGTTCCTGGAGCTAGGATTACATGTCTGCCATCTGACATGAGAACCAAACTCAGGTCCTCTACAAGAGCAGCACATGTTTTTAACCACAGAGCCATCTCCCCAATCCCAACTTTTGTACATTTAATGTAGAAGAAATTTAAGAATATTTAAGCTTTTTAATTGATGGTCTTGAGAAGTCAAATTCTGAGGCTGATAATGGATCTACTGGTAGGCCTGAGTCACAAAGCCCTGGGTTTGAGCTCCAGCACCTCATAAAAACCAAGCTTGGTAGTGTAAGCCCCTAAGCCCAGCACTCTAGAGAAAGAGCAGGAGCATCTTACATCCCAGGTTATCTCCAACTACACAGTGAACTCAAAACTAGCCTATTATACATGAGATCTTTTTCTTAATTGAAGCAATCATTTAATCTGCAAATGTGTTGTTTTAAAGGGGATGGTCTGGGATGTAAACAGTGGGCAAAGTGTTTGCCTACCACACACAAAGTGAAGTTTGATTCCTCTCATGAACTGGGTGTAGTGACACATGACTCTAGAATCCCAGAGTCAAGGGCTGGTGGCAGGACAATAAGTTCAAGTACCCTCACACCAAGTTAGGCCAAAGAAGAAAAGAACAAACACACAAACAAATTCTTCCTAAATGTAGAATCATTGTTCTTAGTTACTTTAGAACTTTGATTTACCAGAAATTTTTACAAACTACAAATATTACCAGACAAAATAAAGGTATCCAGTGTGATGATGCACACCTACAATCCCAGCATTTGGGAGACAGAGGTAGAAGGATAAAGAATTGAAACCCAGTTTGGGCAGTGGTGGTGCACACCTTTAATCCTACCACTCAGGAGGCAGAGGCAGAACTCTCTGTGAGTTCAAGGCCAGCCTGGTCTACAGAACCAGTTCCAGGACAGGCTCCAAAGCTACATAGAGAAATGGTCTTGGGGACTGGGGGGAGAGTTGAAACCCAACCTGAGCTACATGAGATCTTTCCTGAACATATATTAGTAAAAGAGCCATTTGTCTGTGTTAATTGCCAAGCCAAACAGAATGACTGTATATGCTAATCATAAATAGCTTTAAGCTTATTAAAATCAACTTTTGTCTTTCAATTAATTTATAGCTCATTTTAAAACCAGCATTCTTAATTCAAGTTACACAAGCAATGATCCACATCTAAAATTGAAACAGAACCTGAAAACAAAATAGCTCAACAGGCACAACAGAGATTAATCTTTCTGACTGAAAGTTGCATTTCCACAAGCAATTTACTACAATAACATCTCGTAAGTTCAAGGGGGAAGGAACCACATGGTAACTGTTTAAAATTGCTCCTCCCTAACAACTCATCTAGTTTGTGAATCAATTAAATCAATTAAACACTATTTGATGTGTCAGCCTATATTCAACTGAAATGTTCTTAAATATCAGTGTTCGGTGTTTTATTTTTTTAAAGTATCCACAGGATATACAACTGTACTGGGCCACTGAAAGAAGAAGAAAAATTAATTGGTACACATTTCAAAGTTTTACTTATCAGCAGACACAGACACCAAAAGAGTAAGCTAAACCTACACACACACACGTAGGCTTCCTCTGTGATCACACTGACCAACTTCATTCAGATAGAAAGGAAGAGCACCAAATGCTCATGGAAAGAGCCCAGTGCCAGAGCACAGAGCCTGAAACACTGTCCTCTGAGTTGTGCTCAGTTTCTATGGCCATTTGTTTGCAGGGCCCACAGAGCTGAAGGAATGGTCCTGTCTTCCTTGGGATTTTCATGGACTCCCTCAAGACTTTCACTTGAAGTCCTATGGATCTCGTCTGTATGTGGAGGACCACACTGTCAGGACACATAGCAGCATCAAATACACACTACAGATGCCAGACACTCAGCGTCAAGACCAACTCCAAGTGTATCTATAAGAACTACAAGTAACTGGGGGTGGCTCAGTTGGTAGAGTGCTTGCTGGAACAAGATTCAAAACTTAGAACCACTTAAAACTGGATGTGCTGGTACAAATTCAAAGCCAACTTAAGTGACACAAAACTCTATCTAAAAAAGATTAAACAACAACTACAAATGCTGTGATTCTTGGTTAAATCTAGTTCTACTGAATCAGAAGTCACGTCCCAACACTTGGGAAGCAGAAGCAGGAGAATCTCAGAGTTCGAGGCCAGCCTGGTCTACAGAGTGAGTCCAGGACACAGAGAAAACCTGTCTCAAAGAATGGGCAGGGGATAGTGTTTCATAAATCAGGCAAAGCAGCATATACACCTTTACCCAGCACTCGGGAGTCAGAGACAAGTGGATCGCGAGTTCAAGGCCTGGGTACATAATGAGTTCCAGGACAGTCAGAGCAACAGAGTGAAACCCATCCTGTCCTGGGGCACAGGATTTGAGGGAGAAGATGTCTTAAATATAATAAATTTAATAACTAAAGTTAAAAAGTCATAATGATTAAGATGTGTTACATATAATAAATTCAATAACTAAAACTAGTGATAGAACACTGTCAGAATCATCTGCTTTAAAATATTGAGCTTTGACTTAGAAAAATTACAAAATGTTCAATTTCATATTTGTAACAGGTAAAATAAGTGCTTAATACATAAACATGGATTATATCTATTACTACATCTCAGGCAACACATTAAGGGGAAAAGATGGCAATGAAGGCCTAGGAACGAAATAAAAAGGGAACTCAAAGAAAATGAACTAAATAATAAATTTACCACGTGAAGACGTAATGGGAAAGGGGTTGGGACAAAGTTAATTTAGCTGTAGTTGACAGAAACACTATAATTAAAATCTTCAAAGCCCATATTATGCAATTCATTATGTTTGAACTGGTAACAGAGACTAGATAGACTTGGCAAAGTGACCCACATAACCTTTCCCTTCAAGTATCACCTTTCTAAACTAACCACATGTGAATTTTAAGAGTCTCATGCTCTACCGACTGAGCTAGCCGGGCGGAGATCACATGTGAATTTTAATAGATTCTATTCTGAATGCTATAACAGTGAATAAATAGCAACTGAAATTTCTGTTAAATAAATCAGAAGTGAAATTTCCACAGGATCACAAGAAATCAAGCCCAAATTCTGCTCACAGCACAGTCCACACACAACTGTTGTCTCTATTTTAATCAGGCTAAATCCTTCACAAAAGTGATGAAATATACCTAGTGTTTCCTTTTTTTTAAGATTTATTTATTATGTATACAACATTCCTTCCATTCCTGCACATCAGAAGAGGGCACCAGATCTCATTACAGATGGCTGTGAGCCACCATGTGGTTGCTGGGAAATGAACTCAGGACCTCTAGAAGAGCAGTCAGTGCTCTTAACCGCTGAGCCATCTCGCCAGCCCCCTAGTGTTTCTTTTCTATAAAAAAAAAAAAAGTATACCCACTAATGTTTACAAATAATTCCCAGGTTCTTTCAAGGAAAAACATAGATCTCTGAACAAAAACCTTGTTTTAAAATAAGAATCAAAGATTTCAACCCTGCAGTCCATTTAAAGAATACCAAAAATATTAGCAATATAGAAGATGGAATTACGCAATGGCAAAGCATGTGCCTGGCATGTGTGACTTCCACAGCACTCCAAACAGAAAAAATGGAGGTTAAGTTCAGAGTACATATATGAGTTACCTGGTAACTTTTAAATTCTATTTGCTTGTCCTACTAAAATGTATACATTTTCTTATAAAAATTAAGCTATAGCACTGAGTTAAATTGAATTGTATAAATGCCTTAGAAGGCAAAAAAAATACAGTTTGTATTAAGAATACATGTAATACAAACAATTCGAATGGTGTGAGACATGGGGCATAGGTGACTGACGCCTACTGCCTGCAGGCTAACACGGGAGGTCACCAGTGAAAAAGTCAGCCTACACCACATAGGGAGACCTGGCCCAAAGACATTTAAGTCTAAAAATAATTATAAGAATTCCAATCAAACCACATAACTGGCAAGAGTATATGTGTGTATACACACAGAGAGAAGTGTATTTCACTGTTTTTAATGGGAAAACAAATTATTTCAATGTGGAATATCTACAAAAATATTACAGAACAGAGTTAAGACTGCAATATAGAAAAATACATAAAAGATCATTTATATTATGAACATAACAGTTATATAAACCAAGACTATGAATAAAAAAGAATCACTACATAGTTAAGTAGAATGAAATCATAAATAGTTAAATTTTTTTCACATTAAAACAGAAATTTAAGTAATCACTTTATTGTTTGTTTTTCAAGATAAAGTTTTTTACTGTGTGGTCCTAACTGCCCTGGAACTAGCTCTGTAGACCAGGCTGGCCTCACACTCAAGATTCACCTGCCTCTGTTTCCTTTGGTTCTCAAAGTAAGACAGGGTTTCTCGGTATAACAGCCTAAGATGTCCTAAAACTAGATATATAGACTAGGGTGGCCTTCAACACAGACATAGAAAGATCCAAAACAAAAGTGGTTCTTTTTTGGGTGGAGGGTGGTTTGAGACAGGGTTTCACTGTGTAGTCCTGGCTGTCCTGAAACTCGCTTTGTAGACCAGGCTGCCCTCAAATTCAGAAATCCGCCTACCTCTGCCTCCCAAGTGCTGGGATTAAAGGCATGTGCCACCACTGCCAGCCAAAGCAATGGTTCTTAAAGAAGTGGTTCTCCAAATAGAAGACCCGGGCCGGGCGGTGGTGGCGCACGCCTTTAATCCCAGCACTCGGGAGGCAGAGGCAGGCGGATCTTTGTGAGTTCGAGACCAGCCTGGTCTACAAGAGCTAGTTCCAGGACAGGCTCCAAAGCCACAGAGAAACCCTGTCTCGA
>JAQHUG010000144.1:2383396-2394368 GCA_028555095.1 Dicrostonyx torquatus
ACCTGAAACAAACATCAAAATGCAAAATTTTACCTAAAACCGTATTCTACTCAAACCACCATGCTGGTCAGTTTGTTAACTTGATTTAAACCTAGATGTATCTGGCCAGAGGGAATCTCCACTGAGAAAATGCCTCCATCAGACTGGCATGTAGGCATTTTCTTCTCCCCCTTCCCCCCCTTTCTGGCTTCTGTGCTGAGTCTCAGGCAGGCACCACACCACGCCCACCCAGCGGCACATGTATTTCCCAAGCCACCTCAGTGACACTAAGATAAGCAAACTGAAACACTGTAACACCTTCTTTTTAGTTGGGCAACCAGGGCAAAAGAGGGATTACTAAGAAAACCAAGAAATTTTGGGCATGGAGTAGACACTCAATGCCGTGAGAATGGGACTCACTTCACCTGCACAGCAACACTACACAAATGGGCTTCTTATGGGCTAGAGGTCAGGAAACCACCAGAAAAATTACATTTCAAAGTATTATCACCTTTCACTAGTGTTAGCAAATATTTAAAGGTGTGGGCCGGAAAGAAAACTTTCACAATTATTAGTTTGAGTACGATTAATTCAATCACAAGAAAACTTTGGAAAAGGCATAACCAAAGTATAAAAATAAGGCTGGCAGGATAGCACAGTGGATAAAGGGGCCTGCCACCAAGCCTGACAACCTGAGTTCAATCCCCAGGACCCATGTAATTAAAGAGGAAAAATGACTCCAAAAAGTTTTTTTCTGGCCTCCACACACACATGCACACACGCATGCACGCACGCGCAAATAAATAAATTTAGTAAGTACAAAAATAATGCGTCCTATTCAACAGAAAATTTCTTTCCTGGTGGTTTATGCTATAGACACACACTCTCAGGTAGGCAAACTAAAGGTGCTCACTGATTTCTGCTTACGATCTAATCTGTAGTCTACACTTGAATTTTGACTTTAATGTCAGTCCACAAGCAAATTCCTAGCAGTCTATTTAAAGAAAAGCAGAGATGGAAAGTCTACACACAGTAGACTCCAGCACAGCTCTCCTAGAAAAGGGGGTGGAAACAGTACAAAAAGCACTGTGTGAAGAGCATACAAAGAAAGTGGTCCCCAGACTGAGTTAGGCAGCAAGTCCTGACAAATTAAGAAGACCACAGCAAACACAGGCCTGGTCTAAGATGTTTACAATCTTTTACATTTCATATGGGCTTTGGGTTTGATATTTCAAACTATTTAACTATCTATCCTTTTTTAAAAAATTCTACATAATTAATAAAGCAAAACATGAATACAATCCTTAAAACAGCCCTACACTGTAGGGAACTACTAAGGAATCTAGTAAGCAAACACATCTTAGAGCTGGAAAAATAAAAACCTGACACAGTGCAGAGTTTGCAGAGAAGGAAACCATCACATGAAAGAAGAAATCACAAAATCAACTTCAGGAAAAGACCTATGAGAAAGCACAGACACTTTGAAAGAAATATGCAAGAATATCCTCATACTCTTGATCTTAATACAATCTCAGGATACAATGTATAAATCACTAAGGGAAATCATGGTAAATTAAAACTAGTTTTAATACAGTCAACATAAAAAATGACAATAAATCAAAATGCAACAGAAGTTGCATGAATTAGTTTTCAGGTCATACAGCCAGAAAGAAAGACCCAATGATAAAAATCAACAGCCATGTGTTAAGAAACCAAGACTAGAATGTCCAACAACATACAGAAAGCTACAGACAGGCACAATGATGTAGCTGGTCTCTAACGTCAGCAAGCAGGGAGGTCCTGAGTTCAAGGTCAGTCTGGGCAACCTGTCACAGAAAGAAAAAGCAATCACACAAAAGTACCATGACTACAAGGTTTGAGTAGAAAAGGGAAGTTTCAAATAAATTCATACAAAAAGAGTCCCACAATACAAAACAAAAAAATGGCTTAGGAACAAAACATATATGTAAGTTTTTAAAAAAGCAAAGAGCAGCTGGGCGGTGGAGGCACACCCCTTAATCCCAGCACTCGGGAGGCAGAGGCAAGCAGATCTCTGTAAATTCGAGGCCAACCTGGTCTACAGAGTGCCAGAACAGGCTCCAAAGCTACACAGAGAAACCGTGTCTCAAAACAAAAAAAAAAAAAAGCAGGGCTGGAGAGATGGCTCAGTGGTTAAGAGCACTGCCTGCCCTTCCGAAGGTCCTGAGTTCAGTTCCCAGCAACCACATGGCTCACAACCATCTGTAATGAGATCTGGTACCTTCTTCTGGTCTGCAGGCAGACATGCAGACAGAATACCGAGAATACTGTATACATAATTAATAAATAGATTTTTTTAAAAAAAGCACAGAACAACGGGTTTGAGTGACTGCAGTAGGCAGCGATGACCAGGTGATGGAGCCAGCAAACTCTTAAGACTCCTAACAGTCACTGTCTCTAATGTGTCACATGAGAATGTAATTAAGAATTGGGAGATAAAGAACTTACCCTAATATTATTACAGCCTAAGACCTGCAGGTTTCCTTCCAACCTCTAGCTTCTTACTGTTCACTTGACAGCTTATCTGGTTCCTGGGTAACAATAAAGAATTGTCCAACATTTTCCAATGAGCATGTAGCATAAAAGTGTACATCCTGACACAGAAAGACAGTTGTCACATGTACTCACTCATAGGTGGCTTTTAAACATAAAACAAAGAAAGCCAGCCTACAAACCATAATCACAGAGAACTTAGACAACAATGAGGACACTAAGAGAGACTTACATAGACCTAATATACATGGGAAAGTATAAAGAGACAAGATCTCCTGAGTAAATTGGGAGCATAGGGACATTGCAGGAGGGCTGAAGGGAGGAAGGGAGAGGCAGGGAGAGGAGCAGAAAAAAATGTAGAGCTCAATAAATATCAATAAAGAAAAAAACAAAAATAAACAAAAGATTAAAAAAAAGTGTACATCCTAAGAGACAAAGTGCTCACTGAATCTCAGGAAAGTACTGATAATTACAAATTTCCTCAGATCAAAAGAAATGTATGGGGGGAATGTAACTTCCCCAGCTTGCTAAGTCCCTGGGTTCAGTCACTAATACCCACTCAGAAAAAGAAAACCAGTTAAATAAAGAATTATGGGCAAACAGCATTCTTCGTGGCATCCCCCACTACTATGAAGTTTACTCAGAATGCTGCTGTCTTGACCTCTCCTGAATGCACTAGCATTTCCCTCTCCTGCAGAAATACATGACTAACAACTGCCAAAAGCTACATGGAGGAAATCAAATTCAAGACCTTTTGAAGGACTGGAAAACTCCAGGATTTTGAACTTCCCACTATCAACATTTCCATTCTACTTTAAAGAAATCATTAGAAGTTTTAGACATCAGGGTGGTGCGGCACACATCTTTAGTCCCAGCATTCAGGGGGCAGAGGCCGATGGATCCTTGAGTTCCAGGCCTGGTCTACAGAGTGAGTTCCAGGACAGCAGAGCTACACAAAGAAACCCTGTCTTAAAAAGCAAAAAAAAAAAAAAAAAAGTTAAAGACAACGAAGTCATAGCCACTGCTTTTAGAATACAATCTAAAAGGAAAAAAAAAAATCAGAAGACCCTCTATTCTAAGAAAATTGATTATTCTAAATAAAAAGATATACATATAAATTAATGTTAAATTCTTTGAGTACAAATATTTACTGTGTCTTTGTTTTTTTGAGACAGGACCTCATTAAAAGCAGCTCTAGCTGTTCCCGAACTCAGTATGTAGACTAAGCTGTCCTCAAACTCACAGAAATCCACTTGCCTGCTCTCCCCTATACCCTGAGCACTGGAATTAAAGGCACATGCCACTTCATCTGACTAAAGTACATAAGTATTTTAAGTCCTTGTCTTAATCAATTTTTTAAGTTAACCAAGGTCGTCTTACACAGAGTGGCACTCAGTCTCCACCACAGTGTAACATTATTCCCTCATCGAAAGGTTTCCAGAGCCCCCATGCCACTCTCTTCTGTCCTCTGAAAGCTCCTAGGAAAGAAACAAACTAAGCTACAGGTATCCATCAAGGAAAGGAACTGCAGGATACAGGCTTAATCAATCCATTTGACAAATTCTTACTTAGCACCTATTATGAGCCAGACAATGCCTTAAACACTTAGGTTAAACAAAGGAGTATCAGTTGTAATGGCATTTATTTATAATCTCATAGTGGGGAAAAGACAGGAAGGTTGAAAATTGAAACCAACCTGGGTTACATAGTCTAAACTACATAGCAAGTTCAAGGTCAGCCTGAGCTATGATGATTCCCTCTCAAAATAAATACATACATAAGCAAGCAAAACAAATAAAATACCTGTTCTCTTAAAAGCTGTATTATAGTATGTGTTTGAAGGTAGAAGAAATAATAAACCCAATTAACAGGAAAATTATACAGCATGCTAGAAGGCGCAAGGGCTTAAAGAGAAAATGTAATATAGTAAGTACAGAAACCAGAACACAGCACAGAGACTAGAAGTAGGGGGTATAGTTTTAAATAAAATAGGCATTAAAAATGACACTTGAATAGCAAAGGAAGTAAGAGAGTAAGTCACAAAAATATCTTATGGGGAAAGTGATGGAAGAAGGGTAATAGATTACCTACAGACCATAAGACAGGCAGCTGGAGTGGGGTTAGCAGTCAAATTGAAGCAAGAAGCACTGGAGAGGGCAAGCCCGAATTGTATAAGACCTTTTGGGCTGTAAGGGCTACTTCTGAAAAGTGATGTGCTCTGGCTGCTGCAGTGCAAAGACTGGGGAGCTAGAACTGACGCACGGAGGCCAGTTAGGAGGACAACTTCAGCTGTCTAAGCGAGAGGTGAGTTCCTTGGATTGGGCCATTAGCAAAGCAGAGTGACTGGATTCTTGTCGTGTTATTAGGACAGGAAAAATCAGAGCATGTCAAGCATCAAACAGATACGCGGAGATAACACCAACAGTGTTTGCCAGACTGTTGGATGGATGGCATCAGCTGTAAAGGGGGTCAAGCATCGGAAGAAGCAAATGGAGAAGGAACAGGGAAGCTTGGTTGGAGTGGAAAGACCTAACACTGTCTGAAGTACAGAGGGAAATCAGACTAGACATATAAACAGATATGTGAGCCATGACACCGGATGAGACTGCCATAAAAAACATAAAGAGAAAATGAATCAAGGATTGGACACATCCTTTCACAGGATGACCAATAAAGAAAAAAGTGCACATTAGTGAGATGGAACCCAATACGCAGAGAATACTGGAAGACAAAGAGTACAAACAACTGCTTCAATTAGTGAACAAATCAGACTTAACATATAGTAAAGTTCTCAGTTCTTCTATAGTAGTTAACGATGGAGAGCTAGGTATGTAGATGAGCAAAACAAGACTTGCCTACCATATACGGGCGCGGAGTCAGTCCTCAGTGTTGGGGGCATAAATGATATGTACAGTAGTAAAACAGCTTTTTTTAAAGAGTTGAGCGATTCCCATACCTTTTCTGGGAATGTTATGTTTCCAATCAGAATCGCTATCAAATTTTTTTTTAATTGAAAGTTTTGCTTGCTTTTTTTGTATATAAAAGCAATTAAAAGCCCACAGGAGTCAGGTGTACTGCTCAAGAGGCAGCTGCGAGACAAGGATCTCTGAGTTCAAGGCCAGTCAGGGCTATACAATGAGTACCTATCTTTTTTTCTTTTGTTTTAGTACCAAAGTGTTTCATTAATTTATTTTATAAACTTTAATTTTAAAAATTGCAAATAAGAACATCAAACACCAAAATTCACCAGACCCAAAGTATATACAACTATACAGTTAGGATTGATATTCAAAATGGAAGTTGTGAAGCTACACATTAATTTTACACTTTTGGTATCATATATATTTTATGTGCCTATCTACCACCAAAAAAAAAAAAAAAATCCTTGACAGAATTAGAACTAGAGAAGCAGCTGGCCTCATAACCTCAATCATAACTCATGTCAATCAATCACCTGCCCTATCCTTCCTCATTCTGTATTTAGTCTTTCCTGTTCTCTCGCCTAATGGTGTATGTACATACATGGACACTGCTTCACATATGAATTAGGTATTACAGGCTAGACTACACTTACAAGAGAAAACATTCAGTTATTCCTTTCTGGGACTGTATGGCCTTAATTACTAGTATACATTCCAAGTTTATCAATTTTCCTGCAAATTTTTGACATTTCTCCTTAGAGCTCGGCAGCATTCTGTGTTATACAGAGACCTATTTTTCATTATCTACTCACTGTTGATAGACAACTAGGTTGATTCCAATTCTTTGCTATAGGGAATAAACATGGGGGTACAACTATCTCTATGGGAGAGACTAAACCCTTTAACAAACACGGGGTACAACTATCTCTATGGTTGAGACTAGACACTTTCTTTTAAAGGTGGGTGAAGGGACAGTGTTAAAAGCTAAAGCTCACAACCTTTTTTATTTTTATTTTGGAAACATAATAAAATAATTATTATATTAGTTGGCACCTGCCTCTGGCTTGTCTGGGATTAAAGACCCCATCAACCCAACAGTATTTTTTCAAAGTGAAAAGGCTTAAAAGCAATTTATTCCACTGTCAGCTCTTTCAAAGACACTGTAAGCACCAATCCATTCACCTGACAAACACTTGTAAATTATGACTTTTCTCTTCCAGACTTTAGAGACAGCGGAGTTAAACTCTTCAGTTCTTGGCACCTTTATTAAATTTCTATGTATAGTTCATACTCTTAGACCAATTTCCTCCAAGCACTTACACAAAAATTAATTTTTATCAGAACACCCTAAATTATATTCCTAACAACTGAAGCAGCATGAAATAAAATGCAGACTCTTTATAAATAAGCAATCACTGTCGCTTCTAGACAGTTGCTTCTAGTCTCTATGCATACTTCAGATTTGCCTTCAAAGCACTTTAAAAACACACAAGCACCTACAAGGTTACTGGCAAACACCTAAATGTCCATGTAGAACGTGGCCATTTCCTGTACTTCCTTACTACTGCTAAGTCAGATTCCTAAACCAAACCGTCCTGGAACCATTACGTTTACTACCAAGTAGTGAAAAACCTTTTTAATTAAAATTTTGCTATAAAAAAGCATAGAAGTAACAATACATATCCCAGGGCCAGAGGTATCACTCCAAAGTAGTGTTTGTCAGGCATTCTCAAGATTTTTGGTTTATCCCGAAGTGCCCCTCCCTGGGAAAACAATACATCCTCCAAATGTTTCAAGAAAAACTGCAGCTAAAAGCTGACCAACAACCAATCCTAATGTTAAGCTTCAGAACATCCCTCTACTCTTTAGAAAAACCTAACAAAAGAAAACCAAAACACAAACTAGCAAGTCTGTGAACCGCTTGAGTGGAGAGGGTTTTGGATAGAAAAATGGGGGGGGGGATTACAACAGACTGCTAATACTTAGGGAGGACACAGAAATATCCCAAAGCAATAAAAAAAGAAATAAGAAAGAAACTAATGCCTCTTCATAATGCTGACAATGAATTAAGAAAGGGATAAACTGGGTAGTCTTTATGACATTGAAGTATTTAAGACATTTGAGGCATTTTTCCGATAGGTCCGTTATATTTGAAGTTTCAGTGTGTGTCTCCATAAAGCAGAATACCTTATTCTCCAAACGCACCTGACACTTAAGACACTTAACAAAATTAAGAGACGCTTCTAACTCAAAGTAGGCATGGGAAAGAAGCCTACATAATTTAAGCCCGGCTATTTCGTGTAAGGTCCATTTCAAGAAAAGGCAAGGGGGAGGAGCTTATTGATCAAATATGAACAGTTATTGCGGGACATACAAAACACAGGTCAGCCAGAATGCTCCAGCTCAGCCCAAGGGAAGGGTTATCTCAAGTCTCAAGCCCCAGTGCAGCCACTGTTGCCGCTGCCCACTGGGTGAGGTGGGCAAAACAAGTGCAACTTAATTCGGCCAAACATTCAAATCACCCTAAGTCATCTGCTAACACAACGCAGTGTCTAGTTCACCTTTGGGGTGTTCCCCTTTCCCTGCGTGTGGGGTTTAAATTTCTCCAAACACCCTACAACTCTGAACTGTTCAGCCGTGGCTTTTGGAGATAGGCTTACTCCAGTAGCTGCTTGGGAATCGGTGTGCAGCAGAGGCCCCGCTGTTAGAACCCCGGTTTCCTCCTCCTCCCCGCAGGACCGGCTGACACTAGCAACAGCCTACTTTCCAACCTGATCGAGGTGCAGCGGGACAAAGGAGAGGACGCTGATCCCCTCGAGTCCCGGTCTGGGGTGGCCGGACTCTGCTCCCTCACCCCCGAACGGGGCCCAGCTCGGGAAGCTCCACATCCCATTGTTGGGACAGAGGCGGACACACCCCTGGGAGGGAGAGGAACTTCCCGGGTTTCCCCCAACTCCGAGCACCGGGCGGTGGGAGGGGCCGCGCTCCGGGACCGGCGGGAGGCGAGCGGCTCCGGCGTGGCCCGGCCGCGGCCCAGGGCGCTCGGGGTGAGGCGCTCCCTCCGTCCACCCTCCTCAGAGCCTTAATCCGCCCGCCCTCCCGGGGGCCCGCGGGCACGGCTAAAAATAGGCTCCACGGTCACCCCGCGGCCCGACCTCGCTCTCGGGAGGCGGCCCCGGAGCGCCGGCGGTGGCGGAGCACGGGTCGGGCCTCGCGGCCCTGGGGAGGCCGAGGCGGAATCCCGGAGCCCGACCCCGCAGGCGGAACCAGAGCGGGCCGGCGGTGGCGCGGCCTGGGCAGACGCTGCAGACAGCGACCCCCGGGCCGCGGCCTACCAGGCAGACGCGCCCGAGCGCGCGGAAGCCCCCACGCCCCGGTCCTCACCCTGCACAGCCGAGAACCGGACCGGGACGAGCGGCGCGGGCTCCACCGCCGGGTCAGCGCGCTCCAGGCCCCGCCGCAGCAGCTCAGGTGCCTTCGCGCCGCCCCGCAGGAAACGGGCGGCTTCGGGGCGGGGCGGCTCCGCACGTCCGGGCGTCGCGGCCAGAGCGGCCCGGAGACTGGCCTCTTAAAGGGACAGGCCCGCGCGGCCGGCGACCTCGAGACGCCCCGCCGCCCTGCGGAGACGGCGCCCCTCAGCCTAGAAGTCTATGGAACCCCTTCATTGACTCAGCGCTACTCTTCCTCCCCGCCCCCCCAAGTCGGCCATGATCTCACGTGACCCTCGCACAAGCGTACCACTTGGCCCCGACACCGGATAATTCCTTTTAACCGAACTCAAAGTTGCTAGAAATCACACACACGCGCACTCACATTCAGCTGGGTGTGAGTTATTCTCAGAAATTGAAAGAAAAAAAAAAAAGCCGAACGTTTCCTTTGCTGAGTATCTATAGAGTTCTCTCTGAATCCTCCTTGAGGCAATCCTAACTACAAACCGAGAGAAAGATAAAGCACAGACCTAAATAGTGTGCGAACACTGAGACTGCAGTGTCTGCTGGTTCATGGTCATTCCTTAAACCGGCAACGTGCAGCGCGAAGAGGGATTGACCAGAATCCCTGCCTCTCTCTGCCCAAGGATGGAAGTGATTTGGCCGGTGATGATTTTTATCACTTTTCTCAGAGAATGGGGTCACTACCCAGAACGTATCTTCCAAATACTCTACACTATTCTCAAAAGTTACCAAATGATTGACACACTTCTGGAGTGGGCGTAGAGATACAGGAATCAGACACATCACCTACATCCTGACCAGGGACATTCCTTAACGATTTGAGCTGCAGATAGGTCTCATTATTAACAGAATATCCTCATTATAGGCTAGTTCAAAGAATACTGTGCATCTGTATTCAGATGAGTTCTGTCCAAGTTTTCCAGAGCACCTCCAAAGCAGAAATAAAAACTAAAGCAGAGGCGGTAGCAGCCTGATGAGGTGTTCTAGCCATGTCTAGTCAACGCTTTCTCCACGGCGAAATCCTATCAGATTTTAACCCAAAGAGCTTGCTCTTCCTATTTTCTCGTAAGTATTACTCAGCCCTCAGCGGCTCCAAGACCCACAAAATAACTATTTCTAAGCTTCTGTCTCCTGAACCTGTGAATGCCAGAAGATCCGGCTTTGTTGGGAAGAAGCCATTAGCAGCTTAATACAAAGAGGGACTGTATCATTTCTGTGATGGAATTTAAAGGTTCTTAATACAAAGAGGGACTGTATCATTTCTGTGATGGAATTTAAAGGTTCTTAATACAAAGAGGGACTGTATCATTTCTGTGATGGAATTTAAAGGTTCTTGAATAGCTTACAAACAACTCTAACTAACCCAAAAAGGGGAAGAAGAAGAATAAAAATACATTTCCAGGTAGAATTAATTTTTTCTATCTGAGTTTAGGAAAAGGACACCATTATTTTACACACGATTAATACTTAAGTGCATTTGTTAGACAGTAAAATGGTCTTTAGGGAAATGGTTCTCTAAATGTACTACTGATAATGGTCGATAAAAAAAATAAATGCACCAGCCACTTCATCTTCTCAGGATGAACTTTGACTTTTCAAAGGGAAGTGGCTGGATGCTTCATTCTTTACAAGCTTTCTAATTGCTCAAAACCAAAAGAGTGCCGGGTGGCGATAGTGCACATCTTTAATCCTAGCACTTGGGAGACAGAGGCAGGTGAATGTCTGTGAGTTTGAGGCCAGCCTGGTCAAAAAGCGAGTTCAAGGACCACCAGGGCGACACAGAGAAACTGTCTCGAAACACACACATACAGGGGCTAGTGTGCAGATGGGAATCTGTGTTGTGCCCCCTGTGTAGGTAATCTTTTCAAACATGTGCCATGCAAGGGCTTGCATAACAAAGAGGGTCACTCAGGGTGTATGATCCCATTCTTGGATCTGGGAGGGCTCTGTAAGCTACAAACAGTCAAATGCAGCAGAACTGATGTTATGCCAAGTTTCAGGCCCACATCGTTCCACTCACTGTCTCTTGGAGCCACTAATCCTAGAGCTCTAAATTTCCTTTTAAGAAATCCCACTCCCGAGCCGGGT
>JAQHUG010000144.1:2458521-2471502 GCA_028555095.1 Dicrostonyx torquatus
GAAAACTATCAGAAAACTGGGCGTGGAGCCGGGTGGTGGTGATGTACGCCTTTAATCCCAGCTCTCACAAGATGGAAGCAGGCAAATCTGTGAGTTCAAGGCCAGCCTGGTCTACAAGAGCTAGTTCCAGGCTGCGTTCCAAAGCCACGCTGTCTTGAAAAAACAAACAAACCCAAAACAACAAAAGAAAACTGGGTGTGGTGTTACATCTTTGGAATCCCAGCACTGGGGAGGCAGACACAGATGCACCTAGTCTGTGTCTGCCCCAGCTCCTTAGCTTGACCATTTCCAAAACAAATGGCAATGGTAGTTAAACATTACAGTCTATTTTGGCATTAAGAAAATGTTGACACTGTTCTTATGTAAAAGATTTCTTGAATTTCTTTATAGGTGCTCAAGATGGTTCTGAGATCTACAAAGCAATGTGCCTATTCTAAAAAGGTTGAGGAAAGCTTGAGCATATCATCGGGCTCCTCGAATCATGGTGGTTTGGACAGGTGTGCAGCAGAGTGTGGGTTTCCTCTACACACTTTTGTTGTCGTCTCCCGTGTTTTTTATTGGCCACCAGAGGTTGTTATTTTCTTTCTTTCTTTTTTTTTTTTCTTTCGAGACAGGATTTCTCTGTGCCTTTGGAGCCTGTCCTGGAACTAGCTAGCTCTTGTAGACCAGGCTGGTCTCGAACTCACAGAGATCTGCCTGCCTCTGCCTCCCTAGTGCTGGGATTAAAGGCGTGCGCCACCACCGCCTGGTTGGACTTGTTATTTTCTATTAGTATGCTGATAGGATTGTGGTTTTCGTTTGTCTGTTTTGTGTGTGTTTGCCTTGTTTTAGAAACAAGGTCTGCTGTGTAGCTCAAAGTGCACTTGTCTTGTTCTAAGTGAACAACCATACAGAAGAAATGACAATTTTTTGCTCAAAATGACTCATGAGTTATTTAATTTTAAAAAAAGAATAAACTTATTTTAGAATTTGAACTATTCCAGGCCTTTCAAGACTGAGGAGTTAAATCAAGACTTTAGTTTTTAACAATTAATGCAAGAAAAAGTGTTCTCTAAAGACAGCAGTACAGAAAACTGCATATCTGGGTATATCCGTAATATCATAGCTATCAGTAGAAATCATGTATAATATTTTGCCTTCTGAAGTACAGAAGAGTCAGCATTCCGACCCTTTAGTAACAAATACTGTGAAGTCCTCTTGGGAGAGCCAACGGAAATATCCCAGCCCTTAAAACTGTGGTTTGAAATGACCATATAAAATTGTTTATTTTAAAATCTTAAACTTACAGGAACCATTCAAGCTTAGGGAAGGCTATTCAGATACAGGGAATTTGGTTTTTTAAATTACTTCCAAACCTACCTGAATGTATTTAAACAGCCACTGGAGAAGGGGCAAAGAGTTCAGACCAGAGATCTCGCTGCGTGGTAGTCAGTGACATTTCATGTGCAGCACGGGAAGCTTGGCAGGGAAGGGACTTGTGTGATTCAGGCTCTAGGTGGAGGACTTTAGTCCCAAACTGGAGTATGTGGAAAAGATCACTTGGTACCCAGGAGGTAGCGCTGAGTGCTGGGATGTGTGACATCCAGATGGGAGAAAGCCCGTCTGGAGAGCATCAGTGGACAGCCTGCTGAAGCATCCTTGAGGATCCCTGGTCCAGCTGGACCTACAGCCTGGCTCCTCTGTTCCCCTCTGGTTTAGAGGCACATCCAACACTCTGATAAAAACCTCCGCCCCCTGAAGAACTTGGAGGACATCCTAACAAATGAGCTCCGATTCTCTGAGGTCATGGCCCAGGGTGTAGGGAAGGACAAGAGCTATTAGAATTCAGTTTTCTGAGTGTGCTGGTGGTACATGCCTGCAATTCCCTCATTCTGGGCCCTTCCACAGGAGGATTGGGACTCCAGGCAAGTAGAGGCTAAAGAAGAGAGTTTTCAAAAATATACAACTTTGATTGGCACCTTCAGTTTGGTTTTAATTGGTGTGTAAAGTGTTAGGCTGCTGTGGAGGTTTTTGATTACCCCTCCGAGGATATGGACGAACAGCTATTATACCCTGGACCAAGTCAGGCAGAGGTGTTAGAGGATTTTCTTCAAACCCTACAGCTATTAAGGAGGAAGGTGAGTCAAACTTCAGTTTGTTCCGAGATCCAACTCTCCCAACTTTGCTTGTTGCAGTTTTAGCCAAAAAACTAAAAAGTAACCACTGTCATGAAATGAATTCTCTGGTCGTGTTCCCGCGCTTTTCACAGAGAAGGCTTGGGGCATCCATTGCAATATTTTGCCTGACGTTCTGGAGTTGCACAGCTCCAGTCTGCGGGCGAAACTGCGCAGCCGCCTCGGGGGACGCCAGGGAAGAAGACCCGGGGAGCCCGCGTCCCACGACGGTCGGCCTCCGGGTTCCGCCCCGGCCTCCAGGCCCCGCCCCGGCTTCCAGGCCCCGCCTCCGCGCCCAGGATGCACCTGGATGAAAACAAAATCCCACGTGACTGGCCCTGCGCTCAGACCATCATGGCGTCTCCCAGTGGGAAGGGATCCTGGACGCCCGAGGCTCCTCGCTTAGGGCCGCGCGCGCTAGCTCGAGACCTGGTGGACTCGGTGGACGACGCAGAGGGACTGTACGTGGCTGTCGAGCGGTGTCCGCTGTGCAACACCACTCGCCGGCGGCTGACTTGTGCCAAGTGCATCCAGAGCGGTGATTTCGTCTATTTCGACGGCCGCGACAAGGAGAGGTACGGCGGCCGCCACAGCCCTATTGTTTCTGTCTCTCTGTTTTCTCTGCTCTAGCGTCCGGAGTCTGGAGAGTGGACACCCCAGTCCTGGCCCTGGGGCCGGGCGACTGTGGAAAGAGAGAGTGACCGTTCTGCGTCGGCGCTTTGTTGCGACTGGGTAGGATGGGGGTGGGGACCAGGTGAGCGAAGGTCGCTGTCTTCCATCACTCATCGGAGAGTTTCTCCACGGCCCACTTGTGTACTAGGGAAGACTGCTGGAGAAGTTTGTGCAGCCGTGTAGAGAAGTCCTAGTTTTTTGCTGGGCTCCCACTCAGAAACTTGGCTTAACCTTTGCCCGTCTTCAGATGTCTATACTTTCCTACAGAAGGCACGAGTGGAGAATTTAATAGGTTAGGAGGGATTGAGTCCTGGGTGCCTGTGTCACAGGTGGACCTAGCCAGCTAGCTCTAATGTGTGAACAAGGACTAGGAGGTTGCCTTATCTACTGTAACCCCAAAGGTGATTTTGTGTCACTGGGGATTTGGGAATATGTTTTGAGTTGCAAGCTCTTAGTTAAAAGAATTTAGTAAAACATTATTTCTTACTTTTGAATTAAGATAATTGAAAAATAACACCTGGCGATGGTGGCACATGTGTTTAATCCCAGCACTCAGGAGGCAGAGACAGGTTAGTTCTGGTGTGTTCCGGGTTAGGCTCCAAAGCTACTTGAAAAATCAAAAAACTAAAACCAAACAAACAAACAAAAAGATAATTGAAAAATAAATGCTAAGCCGAAGTCTTTGTCTCCGAATTTTTGTTTCAACAATGAGCTTCAATGATAGTAAAACATGTAATTTTTGTTTGGATAGTTTATTTGTTGTTTGGTTTTTTTTTTTTTTTGAGAGTGTCTCACTATGTAGCTTTGGCTCTTCTGGAACTACTATGTAGACCAGGTTGGTCTCGCTCACAGCAATCCACCTGCCTCAGTCTCCCAAGTGCCAAGAGGCAGGCGGAGCACTGTGAGTTCAAAGCCAGCCTGGTCTACAGAGCTAGTGCCAGGATAGGCTCCAAAGTGACACAGAGAAACTCGGTCTCGAAAAACCAAAGCTAACCAAACAAACAAAAAAGTCATGTGCCACTATGCCTGAAAAAGATTTTTTTTTAAATTAAAGTTGAATTTATTCCTTTACAGCAACCACACAAGTTATCCTTGTCTGGCTACTGAAAAGACTTGTACATTAGTAAGAGCCTTGTCCTGGGGTCACACAGAATTAAAACCCAAACATCCTGTATCTGTATACCTGTGCATTTAACTGCTGAACTATACAACATGTAGATTTGGGGATGTTTTGAATTCCCAGTATTCCTGTGATCATGGGTGGGGCTCATTTCTTTTTCTTAAGATATTGGTCTAACAAAATCCTTTTGGTTCACTGCTGTGTTTTATGGATGAGCTTGATGATTTTAGGCCATGGACTGCTGTCCTAAGTGATAGCTCTAAAAATTAAACCAGTTTTGTTTTAAGAAAACCAGGTAGGAGATGGAAATGTCTAGTAGTTGAATCTTATCAAGTATTTAGCATCTACACTTTCCCAGATTTATTCTTGCAATTTTATTTTAGTTTTGGGTTTTTCGAGATAGAACACAGAATGTTACTCTACGTCTGTATTTGATTTTTTTTCCCCTATTTTCATCACCTGTAATTTAAGTTTGCGATAGTTCTATTTTGTAGGCTGGCTTCCTTTATTTTATGTTTAAAAACCACCTATGAGTGAGTACATGTGACAATTGTCTTTCTGTGTCTGGGTTACCTCACTCAAAATAATGTTTTCTAGTTCCATCCATTTTCCTGCAAAATTCAAGCTGTCGTTATTTTTTTCTGCTGTGTAGTACTCCATTGTGTAAATGTACCACATTTTCTTTATCCATTCTTCGGTCGAGGGACATTTAGGTTGTTTCCAGGTTCTGGCTATGACAAACAAAGCTGCTATGAACATAGTTGAGCACATGTCCTTGTGGCACGATTGAGCATCCTTTGGATATATACCTAAAAGTGGTATTACTGGGTCTTGAGGTTGTTTCCTAATTTTCTAAGAAATCTCCACACTGACATCCAAAGGGTACCAGCTTGCATTCCCACCAGCAATGCAGAAGTGTTCCCTTTCCCCACACCTTCTCCAGCATAGGTTTTCATCAGTGTTTTTGATCTTGGCCATTCTTACAGGTGTAAGATGGAATTTCAGAGTTGTTTTGATTTGCATTTCTCTGATGACTAAGGATGTTGAGTGTTTTTCACATCTTAATACGGAAAATTGCAGTACCATCCTTCCTTTATTCAGCACCCCCCAAACCCCTCCAGTCTTTAGTAAGGTACCATGTGTACTCCATCAACAAATTCTGTCTCTGCAAAGCCCGTCCTCAACCTGATGCTTTGATCATTACACAGTGGAACCCACTGGAAGATTGTTGCTTCCTGTACCCTTCTTGGTGTACTTTATATATAAACAGGAGGAATGCCGCTCCATTCTTTTGCTCAAATCTTTTGGTTTTGCTTTATTCAAAGTGAAAGCTGAAATATTGAACCAAAAGTTCTGCATATAATTCCTCTGTCATAATCTTTATCTTCTCCCTTATCTATTAAGTTATACCTTTTGGCTTCCGTGACAGTCGAAGCACACTCCTCCCTCAAAGCCTTTGCAGTTACACACAGATGGTCAAGAGCTTTTGCAGCTGCCTCCTGCTCCCTTCAGACCTCTGCTGATACATTTAGGACTCTTCCGGACCCTTCAGCTAATGACCTCATTCCTACTTAATGTGTTCATTGTCATCACCATTTGATAACTTACTGATTGCCTGATCCCCTTAGGTGTAGACTCAGAGTGACAGTATTTTTTTCGTACACAATTGTATCCTCACATAGCAGATTTAAGAATTCAGGGAATCTAGCCCTATTTCATTCTGTTTCATATTCCTACAAAACACTTCTGTATCATCTCACATGATCACTGGTTACTAAAGGCAAAAATCATTGATTTTTTTCTTGGACTTTGCTTTTTTCTCTTATTCCTAGCATCTAAGTCATTAACCAGAAGCCAATCTAATTCTCCCCAACACCAAAGTATACCTTGAATCTGTCTGCCTACAATCCAGGTCATCACCAGGTCTGTGTAGTCATGTAGTCCTTTCCTTTATGCAGTCATGACCACCCCTGCTTTTCACCTAAAAAAAGTAAACAAGAAGCCGGGCAGTGGTGGCGCACGCCTTTAATCCCAGCACTCGGGAGGCAGAGGCAGGCGGATCTTTGAGTTCGAGACCAGCCTGGTCTACAAGAGCTAGTTCCAGGACAGGCTCCAAAGCTACAGAGAAACCCTGTCTCGAAAAACCAAAATAAATAAATAAATAAAATAAAATCTAATCTGTTGCTTTGGCATTTGAAGCCCCTTGTGATCTGGATACTGTGTATTTCTCTAACTTTGGCTGTAAGGTTGAGTTAAAAAGATGTGCTGAGGATTCATGCTGCCTTGAATGGAATGCACACACACATGCACGCTCACATACACACCCCAGCATATGAGTGAGCTCATGCAGTATTTGTCTTTCTGTGACAATGTTACCTTGTTCACTACTGTATTCCATCCATTTTCCTGATACTTTCATTTTTATTTATGACAGTTAAAATCTCACTGAGTATATGTACTGTGTTTTATCTCTTGGTGGACATCTGAAGTTCAATGTCACATCCTGCTCCTCCTCTGCAAGGCTCTCACTTCCATCATCCCATTTGCCATCACATCACTTGTGTATTTTGTGGTGAATGATGCCTCTTCCATGTGCAATATTATTTGCCAGCAACTGAAAATGGCTTTCCATGAGGGCATAGCTTCTTTTTTGGAGAGGAGAGGAGTTGTTTGGTTATGTTTTTTGAGACAGGGTTTCTCTGTGTAACAGCTCTGGCTGTCCTGGAACTTGTTTTGTAGATCAGGCTGGCCTCGAACTCGCAGAGATCCACCTGCCTCTGCCTCCTGAGTGCTGGATTAAAAGTTGTGCGCCACCACTACCCCGCTAGGCCCAACTTTTTGTTCTGTCACGTCTTCAGCTCAGTGACCTGGTGTAGCAGACAGGCATGGCTGAGGTAGTGCTACCTTTAAAACAGTCCTGGGAATGTGTTTGGGTGGCGGAAGGTTTGCCTGGTATGTGCGAAGCATTCTTTTGATCCTTTGATCCTAGCACTGCAAATTGCAAGCATAATCTTACATAGACTTTTTGGTTTTTCGAGACAGGTTTCTCTGTAGTTTTGGAGCCTGTCCTGGAACTAGCCTTTTTAGACCAGGCTGGGATTAAAGGCTTGCACCACCACTGCCCATCTACATAGACATTTTTTTGTTTTGTTTTGTTTTTTCCAACTCTGATAATTAAGATTAGTTTTCTGGAGTCTGGTGTTGGTGGTGCACGCCTTTAATCCCAGCACTCAGGAGGAACAGGCGAATTCCTGGGAGTTCGAGGCCAGCCTGGTCTACTGAACTAGTTCCAGGACAGTCTTCAAAGCTACAGAGAAACCTGGTCTCGAAAAAAAAAATCAAAACAAAAACCCCTGCGTTTCTGAAGTGGGATGTGTTTATAGTGGATTTATTTTTCCGACTAAGCAGAAGAGCAAGTGTGCCACTCTTAGACCGTACAGTATCACCATAGTTGTCTTCTGGGCAGCTTCCCTTCATTCGCATCCTTCCCTTTCTTGAGCTGTGCATGCCCTCAGGTGCAGTTGTCAGTCTTCCTTTGTTTCCAGAACATTACCCGGTGTCTAATAGGATGAAAGACTCATGAAACCAGAACCACTGTTTTCATAGCCAGGTCTTGTAAGGCGTTCCTCTTGGATTCCAGTCGTGTATCAGCTACCCTGGCAAGTTGCTGAGGATAAAGGCTGGCCTGCTCTCAAGGATTTGACTGATTCTAGCAGGCCTCAAACCTAGAGCAAAGGTTGCTTGTGCTACCATCTTTGTTATCTGTGCCTGCCTTTAGAGTCCTTTTCCTTTTTGCTTCATGAAAATCTCTGACTGTGGAGCCACTTGGAATAAAACCTGGTTAAACCCTCGTTTAACCTAGACCAGCTGAATATGTGGAGTTAAATAGTTTGTCATTTAGGGAAAATTAGATAATAAAGTTGTAAATCTCACAATAATTAGGCCCTTTGAAAGAAATATGTGTCATTGTTTTGGTTTTGGGGAGTAGACCTGGAATTATGTAGCCCAGGCTATTCCTGATTTTACGTTGTCTCCCTTGTCTTAGCTTGTCAAGTGCCGAGATTCTGAGGTTATAGGCATTAACCATCAAACCTAACTAATATGTCTACATACTATTAGAGATGGCATGAGTTTGACAGACATGGAAACATTTCTTTTATTGTTCAGGATACTGTTGGTCTCGCCTGCCTTGACTCTAATCTAAGGCAACACCTGTTTTCTTCTCTGCCTTCTCACGCGTCCCTTAACCACGCCTGTGCTAGGAAGCTTTGCCTTCTCCGCAGCCTGTGCTGCTGGGTGTTTCTGCTTTTCAACAGGAGTCAGATTTTCCTGGAATCTGCGCTTATCTAACTCCCCAAATAGCACTGACGGGTTGAGTAATCGGTTCCTTATCTGGGAAGCACTTGTTGATCAGGTCTCAGTAGGTGGAAGACCCGTGTTTGTGTGTGTGTGTGTGTGTGTTTTGACAACATGATCTTCTGGTGGGGGTCTGCCTGCTGGGTTAGTGGCAGTGGTCTTCAGTGGGAGAAGAGAGAGAGTCTCTATGGTGAGGCCATGTTTAGAAGTACACGTTTAGGAACGGCGCTGTCTTACCTGCACCCATGGCCTAGAAGTACACGGTTGCAGTTTTGCCTGGAAGCAGAAATACAGGGACTACCCAAATTGAGCTGGATTAAAGTTAGGAAATGGTTAGCTGTTACCATAGATTTCAAGGGAAAGGCATGGCCAAAATGCATTTAGCTACCTCTGCACTTATTCCAGTGTCTTCTTGGTCCGTCTCTGTCCTGTGGACTCACTTCCTGGGGTATCAGATGATTGACTGCCAGCAAGGAGTCTGTGTTTGCTGAGACTTTTTTCTAAAAATTATTATTTTTATATGTGTGCATAGGTTTTGTCTGAAGTTGTATCTGCACCATATGCATGCCTGCTGACCTCAAGTCTGAAGAAAGTGTCAGGTACCCTGGGCTGAAGCTACAAGCGATTGTGAACAGCTGTATGGGTGCTGGGACTCAAACCCAGGGTACCCAGTGTCCTCCAAACCCCCCAGACTGGGTTTCCCTGTAGCTTTGGAGCCTGTCCTGGAACTTGCTCTGTAGAGGCTGGCCTTGGACTCACAGAGATCCAATTGTCTCTGCCTCCCAAGCGCTGGGATTAAAGGCGTGTGCCCCCACCACCCAACTTGTAACTAGTGCTTTTAACCTCTGAGACATCTCTTCTGACCCCGCTTATGTTTTGTTGCTGTTCCTGAATGTAGATAAATGCAGTCAGTATTGTAGAGATTCAGTTGCAAGAAAACTTAACAAGCCACTCGTTTATAATGGCAAAAGAACTCGAGAGTTCAGTAGTGCTGGCAGCTGAAACAAGTTTATCAGTCTTTCTATCGCATGAGTGTCTTTCCAGAAATCCCTCAATTCCTGTCCCACACAGCTTTTTAAAGGTATTCTATCAACAGATACAGATTGGCTAAGAAAACAACATCTTTTGTTTTCAGTAAGTATCATTACCCCTTTTAGAATTTATTATAAAAGGCTTTCCCATTTCTTACCAGTTTCCCCCCCCCCCACCCTCTCAAATTACGAACTTGTTTTTAAGATGAGGAAACTGAGGCTCAGTGGCTGACTTGATCCTAGGCTATGCTGTTTCTCAAGTTCACTTCCACATCTCAGCCATGTCTTTTATGTGTACATAGGTGTGTAAAACAGGAAAAAAAAACCTTTGATCTTATTAGATAAGTTTCAGGTGCATCTAAAAGGGCCGCATACATTTTAATCAGTTAGCCAAAGGTTAAGAAGCCAGCATCTCTGGCTGTCTACCTGCCATTGTGTGAAGACTCCTGGTGAGTAGGGCTCCTCTCACCTCCAGCCGCTCCAGCTGCTTTGCCATAGTTGAATACTCCACAGGCCCAACATTCAGAAGATTCTATCTAACTGCTGAGTTTTCAGCACTGTTTTCAAGGCCTGTCCTAATCAAGTCTCTTTAAAGTACCAGAGGCATTTTAGCAGTTCATGAAAAATGAATTGATTTTGAAGCTAGTCTTGGAGCGAGCTGTTTGCTGTTGATAGGGAAGGTTCTGACTTGATATGGTGATCACCGTGTACAAGCTCAGGCCTTACTTGAGTGTGGCAGAGCAGTGCTGGCATAGCCTGGCAGGGGGGCGGGGAGAATGCTCTAGGGGTCCAGACTACAGGAATAGCTGAGATTTGAGTGGGTTTTTAAGACAGAATTGATCCAATGTCACTATGTTAGATTACAGTTCCAGAAATATTTAGTTTAAGGGGTTGGAGAGATGGCTCAGTGGTTACAAGCGTTGGCTGTTCTACTAGAAGATCCCAGCTTGATTTCTAGCACCACATGGTAGCTCACAGCCTACTGTAACTCCAGTTCCAGAGCCCTCTGCTGAGTTGAGTTCCCAGGGGACTGCATGCATATGGAATGCAGACATACCTGCAGGCAAAGCAGCTGTATACAGTTTTAAAAAGGAAAAAAATTAAAAGAACTGTAAAGAACATTTAGTTTTTTAGCCGTCTCTCAGTCTGTAATTAACCATATTGTCTCTCCCTTCCAAGTAAAGCTTTGGTAATGGGCTGCTGAGCTCGCTCTGCCCTCTGACTGCCTTCTTCCTGGAGCCAAAAGTTGTTGTGAAGGGTTCTACCATGTGTGTTGAAATTAGGAATGAGGAAAGTTGATATGGGATTCCCCTCTGTATGCTGTGATTACCATTAATGAATAAAGAAAACTGGTTTGGCCTGATAGGGTAGAACAGAGCTAAGTGGGGAAAACTAAACTGAATGCTGGGAGGAAGGAGGAGTAGGAGAGAAGCCATGGAACCGCCGCCACTGAAGACAGATGCATTGAAACTTTTGTAGGCCACGACCTCATGGTGATGCACAGATTATTGGACATGGGTTAAATTAATATGTAAGAGTTAGCCAGTAAGAAGCTAGAGCAATGGGCTAAGCAGTGATTTAAATAACATGATTTCTGTGTGATTATTTTGGGTCTAATTAAATACTTTCTTTTAGGAGTTGCCTTGGTCGTGGTGTCTATTCACAGCCATAGGACACACAAGTACTTTTTAATGGGAAAAAGTCACAAAATTGTGGAATAATTTAAGAAACAGCAGTTAAAGAAGTAATATTTTTGTTTTGGTTTTTTTTTTTTGTTTTGTTTTGGTTTTTTTCGAGACAGGGTTTCTCTGTGGCTTTGGAGCCTGCTCTGGAACTAGCTCTTGTAGACCAGGCTGGTCAAGAAGTAATATTTTTAAAAAGGAATATATGCTAAAAGTGTAAGTTAGGCCATAGTGTGGTGGCGCACACCTTTAATTCAAGCACTCTGGAGACAGAGGCAGGCAGATCTCTGTGAGTTCAAGGCCAGCCTGGCCTACCAGAACTAGTTCCAGGACAGCCTCCAAAGCTACAGAGAAACCCTGTCTCGAAAAAAAGGTGTAAGTAAGGAGGAATGTAATGACTATCTGGGTCTGAGAATATCGGCCTGTGCCACCACATTCGACTTTAGAAATCATTTTAGCACCAAGTGCTGTAGTCCACACCTTTAATTCCAGTACTCAGGAGACAGAAACAGATGGAGTTCCGCGAGTTCAGGGTTGGACCACACACATAGTGAGTTCAAGTCAAGGCTATTTAGTAAGTCCTTCTTTCAAAAAACAGGCTTTTTTGTTTGTTTGGGCTTGTTTTGTTTTTCAAGACAGGGTTTCTCTGTATAACAACCCTAGCTGTTCTGGAAAAAATAGGCATTTTTAACTTGGGAGGAAAAACAAAGTTTGCTGGCAGATGGATTTTAGAAAACAGCGCAGACAGCTAGAGTCATTAAACAACAGCAAGAGTGGCAGAATTTTCACAAGTAGCAAGAAAATCAGGATTTCACGCTGAATGAAAGAAAAATACCTAATTTCTGTGGTAATAATCTTTAAAGGAAAAAGATGGTAGAGAATGGGTGAAGGTGTTGATGGAATAGCAGAACAAGGTGCCGGCTGGCTTTGAGAGTGCAGTACAGGCAGGTAAAGGAGCCAAGAGGCCTGGGGGAGTCAGAATGGTCCTGTTACCCACTCTGCGGAGGTGACCAGTATGTGAATGTTCTGGAGGAAATTTTGCATATGAATAGTCTTTGACCAGCGTCTTGTCCCATTTGTAAGATTTTCTCAGAACATAAAAAGAGTGCACTGTGGTGTGCATCTGTCCTGTTATGGTAGTTAGGAATATTCCTAATGCGAGCTCTCTGCTGATGCAAAAATCTCAATCAAGCCAAATCACAGCAAGCCGAATTCAAGGAGGTCCAGGTTGAATGGATTTCCTGTGCTCTCGGGTGGCCCCAAGGGGAACCGCAAATGCGACCACTGAAGGGAAAGAGAAGAGACCACAAAGGGACTTTCTGGGGAGCAGTTTAAATAGACCCAGGGGAGGGATCAAGGTTTGGCAGTCTGCCTCATCCCTTCTCAGGGGAGGGGTCAAGGTTTGGCGGACTGCCTTTCCCCTCTTTTGGAGGAGGGGTCAAGGTTTGGTGGGCTCAGGGATGGGCCTTGCAAAGATGGAGGCCAGGAACTTACATTCCAGGCATTTGTATAAGGGATGACAGGAAGCTGAGGTGATATATATATTTTTTAAATTTTATATTTTTATTGTTTTTAATTGAGCAATACATTTCACCCACTCCCCTTCTCCCTCCCCTCCTCTCCACCTCTCCCTCCTCCCGACCCCCATGCTCCAAATTTACTCAGGAGGTTCTTGACTTTTTCTCCTTCCTAGGCGAATCCATGTATGTCTCTCTTAGGGTTTTCTTTGTTGTCTAGGTTCTCTGGGGTTGTGGATTGTAGGCTGGCTATTCTTTGTTTTATGTCTAAAAGCCACTAATGAATGAGTACATATAATATTTGTCTTTCTGCATCTAGGTTACCTCACTATGTTTTCTTCTAAATCCTTCCATTTGCCTAGCAAGTGCTCATAGCCACTGAGGAGGTACAGTCCTTCATTTTAATGTCTTTCTGTAGATTAATAAACTATTCATTTTTTAAATTTTTTT